>SSNP01000340.1:0-86150 GCA_006937955.1 Pachypanchax playfairii
CTTCTACAGAGTAGAATGAACCTGCTGTCTCCAGCACGATATCTGTCTTATACAGCCATTTTGATTTCTCTGCCGCATCTTACTATTAAGAGATGTACTGTTTTAAATCCAGCTACACTGCTCCCTATGCATGCCGTAGGTGATCCTCATAATTGCTTGGAAGAGACTGAAAATTTGCAGCTTCCAAGGCCTGATTTGAAAGACACGCCTCTACAGGAGGGTGTAATCTGGTTTGTTGTACGATCATGCTCTAAGGATCTGACTGGACGAAATCTTACGCGATATGCAGTTGTTCAGAATCCTGATGAGGTTATTGAAGCTAAATTTGTGCTGTCACATTTTTCTGGTCAAGCTGCTGAAATCATTGCTCTGACCAGGGCCTTCACCCTGGCAGAAGGTACACATATGACATATGACAGCTAGTATGCATTCTCTACTTTTTCCTATTTTGCTAATCAGTGGGAATGAAGGGGGATGGTTACCTCTACTGGTAATTTCATCAGCCTTGCTAACTTGTTATAGCACCTGCTGCGGGTTATTCCACTTCCTGTTACTTTGGCAGTTTTAAGTGTGAGGTTCGCGCGATGGGACCTGACTCCGTTTCCTTTGGGAAAAGACTGTCAGATGTTACTGCTTAAGGTGCAGCTCGAGGTGCTTTTGGGAAGTCTGACTTGTTCTTATCACTCTCTGATAAGGGGCTCCTTCTTATTGATAGGAGCATTTTACTGGACATGCAATAGGCTGCTCCAGCATCCGAAAAACAAATGTGGGAAACAAGAGGGGCCACTTTAAATGAGGACGGTTTATACTCTGTCTGTAACAAACCTGTTCTTCCGAAGTCTCTTTTTAAAGATGCTGCTGTTGTGACACATGGGCCTTGCTATGTGTCAACAGGAGGGCTGTTATTATTAATCCAGCAGCATTTTACAACTTATGAAATAAATAGTTATCTCAAGAACTTTTGTAAGGCGTGTACCATTTGTGTTAAGCACAACCCACAAGGGAACGTGAGACCTAAAAGAGGCCAGTTCCCACAACCACAGTATCCATTTCAGATCATGCACATGGATTTTATCGAACTGACACAAAGTGGGCCTTACAAGTACTGTCTGGTCATGATTGATGCCTACTCTAAATGGATTGAAATAGTTCCATCAAAGAAAAATGATGCCCTGACAGTAGCAAAAGCAATCTGCAAAAACATTATTGCAGATCATGGGATCCCTCAAACTATTTGGTCAGACAATGGACCACATTTTGTAAATCAAATGATCCAAAACATGGCAAATC
This sequence comes from Pachypanchax playfairii, assembly GCA_006937955.1. Taxonomy (NCBI): domain Eukaryota; kingdom Metazoa; phylum Chordata; class Actinopteri; order Cyprinodontiformes; family Aplocheilidae; genus Pachypanchax; species Pachypanchax playfairii. The sequence continues at coordinate 1,291 of SSNP01000340.1, forward strand.
ATTTAGGCATTAACCTAAAAAATCACTGTGCCTACCACCCTCAGAGCGCAGGGTTGGTAGAACGTAATAATGGGACAATTAAGAGCAGACTGAGGAAGTGTATGGAAGAAACCAAGAGAGCCCTGGCCTGAGTGCCTGGACCTGGTTAACCTCTACATGAGAATAACCCCGACAGAAAAAGGGTTAACGCCATTTGATATTATATATGCTAGGCCATACAGACTTCCATTGTTTTTGCCTGATTTAGACAAAGCTCAAGATGAGCTAACGTTGGCAGACTACATGAGAGGAGTTTTTAACACACAAAGTGGTTGGAGCAAATGATCTGCCTTCATTTTGTTCTGTGTTACAGGAGAACCAGCAGGTGAAACCAGGAGACTGGGTGTTCATCAAAGTCATTAAGAAAAAAGACTGGACCTGCCCGAAGTGGGAAGGCCCCTATCAAGTGCTTCTAGCCACACCTACAGCTGTGAAGGTCGCTGAGAGACACAGCTGGATACATCTCAGTCATTGTAAGCTGCAGAGAGTGCTAGACCCCTGATTTGGGCAGTGGTGAAGTCCTGTTACAAAGGGATCTGATCTTTTTAGAGGTCATTTGTCTCAACGCAGGTGAAGCACTCAACAACACCCTGTTCATCTTAGCTTCTGGGGTTTTGGTGGCTCTGTAGTCTAGCAGCAATGGGATCTCCACATGCCAGGTGGATTCTCTGCTGTGTTGTGACTGTAGCATGTTGTATTTTATGGTGGTGTCTGTCTCCTCCAAATGGGACGGGAAGCTCCACCCTTCGCAAGATAAGAGAGTACCAGGAAAAGATTGACAACTGGCTTGCATCACACCTTAATCCACATGGCAGCCCAAACCTCTGGTATCAGTATCAGAAGATGCTTGATGATGAAAAGAATATAAGTGGCTGTTTTGTTTGTTCTGTGATGCCTAAGACTGTCTGCACGTCAGCCAGTTCTCCATGGAACCAACATGACCTGGAAACAATCATGCATATTTTTCCAAGATGGTCTGGAAACATCTAACTACAGATGATTACAACTATCACCACTCTACAATGTTCGTCACTGAGTGGCTGAGGACATTCTTCGACTGGAAATGTTTGACTACAGATTCAAGTCCTTTGTGAACCTCAAACTGGACATCCAGAAAGGAAGACAAAAGGAAATCGACGCAAGGAAGAGGATGACTCTACATCATGGATTTGTGCAGGACACACTCACAGCCGAACGAGGAGTGTGTGTTATGGTTGGTATGGTGTGTTGTGCGTACATTCCTGGAGGAAGTAAAACACACATTGATGAAAGTATGCAATCTCTTCAAATTCTTCAAAAGGCTATGTCACAAGATGGAACTGTCACTGCCTGGAACTTGGAAAATGTGTACTGCAAGAGATAATGTGCTGATACCGACGTTGAGTTGCCAATACTTTTATATTTTCTTTTTGCTTCAGTATATTGTGCTTTAACCTTTTCCAGATCGTAAACAGGAGGGGAATGTTGGAGATTTTAAGGTTTTACGATGTTGGTAAAAGGTCACAGGTCATGTTGCAGGAGTCAGTGATCTAGATTTGCCCTGACTTGTAAAAACACTTCTGTCTTTATCTTAGACACCAATTGGTTTACGACTAGTTCCTGTTGTTTATCTACAGGAGTGATTGTTTATTCCACTCTGACTTTATTATCTGACCCACATTTGTTTCCCTCCCTTGCTTCATCCAGATGGGAGGTGTCTTTGTGAATAAAAAGGCAATGCAGAGGTGAACACATCAGAATCGTCTCAACACCCTGGTTGGGGGATTCTCCTTTGCAAAGCTCATTAAACCATACTCTGTGTCTGACTGATGGTCTTTTTGATAGTTATTTAACTTAGGGGTATTAAAATATCCTGACAGGCTATATAACAAAGTATTGAGATTAACTTTTGTTATTGACCAAATACTTATTTTCCACCATAATTTGCAAATAAATTCTTTAAAAATCAGACAATGTGATTTTCTGGATTTTTTTTCCTCGTTTTGTCTCTCATAGTTGAGGTATACCTATGATGAAAATTACAGGCCTCTCTGATCTTTTTAAGTGGGAGAACTTACACAATTGGTGGCTGACTAAATACTTTTTTGCCCCACTGTATATATATATATATATATTACCCGATTACCATGGGTACTATTGTCACTTTTATCTTCCAAGTCTCCTCTAGCTCCTCTCTGAGCCCTTGGTATTTCTCAAGTTTCTCATGTTCGTTCTTCCTGATGTTGCCATCACTTGGTATCGCCACATCCACCACAACTGCTTTCCTCTGCTCTTTATCAACCACCACAATGTCCGGTTGGTTTGCCATTATCATCCTGTCTGTCTGGATCTGGAAGTCCCACAGGATCTTTGCTCGGTCGTTCTCCACCACCTTTGGAGGTGTTTTCCACTTTGACCTTGGGGTTTCCAGCCCATACTCCGCACAGATGTTTCTGTCAGATGTTTCTGTATACTATGCCAGCCACTTGGTTATGACGTTCCATGTATGCTTTCCCTGCCAGCATTTTACACCCTGCTGTTATGTGCTGGATTGTCTCAGATGACTCTTTGCACAGCCTACACCTTGGATCTTGTCTGGTGTGGTAGATCTGGGCCTCTGTCGCTCTGGTGCTTAGAGCCTGCTCCTGTGCTGCCAGGATGAGTGCCTCTGTGGTGTCCTGTAGACTGTCCCTCTCCAGCCATTGGTAGGATTTCTTGAGGTCAGCCACTTCAGTTCACTTCCCATGTAGGGGCTTGTCCTCCCATGATGGTTCCTCCTCCAGCACTTCCTCATCTTGCCATTGTCTCAGGCATTCACTGAGTACGTCATCTGTTGAGGCCTTGTCCTGGGTGTATTTATGGAGCTTTGATGTCTCATCTTGGATGGTGGCTCTCACGCTCATTAGTCCTCTTCCTCCTTCCTTACGGTGTGCGCACAGTCTCAGGGTGCTGGATTTGGGATGGAACCCGCCATGCATGGTGAGGAGCTTTCGTGTCTTAACATCTGTGGTCTGTATCTCATCCTTTGGCCATCTTATTATTCCCGCAGGGTATCTGATCACTGGCAGGGCGTAACTGTTTATTGCCTTGGATTTGTTCATTCCATTGAGTGCCCCCCCCCATCTCCTGCTCATCTTCCACACAACTACACCCCTCTGTTCATCAGGTCCCCTCCCACTTCTGTAGGATTTTTCAAATTTTGTTTGGGGAGGGACAAGGCTTTCTCATTTCAAATTGCCTAGCTTAGAATGTCAACAAATGTAAACAAAGTCACAGAACTCTCGCCCCTCCTGTCGGGTAGAATTCCTAAGCTCCCTGGTTTGGAAACACGTGTAGCCCCAGAAGACAACTGAGTGCAAGACACTGGTCCACAGTTCCTTCAAGTACCATAACATGGCGGAAGCACCGGAAAGTGAAAACAATATAACAACGAACAACTGACATTAATTGTTACTTTGTCCTGAACCTGACCTAAACCCGATTAAACCAGACCCAAAAGTGATCCGGGATTAAAACAGGACTGAACCAAGACAGAACCAGAATCACAACTAGATGATAGTAGCGCTGAAAATCATCATAGACCTGCACTACACTGACAACATCTCTTTATTGTGGCAACATGAGATTTTATCTTCAAGGCTTGAGCTTTGTGAACATAAAAGCCTAAAATATTATTGAATCCTGTCAAATAACTACATTATGTATATAACTATTTAGCCTAGTTGTGCAAAACAAAAGCAGCTGCTGACGGGAACGGTTCGGACAGGTGGAGGAGAGGAGAGGTTTAGTGGCTATATGGCAAAGAAGGTGACAGGAATAATGATTGGAGGTGATGGCTTACGGTTGTGATGAATTGCAGGACTCCAGGGGAAGCAAGCAGGTGCCAGTCTGCTGAGGCCGGCGTGTGAGTGTCGGTGGAGGGCGGACAGACAGGCTCGGAGTGAGGCAGGTCAATCCTGGTAGCTGGAGGAGCGGAGCACAGGCAGGCCAGAGGAATCCAAAGAGTGGCAGGGAGGAGACTGGTATGGAAACCGTCACCTAGATCCTGGACAGAGGTGGCATGAAAACCACCGAGGAGGTCCGGGATCGACGAGGACACAGCGTGGGAGCCGTCAGGAGAAGAGGCTGGACCAGGGAGACCACAGCATATTGTACTTTACCAGGGGTGGAAAATGTAGTTCATCGTTGTTACATGCTAAATATAGAAGAACGCAGGAATAATGTAAAACCAATTTAAATAATTTGTAAATTATGTGATTTAAGCAGACTTGAAAATGTACCATTCATGAGCATGAGACTATGCTACATTTGAGTAATGTGCAGGAAGTTGATGCTGGTCTTCCTGTTGAGATACACTGAGGTACATGTTAGCATCCATGACATGGCATTTTGTTGTTAAAATAAAATAGAAAAATATATTTCATATAATAGTAATAATATATCATATAATATATTATAACCATAATATGTTATGGTCATAATCATTTTTGTGTTTCCTCAGTAAGCTGTTTTTTTATACCCATGTTCCTGTGTTGGCTTTTGTTTGCATTATTAAATTTAACTTTTTGAAACATCAAGTCTGCATCCTTTGGTCCACTGTCTCACCACCCCACCTCAAACCCTGCCATGTTTAAAGAAGTATCAATGGCACAATTCAGTCTCTGTTCTCCTTAATGTAGCTAATTTGAGTGTATAAAAATTTGTGTGTCTATATCTATACTGTTTTTACACTCCCTTGGAAAATTAATATAAAAAAAATGAAGGCAGTACAGATAAAATGGACTTGCAGTAAAAAAGACTTTTGACAAATATAAATAGGAATGTGTAAGTCTATCAGATGCATGAACCTTTAGCTGTTTCTGCTTTAATATAGTTAGAAGCCTGATATTAAACTAAAAAAGCACCCAGAACGCAGACCTCCGCCAAATCTTGATGGTGATCCAGAGCACCCCCAAAATCTAATAGATTGTTCCCTGGGTCATTTCTGATCTTTCATTAAAATCCATCCATACGTTTTTGAGTTATCCTGCTAACAGACAGACAAACCCTGATGAAAACATCATGACCTCCTTGGTGGAGGTAATAATGAGTTTACTTCACTGTTCCAGTTCAGCTGGCCCAAGTAACAGGTTTCGAGTTCAGTGGGAGCTGAATCTTATTAAGAAGTTGTTTGTGGACTCATGGAAATGTAAATATATTGCCATTTTGTTAGTATTATTTCATTAAACAAAATCATATAAAGAATAATATGTAACCTTAGTGTTTTTATGTATGCTGGTATTCACATTTAAGATACATAAAGAAACAGGTTTTATGAAAGATCTACAATTTGGCACTGGACCTGATAATGATATAAAAAATGGCACCTTTTTAATTTAACTCAATTATCAGCGCCTTCTATATATTTTAATGAAATCCAGCGAACAGTTTCTGATTATCATTGTTATGCTTGACATGGTTTTTTTTAACAAGGCGCCTGAGTGGCGCCCAGGTTGTGTTTCGCCTCGATCTGCATACTGCAGTCAGGGGTATATGGGGTGCAGCAAGCCAGACCTGGAAGTGATGTAGTGAGGTCACCCAGATGGCACTGGTTGGCAGTAGTTGGTTTCATGTAAAAAAAAAAAAGTTGGTTTCATGAGATCAGAGGATAAGAGTCGCATGACTCTGTTTCTGATTGTTTTGGCTTTGGTCATAAAGAGTTCACCACATTTGCAGTTGAAATTTTAGCTGGCAAATTTAAAGTAAAAACAAATTCATATGCATAATTATGCAGGATAAAGATTCAGTCTTTTAAATTCAATGTCTAAAAAGAACTAGAGTCTGATGAGACTATAATTCTTTCATATCTCTGCGACCCTGAAAAGGAAGAAGCAGGTTCAGAAAATGAATGGATAACTTACTTGTCAATTGCTGCTAGTTAATTACTGTAATTTTGCTTCACAGTAACTTACTTGTCAATTGCTGCCGGTTAATTACTGTGAATACTACCCAATATATAACCCACTGGGTACCCTGTACTGTACATATCCCGTAAGTCACTTCATAATTCAGCCCCCTAATACATGGTACACACAGAGCATTCCTCTGTATACCCTGTAAATACATGGTCTGGGCCCAAGTAGATACACAGTAAATAATTAACTACTACAATTTCTCCCTTTTAACTTTAACTTCTAATGGTTGCAAGATGAAACAATTGGTGGCACAATTCTTTTACTTTTTTCAAGAATGTTTGTAAATATTACAAAGTTTTTTTGTGGCTACATCCATTTATAACCACACATTGAGCAAGAATTGGGAACCTCCCTTCTATGAAATTTTGCCTGAAATGGGTTGAGATGTTACAAAACAACAACCATGAAGTTCCTCCTCAGGCGAGTATGTTCATGATCCATGACTGCAGACCGCCAATTTAGCCCTCCTGTATGCGCCTCACACACAGAGTCCTGATCCACAAGGAAAAGCGCTTGTTGCTTTGCTGCCACACAAAGGAGCCGCTATTTGAAAGGAAACGTCCACACTGCCTGTTTCTCCTTCCTTGATGTGCGCAACAGTTTGTGCCTCACTTGTCTTCTTCACTGCAACAGAGTTTGAGTTGCAGCCAGTATGCAGCACACTAAATCATTTTAAGTTTCTTTCTTAAAACATTTTTGATTTTGCTGTAATTCATTGTAATTTGTTCTAAAAATATTGAGCTTAATTAACCAAATATCTATCAAGATTGTTTTTGCTAACATTATATTTTCAGGCTTTGAAATAATATTATTCAGCACATGTATGGCAATAAACAGCGTTTATGTGCAGGACAATTTATAAAATAAAATAAAATAAGATGTACAAAATAAGAGATTTCCTTTTTTTTAAAGTTAGCACATATTTGTAATCATGCAGTTAATCACAAAATAACCTTGTATTTACTGGTGTTCCTCTGCTTTTTTAAAAATACACAAATCCATCCACCCACATCCATCCATCCACACAGACATATATATGAAAGCTTACTTTATTCAGATTGTTTGTTTCAAGTATTTTAAATTGGGAAACATGCTGACAGAGTTTTGCTCTAGTTATTAAACTTAGTAAGAGAGCTTCAAAAAAAGTCTGGTACAATCTGTGTGTTTATGTTTGCATTTAGTTTCCTGTTGGAAATAAATGTTTACTCATCACATAATGAGCTTTCTGTGTTTGTAGATTTTCTTTTTTTATGTATTTATTTTGGTAGAATACAATTCACAAGGGACTACTCATGCTGAGATTTCCACCTCCATGTACATCTGTGGGGAGGAGCAGACTGAGGCAAGCACATCTGTGGGGCCTCATTGTGCATTCTATTTTCCCTGACTGCACGTTATTTTCAGTGTAGGTTTTAGTAGAAGAAAACTCAATGCCTCTTATATGTCGTAACTAGTATCTGATGAAAGTCAGAACTGAATTACCAGAAAATATCCTATGGCAAAATATGCTGAGGCATCCATGTTCAGATCCCACTGAGGCCCTTTTAGGATGAATTTGCTTAATAGTATAGTAATTAGTGAAAACCTGAACCTGGACCCATGAAAGAGTAACATGCACCCCCCACCCCCGGAAAATTTGTCAAAAAAAAAATGTAGTTCCTGGAATAAATAAAATTACTTGTGGGTTACTAGCTTTGTAGCATTTCTGAGCTTTAAAATGTTTAAATAGCTCATAAATCCTGCTCACTCATTGCATAAATTTAGACTCAATCAGCCTCATATTGTGCTTATTATTGTGTTGTTTGGACGGTGGGACGAAGCCGGGAGAGAGTACACTTATTTTAAGTTTGCAGGACTGCAGCTTATCACCGCTCTGCCCGCTCCCACATTGTGCATTCCTACGCCCGCCCCGCGCCCGCAATGAGCTTTCTCTATTTGTCCCGCGCCGCATTGCTTTGTGTCGGGTCCCGCGGATCCCGCGGGAGTCCCGTGGGAGTGCAGGGCTCTACTTCATGTACAGGCGCCTGTTTGGAGATCCACACGCGCGGTTCATGAATACTCGTGTAATGAATCATACGCGGGCGTGTGGGATGAATTCACACACGTGCTGTGGATTGCACGCCCGCGCACACGTGCGGAGACGCGCGCCCACGGTTAAATATGCATGCGCGCTGCAGAAAATCACGCTTAGGTTTTTTTGACTGAAATTTAATTCCATACGATTTCTGCTGCGACATTCGGATGGTAGGGTCAGAATTTGGCGTCAACAACATGAAAGCATGGATCCATCCTGCCTTGTATCAACGGTTCAGGCTGGTGGTGGTGGTCTTATGGTGTGGGGAATATTTTCTTGGCACTCTTTGGGCCCCTTGGTACCAATTGAGCATTGTTACAACGCCACAGCCTACCTGAGTATTGTTGCTGACCATGTCCATCCCTTTATGACCACAATGTACCCAACTTCTGATGGCTACTTTCAGCAGGATAATGCGCCATGTCATAAAGCGGGAATCATCTCGGACTGGTTTCTTGAACATGACAATGAGTTCACTGTACTCAAATGGCCTCCACAGTCACCAGATCTCAATCCAATAGAGCATCTTTGGGATGTGGTGGAACGGGCGATTCGCATCATGAATGTGCAGCCGACAAATCTGCGCCAACTGTGTGATGCCATCATGTCAATATGGACCAAACTCTCTGAGGAATACTTCCAGTACCTTGTTGAATCTATGCCACGAAGAATTGAGGCAGTTCTGAAGGCAAAAGGGGGTCCCAACCCGTTACTAGCATGGTGTACCTAATAAAGTGGCCGGTGAGTGTATGTTCCCGCTTCCTGGTAACAGTCAGCAGGCGAGCCACGGTTTTCTGAACCAGTTGCAGATGATGCAGGGAGGATTGATCCTGACCAACATAAAGAGAGTTGCAATGGTCCAACCAGCAACACACAAATACATGAAACACGTGCAGAAATAATCTAGCAGGGAGGTAAGGTTTAACCTTAGCTAGTAGCCTGAGATGATAAAACCCAGACTGGACAACTGCACTAATGTGTCCTTTAGTTTAAAAGACCTAAAAACACTCTGAGATTTTAACACAAGGTTTTAAAAACAGACAACAAGAACCAATGGGACTCACAACGCCATTTAATAGATCAGAGTCACCAAAAAGGAGAATCTCTTTTTTTAAGTCATTCAATTTAAGGAAATTGATGGACATCCATTGCTTAATGTCATTGAGACATCAGTGGAGTTCACACCTGAGCCAGATGAAAGGGGTAAATAAACCAGAAACCCGATAAAGTCATGAGAAACTGACAGGACCCACCTGGCTGTTTATTCTTGTAATCGTTTTGTTGTATACTTCATTTTTCTTCTTGTTGTATACTTGCACTCTGTTCAATGAATATACAAAAAAACGTCTTTGCTGGCGAGTGAGAGACTGAGAAAGGTTTATGATTGGCCAGTCAATGTCACGTGATTGTGCTGCACATATGCACATTATTCCCTGTCTGAGCATCTGGCAGGTCTGAGCAGCAAAATCATCTGCAAGAAATATTGATGTCAAAGCTCAAAGCATGCTCAGGTCTATACCACTGAGCTAATACTCCCTGTGCACAATGAGACCTATGAGATCTATGAGGTCAGCAGATCCGATGCTCTTAAAACTTTCCAAATACAGATTAAAAACTAAAGGTGAGAGGACATTTGTCATAGCTACTACTACTACTACTACTGTCATTTAGCAGACGCTTTTATCCAAAGCGACTTACATTGAGAGAACATACAAGCAAGAAATCAAAGAGAAGGAAACAATATAAGGAGGCGGACTGTTTGGAGTCCAGTTTAATTCCGACGCTGATACATCAAGTGTATCAATTTTTTTTTTTTTCTGTAGAGATAAACTCCCAAATCGCTATCATAATTCATAAATCAATTCCACATTAAGACTGAAAGTGTTCTTTAAAGAGGTGAGTCTTAAGTCTGCTCTTAAAAGTAGGTGCCGACTCTGAGGATCGGACCGAGTTTGGTAGGTCATTCCACCATCGGGGGACAACAGAGGAGAAGAGTTTGGAACATGATCTCATGCCACGTTGTGGTGGAAGCGCTAGGCGTCTTTCAGCGGCTGAGCGTAGCTGATGCGTGGGAATGTAGGTTTGGATGAAGGAGTGAAGGTAAGTAGGGGCTGTGTGTGTTAGAGTCTGGTAAGCCAGAAGCAGAGCTTTGTATTTGATGCGTGCTGCAACTGGAAGCCAGTGCAGAGAAATGAGCAACGGAGTGACATGAGCCCTCTTGGGCTGGTTGAAGACCAGACGCGCTGTTGCGTTCTGAATCATTTGCAGAGGTTTAACCGAGGACGCCGGAAGACTGGCCAGCAAGAAGTTGCAGTAGTCGATGCGGGACAAGACCAGGGCCTGGACCAGAAGCTGTGTGGTGTGGTCTGTCAGGAAGGCTCTGATTTTCCTGATGTTGTAAAGAGCGAATCGACATGAGCGAGCTACGGAGTTAACCTGCTCCTTGAAGGACAGCTAACCAGCTATGTCACCAGTCCAGTATGACACCAAGGTTTCTGGTGGAGGTTTTGGGGAACAGCGTGATGGAGTCAAGCTGCACACTTATCTGAGGAGGTAAGGAGTTACTGGCAGGACAGACAATGAGGTCAGTTTTGGACAGATTAAGCTGAAGGTGGCGATCCCTCATCCACGCCGAGATATCTGAGAGGCAGGCAGATATCCGCATTGAGACGGAGGTATCGTCTGGAGGGAAGGAGAGGAGGAGCTGAGTGTCGTCAGCGTAGCAATGGTAGGAGAAGCCATGGGAGCGAATGATCTCGCCTAATGAGGTGGTGTATAAAGAGAAGAGGAGAGGACCAAGGACCGAGCCCTGTGGGACACCCGTTGCCAGCTCATGCAGACTGGACATGCCACGAGACTCTGAAAGATCTTTCCGCAAGGTACGAGGTGAACCACGAGAGGACCGGCCCCGAGATGCCAAGCTTAGATAGCGTCGAGAGGAGAATGAGGTGGTTGACGGTGTCGAAAGCAGCAGACAGGTCGAGGAGTACGAGTACTGAGGAGAGACCAGCCGATCTGGCAACCCGTAGTGACTCTGCAACTGAGAGAAGAGTAGTTTCAGTGGAATGGCCTCGCTTAAAGCCTGATTGATAAGGATCAAGTAGGTCATTGTCATGGAGGAACTGTGAGACTTGAGTGAAAACGGCTCGCTCTAGGATCTTGGACATGAACGGTAGGAGCGAGACTGGCCAGTAGTTTCCTACCTGGGCCGGGTCGAGCGACGGTTTTTTCAGCAGCGGAGTGACAGTGGCTTGCTTGAAAACTGAAGGAAAGACGCCAGTTTTCATGGAAGAGTTTATAATGTGGGTTATTGCAGGTTTGACGGCAGGAAGAATGCTCAGCAGGATATCTGTAGGAATCGGATCCAGAGGACACGTGGTTGGATTAGATTCCACTATGAGTCGGGAGACTTCGTCCTCATTCAGTAAGCGGAAGGAGCAGAGTGATTGACCGGAGGAAGGATGGACCAGACTGGGATGGTCAGGCTCGGAAAACTGATTTTTAATGGAGGCGATTTTGTCGGTGAAGTAGGTGGCGAACATGTCTGCTGTCAGCCCGGTGCATAGCTGCACTGAGACTTTGGAACTGTTTACCCCCTCACATCAGAATCTCCACAACCTCTCGGACTTTTAAATCTGCTCCTAAAACCCACCTCTTCTCGTTGGCTTTTAGGGTTAAGGTTTAATCTGACTGTTTTATTAGTGAGGTGTTTTGTGTATTTTTAGAGCTTTTTATTCTATTTTATTGATTTTTTTGCAATTCTCTTGTACAGCACCTTGATTGTTTTTAAATGTGCTTTATAAAAGCTTTATAAAATGTTACAGAAAAAAGATCAGGAATCCTGGAGCAGAAAGTTAGCAAAGAGAGCCTGAAGACAACAGGGAAGCAAACAGAAGGTTCTGACAGTGATTTAAACAAGGGTAGTTAATACTGAGGAGAGGTGATGTCAAACTAAGACTGCAAGTAAGAGTTAATCAACAGAATGTTATAATGGTGACTCATGTGGAGGCTGAGAGACTGATGAAGATGGGTACCATGTGAACAGAAATACATGGAGGAAAATTAAAACTACTGATCAGAAAAACTAATTTGAAAAGAAACTAATTAGAAGGTGAGAAAAAAACTGAGGTTAAGGAGTAAAAGTAAAGATAAAAAAAACAAGAAACCTGAAGATCCTGAACTGCGCAATGCAAAACAGCAACAAAAATTGAAAACAATGCCAAGACCCTAAACTCAAAAGTCAAGACAAGTAACAACGAGGAAAGCAAAGTGATAACAAACTGATAACAATAAAGTGTATAAAACAGCACCTATAAATGAAAAAAAGGAGACAAACTAAGAAATCTAAACTACTAAAGAACCATCAATCCATCTTATACCTACTCGTTCCTCTTCAGGGTCATGGGGAGCTGGTGTCTCTCCCCAGCTATCACTAGGTGGGAGGCGGTGTTTCACCTGGACAGGTCACCAGTTGATCACAGTGCTACATAGCACTGACAACCATGTGTGTGTATGGGAATAGACAACCATTCCCATACACACTCACACCTATAGACAATTTAGAGTCACCAGTTAACCTCAAGCATATTTTTGGTTTGTAGAAGGAAACCAGAGTCACAGAGAAAACTCACCTGTTAAACCTGCAGCAAGAAGTGCAAGATCCTTTTAGCGCTTTTGCCCTTGATGAATACACAATGTGGGCATTTCTGTCAGAAGACGCAGAATATTAGGATTAGAACATGTAAATAAGCGGGTGTTCCAGTGTGATTTATCAAACCTGAAACTTTTTGCGGCTTCTAAGTTTGTGCCTAAATTTGCCGCCTTTGAAAAGCATGCCTTAACTTGGTGTAAAAATGGATGCAGTTATTAACTGCACAAGCAATTTTAGTAGATCACCTGCAAATCAGGAACGTGCCATCGACACAAAATTTACGTACGCAATTTTGCTCTCTTTACTTGAAATATTGTTAAATCAGACCCTTAGAGAATCTGCTTGGTTTGGGATAGAAAAGGTAAAGTACAAGAAAACGACATCCTTAAAATATACATTATTACGACATGTACCATATTAAAATAAATGTAACTGGTTCCTATTTATTTAAACATGTCTAAAAGAGTAAGCGTAAAAAGTCTTTTTACTGTTTTTGTCAAATTAATTGTTTTCAGTTTAAATATGCCAAAAGTTTTCTGCTCCAAGATGTTCTCGCTTTGTTGATACAAAAACAAGTTCAAATTGAGGTGCCAGCAGCGGCATCTTCCTGCAAGTGTGACAAAGTGCATTTTTGATTATTTCTTTTACATTTTTAGATTTACCTTGTAACCTTGTTAAAAGGAGAATGTCTGTCAAAACACAAATAAATGTAATGTGACATTGCTTGTCTGTTGTTGTATAAACTGAGGTTTCATTCAGTCATTGTTCACTGCAGCAGATGATCATATTTGTGAGACTTGTCATAGTTGTGGTTGACCATGTTATGCAGAAAGAGGCTGAGTGATTTAGAGTTTCAACCATCAGGGCTGTGAGCGTTTCTCAGCCCAACAACTCCTCTCTGTCTACAGACAGACTTGGTGGCTCCACCCTGGCCCCCAACCATTACCCAACAAACACACACAAAATACACATGTACATGAAATTTGCAAGGCCCATTTTAACTCCTCAGATTGAAAAAGGGGTGTTACTCTCTGCAAACACACACAAATTTGACTTGACGTGAAGCTCATCTGAAAAGCAAAAAGAAAATTTGAAACCACCGGTGCTCAGTTCAGTTAGCACCTGCCAATGAGGCCAATGAAGCTTGAAACTTAATTCCCCTGCATTTTTTTACTGCTGCAAAGTCCTCCTCCCTTCTTGAGCTCTTGCTGTCTCACTGTCTTTATTTCCTTCTGACTCCTATCTATTTTATTCTCACTAGATTCACAGCTAGCTCCTCTTGTGTTCAGCAATGAACAAGTGTGACTTTGAGCTTTCACCCTTTTAAAAAGGACACATCACATTGTTTTCCACATATTCTGTACCAATAATGCCTTTCTTTTCAGATAGGGAGGGGCAATAAGTAATGTGTGTGCATGCTGCAGTTATTCTGCTGACTGCAGGATCTCCATCTGGCAAAGGGGTCCAGTGCATCAGCAGCAGAATGAATGAAGAGAAGAAAAGTGGGAGGTGAGAGGGGCAACAGATCAATTTAAAGAGGCCCTTCCATTAACCTCTTAAGCCCCAAGCCCTTTTTTAGGTCTGCATCTACAAGGTCTATTTGAATAGTTTTGGTGTCAAAATAAAGGGAACACTTGTGAAATTTATTTAGATGTGTAAGTATCAGTATTTAGGTCACTGACTCAGAGAAAATTAAGATGGAACACAAGAATAAATGAGTGATTTCATTTCCCTAAGTCCCCCGATTGGGGGACGTTGGGGCTTAAGAGGTTAAAAACAGTTTTTCTGAGGTTTCTGTTGAATATTTTAGCTCCACAGGTGTTCTTACCTTCATAGTGGATGTGAAAACAGGTCAACAACTTCTCTTTCAGTTTTTATCTCTCAAACTACGCAGGTGGCAATAAAACCCGAGTTCGAACGGCCGGTACTTGTTTCGTCACAACTCCTTTGTTTGTTGGTATTCAGCAGCAGTTGAAACCATGCCTAGCATGCTGCTTGCTAAAAGCTGTAGCATAAGACGCAGCAAACAGGAAGAGAGAACATCTGATGTTGCCATGCACAGTGGGGCAGGAAACAGTATATCTTGCTCTCATAAGATAGTTTGTTAGCCAATCTGAGTCTAGCAGATTTGAATAATGAATATGAACGAGCTGCTGCCGAAGCCTGACAGAACCAGCCGGAACCAATCAAATTTTGATGCAGACCAATTGAAAAGTCTGTTAATCAGTGTTTCCTGTTGTTTTTTAGATATAAAATGTTTCATATTACTGGTTAAGACTTAAGAAATAAGCACAAAGCCCTGAAATTTGTATGAAATGGCCTCTTTAAATTATTGCTGTCATGAGATAAAAAATTGGATGAGATTAATTAATTTTGAGCAGTAATTAATTAATCTAATTAATCTTATTTTTAATCTCATTTAATAATAGCTAAGAAAAACACTATTGTTATCCATGGTTCCGTCGGGACATTTTTGAAAAGCAAATTTTCAATTCATTGGACCGACAACTCTCATATGCTCCTCCATTGTCACTTCTCCGCTCTGCAACTAACCGCTTTTGCTCACCTTGCCGTCACTGGAAGTCAATCAGCAGCCAATAAATGTCCACCTAAGAGTGATTAATTCAGGGCTTAATTTGAGCCGGAACAAGATCCGGGAACTGTCTTATTTTAAAAGGGTGTGTTCCGGTAACAGTTTGCTAGGATCCGTTAACGGCGCCAGTTGGGTTAAATAACAGCAGCATCAAAATAAATAAATGGTCTGGTCTGACGGTTGTGTATGTGTGTGCGTTCATACATGGCTATGTGTGCGTTCCGGTATCAGTCAGTGAATTCTGGTCTCATAGCGCTATTTGCGTTCCGGTAACTTTTGATTTACAAATTAAGCACTGGATTAATCCCTTTGTACAACTCCAGCACAAGAAGCCGAAATACTAAAAAAGGATTTTATTTAAAAGCAACTCAAACGCAGAAACTGTAAATATAGATTAAAAATTAGATTAATACGATTAAGGAATATAACGCACCAAATATGGCTGTAATTAATTAATCGCAACTAACGCGATAATTTGACACCCCTACTTTAAATATCCTGCAAATATAGCTACACTTCCGTACAAATTGGAAAAAAACGTCTTTTTATGGAATTCAAGGGCAGCTAATATTTAAAGAACATTTAATTGAGTAAATGATGATTGAGTAAATGACGTTTTGACTGTATTCACATGTTCTTGAAGGTTTTTTTTATTCATGCCCTTTATAATTACCATAGAGCAATTTTTTCAGTCGATGTTAGCAATCACAGAAGGAACGTCAAAGTCAGCATTGCATGCAGTATTGCTAAATATTAACAATGCCATATTTACATAGTTTTACACAAACTATTACAAGATATTTACAATAAAATATTGCTGTAATATTTCCTCAATTCTCTGAGTAACAGTTGCAATGTACACAAAGATGGCATGCTAAGACATATGATTTTATGGATTCTGTCCACTGAAAATATTTACTATTTACTGGCAAAATGCAGCATTTAAAGAGACAAATTTTCTTTTCAAGAAAATGCAAAGAACATCTTCATTTGGTTTTCAGTATATATCTTTTATAGTTGTTTTTCAGGATGCAATTAATCCACTTAGCTGACAAAACATAAACAACTTATTCAAAAAGGAAACACCAGCAGAAATGATTTTTATCATCATTTTCATAAAATAATTAGAGTTGGGAATTTATTGAAGTTATCCAGGTTCCATTTTGAATAAGACGTTTGTTAGTACAATGGCTCTGAATGGTCAAACAGTTCTTAAAAGTTTGACCCTTTACTAATACAATTAAATGAAAAGAAAAGTATTTTTTCAAATATTTTAAAAGAATGTTTTTGTAAACATAACATATATTAAAGCTGGAGTGCGTAACTTCTGTCGCCCCCTAGCGGAATTTTTGCGTCATTACAACAATGAAGCTGGCGCTTCCATATGACGTAAGCCCAGCTGCCACCGCTTTATCTCTGCCGTTGTGATTCCAACCGATATCTGTCTTAATCAAGCTTCAAATTCAGTCTGTTTACTTTACCTGGCTCTATATTTGTTTCAATAAATATCATTTCATTGTTGAAAAAATCAAGAGAAACCAGTGAAATATAAAAATACTGGCAAAAAAAAAAAAACCCTTCAGAGTTCAGGTTGGATTGTTTACAGGTTTGATTGTTCACTTTAATCTACATTTAACAGTTTGGTGTTGAAATTTATTAGTCAGCTGTTGGGGCCACAATGATCTATTTGTCTTATTCAGTGAATTTTTTCAGTTTTGACACGATGCAGAATCCTGCAGTCAGCTACACTGATCTGACTGACTGAAAAACCGTTACACTGGCAAACTGACAGACACAAACTGACACAGATAGAGACAGAATCAGCTGATCAGCTGGAACTTCGGCGCTCTGGTTTTCATCTGGTGCGCATTTTATATTTTGACAGTGTGTGCGGACCTGCGGACCACTTATGTGCACCCCTGAACATCAGCCCGATCTCTTCTCTCCACCGAGGAAAAGCGACAAATTACAAAAAAATATAAAATAAAAAATACAAATTCGCGTTTGCCTTCTCCTTCGGTCACTTTCCTTCTTAGCCAATAGTCCCTCTGCCGAACGTCCAGGAATTTTTTTTTTTCGTGGTAGGATCCACTTCCCGATAAGTGTCTCTCGGCCGTTTATTTGGATTCTCCGCTATGTCGACCTTCCCGTTCTGCCGGCTGCTTCGAGACACTGCGTTCTATTTTTTATTATTTTTCTTGTTGTGATGTAAAAGACGTAATTTACTATGCGCCAGCGCGGGAATGTCGCCGGTTGACATGCAAAGTAAAAATGATATATATTGAAAAATACCGTGAGATGTTTGAGGAGCCGATCGGCTTAATCTGCATTGTGTCATCTCCTCTGATAGTGGCTTGGCTGAAACGGACATTCATGGACATGTAAAAGTTACGCACTCCAGCTTTAAGAGATACATGGTATTTATAAATATGCTAAAATATAAAATGAAAAATATGAAATTTGAGTGTAATTGTTGTACTCAAAAAGTAAGAATTTGAATGTGGTGTGTGATTTGTCAGTCTAATTTTTTAAATATTAAATGTAAAAAAAATATATATAATTTTTTGTGTTTCTGAGTAATACTTAGTAATTTTGATTTTGATTTGATATGCCTTTATTGTCCCATGGGGGAAATTATATGGAGATAAAGAGAACAGCATGACCGTCACCCTCCTGGCAGCCAGGCCCCTGAGCCCAGCGCACATCGCCCAGGTCACACAAGAGAATACATACATACATATACATAAACATGCATAAACCTATGTGTTAGAAAAAAGATGAATTAGACTACATTGGGTCCAAGGAGTTAAAAAAAGTCCTTGCACCCAGTGCCCCAAAAGGGGGTGCGCTGGATGGAAGCACAAAAAGAAAACACTCCAGTGGGGGTGAACAAGCACACACAGTGAGGTCATTGAGGGGGCGTGTCTGTGATGTAATGTGTTGCATTGTAATGTGTTGCAAGAATGTAAACACCATCGCTGAGCAACGCTCTCAGATGTTTTTGTCAGGAAGTCGTTGACCTTGGGAAAGTCTGTCTTCCAGCTTCAGTGTTTGGAGTGAGAAGGGGAGGGGGACATAGTGTCCCATTTGCATTCTTGGGGCGACTGTGGGTAAGTGGTTATCCTCCAACTTGAAGGTTGGTGGATCGATCCCGGCTTCCACCACCACATGTCGAAGTGTCCTTGGGCAAGACACTTGAACCCCATGTTGCCACCCGATCTGCGTATCGGGTTGTGTGAGTGTTAGCCCCTACCCTTTGGTAGGCTTTGGGGGTCGTAGGACCTAATTAAAGCGCTATACAAGTGCACGCCATTTACCATTCTCCTCAGGGGAGTTTGAAGTGTTGACCTTCGGCCCAGCCAAAACAAAGATAAAGCCAAGTTAGAGCAAGACTGCTGAATTCTGCAGTCTTTTTGGTCCATATGGTAAACTTATTCCAGTGGAGAGTCTGAAACAGCCGAAATGGACCTAATCACATGAAAAACAGCCAATCACCCCTCCACACTGATTCGAACCTGCAGTATCTCCAAGATGACACCCATCCTTCCAGTGAGATCCTAACCACATCAATATGTGATCCAGACCCACCGAGCTTGTTAGTCCGAGTGCTGCCAGATAAGGTTACATACTTTCCATTTTTTCTAATTTGTCAATACGTTAGGTGACTGCCAGCTCCAATCAGCAGGATCCCATGATCAGTAATCCAAATATATCCGTCCTCCACCGACAGAGCGTGGGTCGAGTCCGAGCATGGTGGCTCCGGCTTCACGAGCCTCAATTGTAGTAAAAAGGTCTTCCAATGTGTAAGTGACCACAATACCAGATCCATAATTTCGAGGAATATTCAAGGAATTTGCGGGGGGGAGACTCAGAGACACACAGAAAGCAGGGAAAAATGGGGGGAAAGCGTGTGCCCTCACCGAGAGATAAGCAAGTACTTACTAGTAATTACTCTTCATGTGAAAATATAAGTATATTGACAGTACCAGACTTCCATAAAACATCCTTGAAGTGAAAATATCAGCCTCTGGATTTAGGATTTCCAGGATGGGCTGCTGTGTGTTTTAGCTGTATGTATTTGTGCGGTAAGTAAGCTTTTTTGTAGTTTCAGGACCAGCAGTCACCATTTTGATCAAAACCAAATTGTCATGAAGCAAAAAAGTCAAGTACAATTTGTATAGGTTGTTGCAATGTGTCTTGTCTGTGAAAATTTCTGTGTATGTCTACAGTACATCAGTCTTTGAGTGATCCAATTTGGGTTTTAAACCTAAAGGGCATTCTTTCAAAGTAAGCAAGAGTTGCTGAATCATGCATAATGTTCACATCAGAGTCAGAATCAGAATATGATGAGAACATATATGATACATTCATATATACATACATTTTGTAATTATGCACACAAAAACAAATGTGAACCATTTTCTCATAGAGTGATTAAGTGAGTGGGTGTGAGAGCGAGAGAGAGAGAGAGAGAGAGAGAGAAAGGGGTAGTGAGGGATTTATGCTGCACTGTGGCAGTTTGCATCTGAAGTTGGGACATGCTGTTTCTTTAAACAGATGAATAGAAGAATATCTTCTTCACTGTATGTATTGTGTTATGTTTTTTAAGGGTCTTTTGTGCTTATATAGTATTCTGTAGTTTGAGGAGTCTTGTGGAGGGTCCAGTTTTGCATTAAGAATGCAATCTGCAAAACTGACATACCTTAAAAATTCTGAGATTTTTACTTTTGTATTTGCTTTTATGTATGCACAGTGAGAAACTGGCTGGATTGTCATG
This sequence comes from Pachypanchax playfairii, assembly GCA_006937955.1. Classification (NCBI taxonomy): domain Eukaryota; kingdom Metazoa; phylum Chordata; class Actinopteri; order Cyprinodontiformes; family Aplocheilidae; genus Pachypanchax; species Pachypanchax playfairii. The sequence continues at coordinate 21,358 of SSNP01000340.1, forward strand.
TATTCAATGTCAAGGTTACAGATCACTTGAGGGAAATAGGCAGAACTGCAGAGACAATGCAGACCATGCTAGTATATGAGCCTTTTCTTTTACTAGCACCTCTGTAATTTACCTCGAGGAAAATATTTCTGTTATAGGTAACCCCACCTTTTACTGATGTGTTTCTGCAGAGATCAGACCCACAGATTTTGAAATAAGGATGGTTCTTGTGCTGATCTGTGCTTTGGTCTCCATGAGTCTTGCACAAACTGACTTGGATATTCTCTACCCGGAACTGGAGCACTCCAGAACCATCTATGTCACAGGTAAGTCTGTGTTCTCAGTGTTCCTCTACCCCAGTAACAATTTCACAAGTTTTAAAGTGTTACTAAACAGCTTTTACAATGTTTTTTTTTTTTCTGTTTCATTTGTGGCACTCGCTCTGCCATTTGTTTTCCCAGTTCATCAGCATATTCTGCTGCTGTAGCTCATACATAACGCTGCTATATTGGGGATTATGAGATATTGCTATCTCCTTGTTGCTTTTAAATATATAAATGAAAACTTTGCAAAATGATGTAAACAGTGTTTAAAGTCATGTAAACAGAGTTCCTTTCCACATTAAGATGTATGGACTTTACTTATGTTCGGATCTTTGATTGCTGAGCCCTCCGAATAGGCTTGTCAGGAAACACACTGTTATGACTCGTGTTAGTCTTTGTTTATATTTATTAATGGACCACAGGTCATAAACCTGAAAAAAAAAAAAACAATATGCATAAATACAACATATTTCCAGTCTAGTACATTGTACAGGCAAAGAAAATTAAAGACTACAATGCCAACCACAGTAATTCTAACAGAGCTGGCATAAACTACATTTACTACAAAAACTACATTTATTACATTATCCCAGAATTCTTAGTGCTCACCGAGCACACTTAAAGCGGGCCCCCGCCGCCACTGTGTAAACAAGATGCGCTCTACCAATCCGTGTTAGCAGTGTGCACTCTCAGCAGCATGTACCAGTCGCAAAATGCACAAACATAAAGGAATCATGGCTAAATACTTTCACGACAACATTCTTACAGGAACCGAATCATCCTAACAATGCTGTTATCACTGATGGCTGCCAAGTGTGCTGGTTGATGAACACTCCATTGAAGCTAACATTAGCCTGCTAACCGAAGCAGTGTGAGCAATGCAGACCGTTCGGAAAATATGGATTATATCAGCATAATGTCTTTTAGTAGTAACTTACACAGACACAGTGTGGAAAACACTAATGCACATATTTACAAACAGTTACGGAATTAGTAGCTGCTACATACCAACGGGCCGTGTGCTCCTGACAATAGTCCACACACGAAGAACTTCCTGCGGCAAGCAATCTGACCTATGACATCTGTGCATGCGCTTTGGTATGGCATTTCAAACTTAACGGACAGGTATAAAACGAACATTTTAAGAACTTAACAACTGGTTTTCCATTTAAAATAAATTAGTCAGGCCCATTAGTTTTAAGGAATAGTCTTAACAACTTGTGGTATAAAACTTGGTACATGTGTATCACTTAATACTTCTTTGTAATGATGGTAAATGGCTTGTACTTGTATAGTGCCTTTCAAATCAAAGGACACACAGCGCTTCACACTACAATTTGTCATTCACCCATTCACACCCACACTCACACATTTGATCCAATCCAATCCACTTTATTTATATAGCACATTAAATAACAGAAGCTGTTCCAAAGTGCTTTGACAAAAACAATCATAGAAAATCTGACAGATCATAAAATCATAAGAAACTAAATCTAAGAGCAAAACATGTAAAAATACATAAAAAAGATCAGAAAAATAATAAAAACAATAAAATAGATCCATCCTAAACTAAAAATAGAAAAAAAACAAATAATACCCAATACAAATTATAAAAGACACAGAGGACCAAGCAACTCAAACAGTGTTAAAAGCCGAGGAATAAAAATGGGTCTTAAGACGAGACTTAAAACACTCAACAAAAGGAGCGGTACGTTTGTGGGGGGGCAGAGCGTTCCATAGTCGTGGGCCGACGACAGAGAAAGCCCTGTCCCCCCTGGTCTTCAGTCTCGTCTTAGGGACCACCAGGAGGAGCTGACCCTCAGACCTCAGTGTGCGTGCCGGAGAGTAAATTTGAAGGAGGTCTGTGATGTACTGAGGGGCCAGTCCGTTTAATGCTTTAAAAACGAACAGTAAAATTTTAAAATCTATCCTAAAACGGACAGGAAGCCAGTGCAAAGAAGCTAAAATAGGGGTAATGTGCTCACATTTTCTGGCCCCTGTTAAAAGCCGCGCCGCTGCATTTTGGACTAACTGCAGCCGGGACAGTGCGTTATGGTTGATGCCCGAGTAAAGCGCGTTGCAGTAGTCCAAACGTAAAGAAATAAAAGCGTGAACAACTTGCTCAAACAGATTAAAAGATAAAAACGATTTAATTTTTGCTAAAAGACGAAGATGATAAAACTTGACTTTAAAACACTATTGACCTGTTTGTCAAGTTTAAAATCACTGTCTATGGTGACGCCAAGGCTGGTGACTCTGGGACACGCATAATTTTTGAGGGGTCCCAGGTCTAAGAGGGCATTGCCTAACACATTCCTTCATTTAACTTTAAAAAATTTTGAGTTAACCAAGCCTTGACGTCACCCAGACAGTCGAGCAGGGGCGTCAGGGGGCAATGACTGTTCTTAAAAATCTGTAGTGACAAACTACTCACATATTGTAGTCAAAAATGCTGGTCAGGCTGCCAGATGGGTCAAGTACACAACGGCAAAGCAATCTTTTTCCTAAGGGAGCAGGATTCGAACTGGTGACCTTCTGGTTACAAGATAACCTGCTCTACCTCCTGAGTTACTGCCACCCCAATACAGAATTTAATACTTAATTACTTGGACATACAAGAGAAGTAAATAAAATCAAAAGTAAATGCCAGAATTTTTGTACAAACATCCAGCCAGCCAGCCAGCCAGCCAGCCAGCCAGCAGGAGCAACATTGCCAGCAGGGATGCCCGGATCTAATTCTGCCCAAACAATTCCTCTAGCTCCTCCTGAGCAAATTCAAGACATTCCCCATCCAGCTGTGAGACATGATTCGTCAAGCAGGCCCTTGGTCTGCCTGGGATTCTGTTTCCAGTGGGGTATGTCTGGAACACCTCCATTGGAAGGCATCCAAGAGGGCATCTTTTCCAGATGGTCAAACTACCTTTCAACCACCTTTCAATATAGAAATTGTAAATGGCATGTGCTTGTATAGCACTTAAGTCAGGTAACACCCAAAGTGGTTTTCACTCACTCTCACACTCACATTTGGCAATGATAAACTACACACATATTGTAGCCACAGCTGTCCTGGATGGAATTGGCTGCCAGGCACAGGCGCCACCAGACCCTCTGACCAACACCAAACAGGGAAGGTCGGTGAAGCATCTTTGAAAAGGAGAAAAGGAGTAGAAAGAAAAAAAAATCTTATGATTTCTGGCCCTTTTTACAAAAGAAATTTATCTGTCAAACATACACAATATTATAACCTCAGTCACTTTCTAATTTTTTATATCACTGACATTTTAATTAATCTTTTCATAATTACTTAATACATTTGATTTTATACATCTTTTTAAATATATGGGCTGTTAAGGGCATTCCACAATCTTACACCATTTAAAGAAATATTACATTCCTTCATTTTGGTTCTGAATTTAGGTTTTTTAAAGACATCAGTTCCTCTTAACATGTACTCACTCACTCTCTTGTGAGACATTGTCTGAATATTAGTTGGTAAATTACTCAAATTTGCTCTGTAAATTTGCAATATTTTCCACTCTACCAAGTAGGGAAATTTCAGTATTTTATATCTAATGAATAATGGATTAGAGTGATCTCTATAGTTACTGGTATTAATGATCCTCAATACTCTTTTTTTGTAGAATGAACAAAGGTGTTATGTATCACAAAGGGGAGTGGATCTCAAAAGCAGCGGTGACTATAACTCTACGACTATGACTACGACTATGACTACGCCACAACAGCGACATCAGCCAAGACAGTAGACAATAGACAACGGTCAATGTTGCACACTGCATCAGGATGATATGCCAGTGGGACTGCCTGAAGAAGAAGACACACCAAAGATTTCTTTGTCAGGTCAATAGCAAAAATTCTGCAGTCACAGTGCTTGGACCAAGCAACACAGCTTACGTGCTATCATGGTTGTGGCCCTCAGTGAAGCAGAAGGCGATGACAGTTCTGGAGCCCCTCTTGCATCAGAAATTAGCAAAAATATCTGAAAACCCAAATTGCTGATGACTTCATCATAGTTCCTGATGAGAAGACAGAGGAAAGTGACAAAGTGGAATCTCTTGATGAGATCCAGACTGACATACAACAGTGGGTAACAGAAATATGTGAGGAGAGCAGGTCACTTGCTTCAGCTGATGGGGACAGAGATAATATTCACTTCCTTCCAGAGATTATTCCACATATGATGAGACTTGCAAGTTACTTGCCACTCTGGACAGGAATATTATGGTCTTTTTCGTGGAACAGCTCCTGACAAAAGGTTGTGTAAAGGTTTTACATGTGGCTCCTTAAATTTCTAAACAATAAATTAAATATGGTTCAATCAGTGAGTGATGCAATGTTAAAGGTGATATACCCGATTTCAAATTGCCTAGCTTAGAATGTCAATAAATGTAAACAAAATCACAGAGCTCTCGCCCCTCCCGTTGGGTAGAATTCCTAAGCCACACCTACCCAGGTTTCGAAACACGAGTAGCCCCAGAAGACGACTGAGTGCAAGACACTGGTCTGCAGTTCATTCAAGTTCCGTAGACCCCTGCATTTGAGCGCGAGGCCCAAGGGGCAGACACGTCGGACACGACCTGCAAATGAAAGTGATGTCTTGTGTTCATTGTTTATCCAACTTAAATGGTGACATTTGAATGCAACACCCGCTCTTCCCGCCCCACTACCTCTCTCGCCAGCCACTTACTCTCTCACACCTCAAACGCCAGTGACTGTCTGTGGAGTTACCGCTAAAGGCACGTCTGGCCCACTCAGTGCTGAATGTTCCAGCAGCAGCAGCAAGGAGCACGTGTTTAGTGCAGCTGGACGGGTTATCGAGGAGGACTGGATTTGCCCCCTACACTGTTGGTGCTGTTCTGTTTCTGCATGATGCCAAGAAGTACATTAGGCTTAATGCTACGGGGACGCCATCATCGTCGACGATGCCAGGGACCTTGTTGTGTTTAATCGAACATAGCTTCCGAACCATAAAAGATAGAAACTTACTTTTTTCCCCCCTCTAAATCGGGAGAATCCAAGCTTTCAGACGGTAGTTCCGGCATCACTCTAGCCCATTCACAAGGGATACAGTGTCGTGTCAAAGTCGGTGTTCCAATCAGAGCCTTTGTCTTTTGCGCATGACGCGCGGTTGTCAAATTTTTTTTTNTCATTAATATTTAGTGTGGGTTTTTCTTGAATAAAGTGTGATATTCTAATTTTCGCCTAATTTTTTTTTTTTATTTTTTATTCTAATACTCTTTATTTCAAGCAAAGGAGCTTCATTTACACAGCAGTTTATGATACTTCAATTCAAAATAAAAAAAACAAGGTATAGGACATTATGGGGCATTGAAAGGTGGTGTTTTAGTAGCATTTAAACTAAAAAAAGTCAGGCGAGGTTTATTCTCCAACAAACCCTTGGTCCCCAGAGGGTTAATGAGGTAATAAGGAAAACTTTTACTGCATTTTCATACATGTCAGCTCTCCCGGAGCCAACTTTCTCCTGATTTCTGACATTTTCCACCGTCCGTTGTTTCCGACCAGCTATTTATACAGATAACACCTGAAAGACCATGTTACAACCACAGATTAAATGCTGAAAACGGTCACATGTCGCTGGAAACACGACTATCAAACCCTCACTGCAACACAACTCACAACTTCTATCGCGCACCCCCCCAGCCCCCGCTCCGACGCACCACCTCAAACACTGTCTCCCTAACTCTCCATAAATGTCTCCCTAATTCTAAGTTCTCAAGGTTGACATGTATGTGCGTTGTTCAATCATGCACAAAAAAGGGGGCGGGCTTGTTAAATCTGAAAACCTACTGGGCCAGGCCGGGCTTGGGCTCAGAATATAGGCCCAAGCAGGGCTCTACCATAACATGACGGAATCACCGGTAAGTGAAAACAATATAACAACGAACAGCTGACATTAATTGTTACTTTGTCCTGAACCTGACGCGGAACCAGCGGGGGCTGTTTCTCCTGCTGTGACATGGTAGAGTTGCGAACACTTCAGCAGTGGCGTTCTGCCGTAATATGTCTCAGTTTTTTAGGAGCACAGAAGCCATATAAATGTGGAAGTCCGTATGACGGGAGAGAATGTACAAACACTCCTTTCGGGCCGAACCCTTTGATTGGTTGATGTTTTTAGACAAATACGGGAGAACCACTTAATTTATTATTTTTTTTAATCTTCACAACATATTTTTATCCATGCTGTGTTAAAGCTGGAGTGCGTAACTTTTACATGTCCGTGGATGTCCGTTTCAGCCAAGCCACTATCAGAGGAGATGACACAATGCAGATTAAGCCGATCGGCTCCTCAAACATCTCACGGTATTTTTCAATATATATCATTTTTACTTTGCGTGTCGGGTGCGACATTCCCGCGCTGTCGCACATGAAATTACGTCTTTTATGTCACAACAAGAAAAATAATAAGAAATAGAAACAGCGTCTCGTAGCAGCCGGCAGAACGTGAAGGTCGACATGGCGGAGAATCCAAATAAACAGCCGAGAGACACTTATCGGGAAGTGGATCCTACCACGAAAAAAAAAATAATTCCTGGACGTTCGGCAGAGGGACTATTGGCTAAGAAGGAAAGTGACCGAAGGAGAAGGCAAACGCGAATTTGTATCGGCGTCGCTTTTCCTCGGTGGAGAGAAGAGATCTGGCTGATGTTCAGGGGTGCATAAGTGATCCGCAGGTCCGCACACACTGTCAAAATATAAAATGCGCACCAGATGAAACCCAGAGCGCCGAAATTCCAGCTGATCAGCTGATTCTGTCTCTATCTGTGTCAGTTTGTGTCTGTCAGTTTACCAGTGTAACGGTTTTTCAGTCAGTCAGATCAGTGTAGCTGATTGCAGGATTCTGCATCGTGTCAAAACTGAAAAAATTCACTGAATAAGACAAATAGATCATTGTGGCCCCAACAGCTGACTAATAAATTTCAACACCAAACTGTTAAATGTAGATTAAAGTGAACAATCAAACCTGTAAACAATCCAACCTGAACTCTGAAGGTTTTTTTTACCAGTATTTTTATATTTTACTGGTTTCTCTTGATTTTTTCAACAATGAAATGATATTTATTGAAACAAATATAGAGCCAGGTAAAGTAAACAGACTGAATTTGAAGCTTGATTAATACAGATACCGGTTGGAATAACAACGGCAGAGATAAAGCGGTGGCAGCTGGGCTTACGTCATATGGAAGCGCCAGCTTTATTGTTGTAATGACGCAAAAATTCCGCTAGGGGGCGACAGAAGTTACAGAAGTTACGCACTCCAGCTTTAAAAATGTTTTAATGGGTATGAAAAAAAACCTGTTAAGCTAATTAAATATGCAAACTAAGTATAGCAGCTTTAATAATCCAGAACAATTTAGTAGAAACTTGACTGTATATAATACTGCTATAGCTTTGGCAACTTTCCCCTTTATATAACTTGTATGTGATTTCCAATCGAGATCCTCATCGAACATGACTCCTAGAAATCTGGTTTCTTTTACTCTTTGAATTTCGATTCCATTCGTTCTTAAAGATACATCACGGCTTCTTTTGTTATTAAACAATATAAAGTTTGTTTTGTTCAGGTTCAGTGACAGTCTATTTATATCAAACCATTTTTTAACTTTAATCAGTTTACTGTTTATCACTTGAGTTACTTCATACATATTTAATCCTGAATAAAAAAAATGTAGTATCTGTTGTGACTCTGGGGTTGGGTTTTGTTTTGTTCCATGTTTTTTCATCTACAGGTTGTTTTGGGATTCAGTTTAGTGTTTTATGGGGTTGTTTTGAGAATTTAACCTCAGTTCTGTGCTCAAGTCCCCTGGTTATGTATGTTCCTTGCTTCTTGTTCTCCATCTGTGGTTTTGTTATCTGTCCCAGAGTCCTCTATGGGGTTACTTTGGGGTTACTGCCTTCCGTGTCCCCTGTGTTCAGTATGTTCCCTTGTCATGTGTCTTCCTGCTTTGCTTTCATTGTGGTAACTGTCAAACTTCTTGTTTCCTTCCCCGTGTGTCTGGTGTCTTGATTGTGTTCCTCCGTTCCTGTTTTCTCACTTCCTGTTTACTTCCTGTGTCAACAGTCTACCTCAGAGTGTTCCTCCTCAGTTCAGCTTCCAGGTGTTTTGAATTCTGTTTTTTAGTCCAGTGTGTAGTTAAGTCGGTTTCCTTCAGTTCTTCTTTTTCCGGAGATTGTGTGTGTTAGCTTTGTTTGCTGAGCTTCCAAGGTTTTCACCTGTGGATGTACTGTGCGCCACTCATGTTTGGATTATTCTTCTCTGCTCTTTCTCCTCCTCGTCCCAGCAAACTGTAAGTCTCCTGCTACACCACTAACGTTTTTCATTTTGTTTCCATTAAAGTTTATTTATTTCACTACCTCAGTCGTACGCTCCCTGCATTTGGGTCCTGACCACCAAACACGTAAATCATGACAGTATTATCTGCAAATAAAACTGTACCAAGTAGATTAGATACATTTATAAGGTAATTAATAAACAATATAAACAGTTTATTTCTGAGGACCGACCACTGTGGCACTCCATACTGAATATCACTCAATTCAGATCTAGCATAATTTATTTGAACAAGCTGTTTCCTATTTTCTAAATAACTATTAACCCATTGATGAGCCACACCTCTTTATGAAATAATCTTGAATGATCAATGACATAAATGCTTTCTTTAAGTCAATAAATATACTTATGAAATCGTTTTTATTGTGTATTGCTGATGATATTTTATCTGTTAAATCCCTTCCTGCGATTGCTGTAGAATGTTTGGTCCTAAATCCATACTGTTCATGGTTTAAAATTAATTTTTTTTAAGAATTTATCCAACCTTGATACAAACCCTTTTTTAAATATTTTGGAAAACTGTGGAAGCAGTGACAGTGGCCTATAAGTCGTGAAACTGTGTTTATTACCACTCTTAAATAATAGAACCACCTTAGCAATTCTCAATAAAACAGGGAAGATTCCTGTAGATAGTGACAGATTACAGATGTAAGTGAATCAGTTGATCTTTTGCTTCCACAGTTTTTTATAATGATTCTTATTTCTTGTTGCTCTACTTTGCAAAGAAAATACTATTGACATTTCTAGTTATTATGTTCATTGTATCTTCTATTATTGGTTTGCTTTCCACCAGACGCCTCCCTACATTTATAAAACATAATTGAATTCATTAGAAATTTCTTTAACTTCATAAATGTCTTTATTGTCCTTAAAGGGACTGTATCATGCTATTTTACAGTTTTCAACGTCTGGGATCGGCACATGTATGATAAAACCTTACTGTTTGAGTTATATTCACTTCATTTGTCCTGAAATATAACTTATATTCTCGAGTTATTCTGTGACCAGGAAGTAAAAACGCTCGGTTTACCTAAAACCCCACCTCCCAACTGTGAGTGCGATTGGGCTGTTTAGAAACACTAAATAAACTCCTGTAACTCTCGGAGCCAAATGCACATTTTCGACGAGAAATTTTTAGAATGAAATACAATGAAATGGAGGTGCTTATTTGTCAGAGGACGCTCGGTGGTGAGGAGCGTCTGGAGCGACCCGAGAGATGACACCAAGACTGGGATCGGACGGGTGAAATGAGACTGGTCGTAGGCGAGGGGCGGGTTTCTGGAGGCAGCGACCGTAGTCGCTGACTGCGTATGACTGAGCGCTGTCAGGGTGAGTGACTGTGTCCTTTATCCGCTGGTGGGACGGGCTGCGATGACGGGCTGCGGTGACGTGGAGCTCAGCTGTAAAGCTGGATTCATACTGACATGTGATTAGCAGGGTCAAGTTGATAAGTCTTTATTAGCAGCTCATGCTAATAAAGAGCAGCAGGTGGTTGAAGTGTGGGAACTCTGGGCTGTAGGTTAGACATCTGCCGTGATGAGCTCCTGACAAATTGTTTCGGACTCTTGCAGCTCGCCTCGTACCTACTACAGGGGCAGCAGGGATTGGTCAGGAACTTCCTGATACGACACCATGACGTAACAGGGTTCAAATTCAGCCGTTTTACATGAGCGAGTAAAGCAGCTGCTCAGAGCGCAGGATTCAGGAGGATTACTCGGGAATGCATGAATTAAGCCAAATAACACTCTGGAGGCCTTTTAAATAAAAAAATAGCGTCACAACATCGTTAAAAGCTCCAAAAACTTGATTTTTCATGATACAGGACCTTTAACAAAGTAGTTTGGAAGTCTTGATTTTGTATTATCTCTATTGATCACATTATTATTCCCCATGTAACCTTAGTGTTATCTTTGTTCTTAGTGCTTTAATATACATCCAGAGGTGTGCTTTAATATACATCCAGAGGTGTGCTTTAATATGCATCCAGAGGTGTGTCACTAGAAATCAGAAGAAATCATCTTAAACGTGGGAAAAAAAATGTGACAATGCTCTCTCTTTATTCCGACATTTAAATAATTCAAAAGATCTGTCAATATTTCTGTATCTAAAATAAAAAGTTTACTCTAAATTGATGCTTAACAGTAATAATTTTTTTTTCCCTGAAGTGAATGTAAATATCTGGTTACAACTGAATATACAGTTGTATTGAAATTTCTCTGGTTTTGCATAGAACTATAATGAATAAGATATAAAGCATAATATATATAACATTTACCTGAGTTTTTTCTTTGAAAGAAGCCCACTATGCCCATTGTTCTACATGAGTATATAACTGAAACTGATTTAGAGAGTGTGTTATTTAGCCATGGGGGCGTAGCAACTGAAAATATGAAATAAACACACAGCTAAAAAAAACAGCATTGTTGTTCTGCTTCTCATTTAGCTATTTGTTGATTAGCCCTGGCAGAGCTAGCAAAAAATATGAAGAGCAAGACACGTAATGTGTGTCAAGTGAGCAGCTTGACATCAATCTTTGTGATGCATTGTCATTTTTACAGTATGAGTGATTTACTTTGGTACCTGGTCAAATTTCAGCTCTCTCCTTTGCTGGGAGGGTGGTTCAACTTTGTGCTATGTGCTTTGTATATTGTGNGTAGTTGTTGTATTTTTATTTTTTTTATAAAGTCATCAGGCATTTAACTATAAAAAATATGACACTCCAAAAAGCACGGGGTTTCTGAAAAACTAAATACTTAACATTATGGATATTTTAAATGAGGATAAAGATAATGGGGCCAAGGGGGAAAAAAATCAACATCAAAATTACACAAATTCTGAGGCTACATACAAATGAAGGCAATGCAAATGCAACACATTCTGAGATACAGCTGCTGTGTTTGTTTTCTTTAAGTTGATTGCAAACTAATCACTACGGACACTTTTTCCTCCGGATGCCTTTTTGTTATTAATGCTATTGTTTACCTATCTTAACAAAATCCACTTCAACTCAGATGTTTTTGTCCCATTGTACATAACAAACATTGTCAGTTTATTCCAGCCAAACAGGAGAATTAGTGTTATTACTGTTATTCTCTCCAGACACAGAACAATCTGCTCACCATCAGACATCTGTTTAAGATATCTGACTAGTGAAATGTAAACAAAAAAAATGATTTATCGTCGTTTCCAGATCAGAATAGAGGTCACTTAGTGTCAGTAATATGATTAAAATCCGATGATAACTATTCTTCATGGATCAGTCAATGTTAATTCATCATATACTTTCTGAACAAACATTAAATTTGATGGTGATTTTTAACCTCATGGATTGGATATGAATGTCTGGAGATATTAACTAAATCACCTAAAGCGTGAGCTCTCCATCGACCCCTGAACACTCCACAATTCCCGAGAAGATTCATCTCCCAAACATCTTATGAACAAATAAAATTGTAATAATACTTTTAAGATATCTGGTGATTGACATCAGCTTCACAAACTTTGAAAATTACAAAAACTTTTACAACAGTTTGCAGACTGGGTAGGTCACTAGCTAGCTAGATGCAGCACATTATTGAAAACGGAAAATAGATGTGCAGAACATGTAACGTTGAACATATTGCTGATCGAGGAAACAAGATATTAGTTTTGTTTACTTACTTGTTTCGTAAAACACCCTCAAAGAGTTTTTTTTTACCGAACATCCCGTGATTCTGGCGGTTTCCAGCTCCAAGCCGAAACTAGTTAATTCTTCTTCTTCTGAATTCTTTGAACAGCGTAAATTAGTTTAGGTCTGCCAGCTGCATTAGCGCCCCCTATTGGTTGTGTACAAACAGTTGAAGACGTGTCAGCGTCTGGAGAAGCTGCTGCAGGTGTAGATATGTCAACACTGACTGGAATCACTGAGAGGATTTACTCAGTCAGCAAATTTAGCAACCCAACAACATCAACAATGAGGAGGACCCAGAAATTATTTTGGCATTACAAACTTAACATGTGAAATTGTGTTGTGATTAATTAATACTCAATGTTTACAATTCCTCTTTGAAGTCCAATGTGTTAAAAAGTATCTATCAAATTTGGATAGAATAAACTTTGTATTTTGTGCACATAAAACTGGTGTACAAATAGTTGTCGGAGATTATGATCAATACTTAATCAAATCTTTTAATGAAATTCTGATTTGTAGTTAGATTGCAGTGTGTGAGTGCTGCATGTTCAGACCAGCTCATGTTTCATGTTCATGCGTGTGCCACCAAAAAGAAAAATCGGCCACAGGTCTGACCACTGGTGAAAAACAATGTTATCCGATGAGTTTGCATTTGGTCACAAGCTTGTTTAACGAGGTAATACAAAATTCTGTGGATAAACTTTTTCCTAAAGATCTTTATTTGTGAACATTTACAAACACTAAATGTAATTACATCTGCGCTCCTGGAGATCCAGAGCACAGATGCAGGACAGCCCGCTCCACCATCACCTCTCTCACACATTTAATTTTAAAATATATTTTTATATTTTTATTTATAAATTTTATGTATATAAATCTTCAGTTGCGACTGTATCAAGAAGTTATGAGGGTCTGTTACATTAGGCCACATTAAGGTTGTTTATTTTTTATTTTAAAAATATAAGGTTTTCTTTCACAGGTACAAATTAATTAAAAATTATTTAAAAGCAATCCCAAGAATATAGCTGAAGACTAAAAGACTACTAGAGTTTATTCAGATTTACCTAAAAAAGGTATTTGATTAATTTGGTCTGAGTTACATTGAATGTTATAGCTTCCCATTGATTGGCTGTGAAAATCAGGAGGTGGAGAAAGGTAATAAAAAATACCAGGCGTTTAATAAACGCCTCTACGCGTTTCTAAACGTGTGGTGGCGTTTTTAGGACGCCTGGTGGGGTTACAATATTTGGACGCCAGGTGGCGCTTATGAGACGACTGGCGCCGTCTAATAAACGGGTGGTGACGTTATTTGGAGGAAAAAGCCCCATTATCTCAAAAAAGAAGTAATCAAAGGTAGTAGGGAACAAGGTGGTCTGGAGGTCTTAGACTTTACTTTATTAAATAATACATTTAAAGTTAAATGGGTCATTGAATTCCTAAAGAATCCTGACAGTATATGGTATGCTTTCCCATCATATTTATTTGATTTAATTGGTGGCATACATTTTTTATTAAAATGTAACTTCTCCATTGATAAAATTCCACTTCGTTTAGCTAATTTCCACAAACAAGCTCTTTTAGCGTGGTTATTAGCGTATAAACACAACTTTAGTCCTCATCGTTATTATATCTGGAATAACAAAGATATTCTTCACCAAAGAAAATCCCTGTTTTCTAGCTCATGGTATAACAATGGAATTTTGCTTGTAAGCCAATTATTAAACAAGGACGGTGTGTTATTGACATATCCAGAATTTATTCAGAAATTCAAATTAACTATCACACCTTCAGAATATGCTGTTCTCTTCAATGCAATTCCTGCCGGTTCACTTCTTGTTTTAAAGAGCAGTAACCTTGCAGAAACCAATTTATTTTGTTCTTTTTGTTTTTTATTGGAAATATCAATATTCAACATAAAGCTTGCAATAACAGACACATTAGAAACACATTGAACAATACTGTTGTACCGGCAGCAAAGTTTTTCTGGGCATCTGTTATGAGCAATTTACAATGGAAAAAAGCCTGTAGTGTTCTAAACAAATATTGGTAATACGTTGAAAGAAGTATCCTACAGAGTGTTACACTGAGTTTATCCTGCTAAGGAGGTTTTGGAAAGATTTAAGCTAAACATTGATTATTGTTGTATTTTTTGTAAAAGAAACAATTTTTCACTTATTTTATCATTGTCATCACTCAAAGACATTTTGGGATGATGTGCAGGATTTTTACTTTGTGTGATATATTGCTGTATTTTATTTTTGATGGGATGGAGAACAACACTTCCTACATAATACAACTTCTAATTATTCTTGGAAAGTTTCACATTCACAAATCTAAATGGTCTGGCTCAAAACCCTGCTTTCATCGTTTCATTAGCTACGTTTACATGGGCACATTTAATCGGAATAAACGCCCAATCGGATAAAAAAGACGTCATGTAAACATGTCAATCAGAATGTTTTGATCCGATGCAGCCTGACCCGAAAGAAATTTACTTCCGATCGAGAGGGGTGGTTTTGTCCGATCTTCATTCGGATAGACGTGCATGTGTACACCCATTCGGAAAGAAAGGGTGAAAAGAGCCCTTTGCGCATGCGTACAACTTCAGCGTGACGTCTTTCCACTTTCGCAGACCCAAGTAGAAAACATAGCGGGAAGTAAACAGAAGTGGTCTGCTGGTGCAGTCATCCTGTCATCCTTCTCTCCTCTCCTGTGGTGGAGGAGCAGTAGCAATATGTATTCAGCCTCTAGCTTGGTTAATGCGACCAGTAAAAACCCAAACATAAAGGTAATCACCTGCAGAAGGTCCATATTGGGGATAACGTGAATCAGCTCGAGCACACGATGGGGCGGGAAAGACGTGCAGAAAGGACGGAGTTTGTTTACTTTTTTTTCTTCCCCCGGAAAGACAACTCGCTGTGCGCATGCTCAACTCATTTAACCTGATTGAGTGCTTGGTGCATGTGTACTCATGGCATGATCAGATCATTTCAGTTAGTCTCCATGTAAACAGGGATTTGGGAATTCCGATCGACCAAGATTTTAATCAGATTGGGGAAATTTGGCGCATGTAAACGTAGCCATTGTTGAACTGAAACAGTATTGCGCTGTGCTTGAACTGATAAACAACAACAACAAAGCTGAGAAGACTCTCAACCTGTTGAAAACTTTTAATTTCATTTGACTCATCAAAGGACTAATATTGTAATGCAGTATCCCCTGGTCTGTTCAATGTACAAAGAATTTATGTCTTGTTCATGTATTTTATGTTTTTACAATAAAGACAATTAAAAAAAAAAACGGGTGGTGACGTTTAATAAGAGTCTGACGGCGTTCAAAACGGTGTTTAATATGCGTGGGACGGCTGGAAAACCAGGCGAAATATGAACCTTTTCACGTTCCATAGACCTGACCCTGGACAGGTCGCCAGTCCATCGCAGGGCTAAGCACCAAGTAAACTTTTGCAAATGCAATGTTTAGAAATGTTTAAACACTAATTCTTGCCTTTATAACTTAAGACAAGAATGCCAAAACTTCAGTCGAATTAAAGTGCCAGTGCAGCAAGTTGCTTTTTGTTTTTCATAATGTTTTACTACTATGTTGCTGCAGTAGTCCAAAAAAGACATTTTCGTCATGTTTTTATTGTCGGTATTTATATGTGTGTTGAGGTCCAGATTACTGATTGTAATTACGCCACTGTTTTACAGAAAACAGGCCTGGGCTGTCAGTGGTGGCTGAACAACCTGAGGTGGTGTCAAGGCGAGGGGGAAATGCAACCTTTCCATGCAGGATCCAGCGAGACCAATCCTTAGCACCCAATCGTAAGATGAGAGTCAAATGGACTAAACTGACCTCAGACTACCTCACAGAGGTCTGCATTTATCTCAAGTGTTGATAGTTACTTTGTTTATCATGGTATTTTGCTTTAGCAATAAGAATCATTTATATTGTTTTTGTTTAGGTTGAGCACAAATGCACAAAGAGAGGAGAGGTTGCAGTTTAAACAGAGTTATTGTTGAGAGGTGATAATGAGTTTGTTCTGGGAGACAAGACCAAGTTTGAAAAAAAGAACTTACAGTTGAAACACTGGAGCAGGTAGAGGCAGATTCACAGATCAAAAGTGGATAGAACCTGGTTAATCCAGAGGAGCAGACAGAGACAGTCCAGGAAAAAAAAAACATGGTAAATCCAACACACCAGACAGGTTCAAAACAGGAAGGCACAGGTGAAGAAGCGTAAAAAGTGTTTAATTTACCGACAATGTGAACGTGACAAACAGAGAAATAAATAGTGATAATGAAGACAATGAATCTCACAAATCGCGCCTTCAAATAGTGATGTGCAATACCACTAACTTTCTTTCCAATACCAAGTAAATTTTCAGACCAGTATCGGCGATACCAATCCGATACCTTGCTAAAAAATGTTCTGTTTGAAAAATTACATTTTAAAATTAGTGTATTTAAGGCGACTGTTCTTATTTGACTACCACAAATAAATACCTAAATACCAGATAATTTAAATCTCTTTCCCCAATTTAGAAAAAGTGCAAAAAGTCTCAACAGCCCCACAATTTGTCCTACCTGGATTGTTGAAGGATTTCAAGAGGGATGTCTATTTCACCCTCGCAGGCACAACACCTTGTCCTTCCTCTCCCCCTCTGATCACATCTTCATATTCTGTCTTATGATTTATTTTTAAATATTTTGTGATGTTTAGTGTTTCCACGTGTTGGTTCAGGAATTTTAAGGGCAGGAACACTGAGTTACTACATCCATTTGGAGAAGGAAAGTAAATATTCCACACTATCTGTAACGCTTGACTGGAAGTTAGTGCTTTTATTTTTATTTTGATAGTACACCCAGTAGACTTCATCCACAGGTCCTGCCGGTGTAAAAGCACATAGCATGCTACCGGTGAACAACTCACAGTCTTCATACACATTTGATGCTGTTTGGGACACTAAAGTTGCTCCACACATGACGGTGTTTGTTCTGCCGTGTTAATTCTAGCTGTCAGGAAGGGGACTGTAGCAACAGGTAAGGAGCGGCGCTCTGCGTCCTTCTGCTTTTATACTGTAATGTCACGCACTTTGCTAGGCGGAAGAAGAAGTAGTTCTGACCAACTGAACATGATTTATACAATTTTCCAGTTAATGTCAAACTACATAACTTAAAAGTACTAAAATATTAATATTGTAATAAGATAATCAATTCCAAAACACAAAAAGCTGGAATCGGTGGCATCGATCTTTTAGTATCAATCCGCACATCCCTACCACCAAAGCCTTGTTGATGATACTGGCGGAGGTTACTGTAGCACTCGTCATTGAAGTGTTTGGTGCAAACAAAAAACATTTTTGCCACAGATTTGGGCACATTACCATTAAAAATAAAACTTAACCGTGCACTTCGAAGTAGGGATGCACGATCCACATTTTTCAATTCCAATACAGATACCGATATCAGAGGTTTAGTATCTGTTGTTGTGCTTAAATTCTTTACCCCTGTGTGGTACCAAACCACAAACACCATAAACCTCGTCTTCAGCACTGCGTGTTCGTTTATCCCCGGATCGACCTGAAAACACTTGAACAAACTGCACACCAGAGACCAGAATTCAGTTTGACGGTTGTCTGGAACAGAGAGGAGGTATCTCTGCCCCAGAATCTTTCTTAGAGCCGCCATTTATTAACATCAAGCTCACACATGTACATATCCTTAGAAGGCTTTGCCTCTGAGCCTCTAACACATTGTCATACGTAAATCAGTTTGTTTAAACATTCCCTTTTACTGCTGTTCGCCCTGCCGAATTGTGGTGCATTCCTGTTTACTTTAAGTTCCCAGAATCTGCAAAGTCTTTCCAAATAAGGTGTCGTCTCCTCAGTCCTTGGCCTTCAGTGCTCTTCATGGTCTCCTGAATGCAGATGGTTTTATTCTTCAAATAAGGATAAGCTTCAAGCAGGTCACTATTACACTAGTAAATACTTAGCAATTAAATATTATCACACCACACTGTCGATATCTTTCTTTCATCTCCTTCAAAGTTAACAGCTTAATGTTGCCATATACAGTATATACTGTATATATATATATATATATATATATATCTTTTTTAAGTAGTAACCAAAGACACAGTTGTAGTTTACAGCCTTGAGGGTTAAATGCACTTTTACAAACTAGCAGCACATGTACATTAAAGCGTTTCACTAAAATTGAAATAACTGTTTAATAAATGAAACTTTCCTAAAACAAAATGAATAAAAAATACTTTTCCAAGACCAAAACAAAAAAAAAGCAGTAATAACAAGATTTATTGCAAAATAATTTCGGATTAGTAGCGCTTATTTTTAACTACCCGTATGAAGCTGGACAGGTGTAATGGGAACCGTGTCTTTGGTGCGTGTCGGCTTTTGTGCTTTTCTGCTCATATGGGACCGAACGGGTTACAAAGTTCTGCCTGTTTCAGGGTGGAAAGCTGAGGAGATTTTACTGTCTGAGTTATGACCCACAAATTCACACACTGCAGCTTTATGCTGCTGCCGTAAGTGCTGGAAAACGTTACATGTGTGCTCGAACTTTTGTTCGGGACGTGTTTTCGGCGCACTCTGCAGAATACACGTTTCTGTTTTTCAATCCAAAACCTCCAAATCAGCGAGCCATTATTTTCATTTTTCAATGTTTGTCTGTGACAATAATGTGAGGCTGTCGCTAGCAACAGGACACACGTGTGTGTTTGAGGAAGTCTCAGCTTGGTACAAGCAGGCTGCTCAGCTTCACCGTGGAGGCGGAGCCGTGTCTGAGACAGACAGAGAAGGAGAACCCAAGGACAGCAGTGACTCTGCCGCTGTAATTTCAACTGAAAACAGGCCATATCAAGAAAAAGATATTGTTACAAATCTCCATATATCGCCCAGCCCTAGAGGCTGAGGTGGTGTGAAAAAAGTTCCACATTTTGCTTGCTCCATTTTGAAATCAATTTGAGTCACTCTACACTAGAGATGCACCGATCCGATACTAATATCTGTATTGGTCCCGATATTGAAGAAAATTCTAGATTGGGTATCGGTCACAGAGGGCCCGATCCATAGAAACAGATCTATTCAGTCTAATTCTATGATGTGCACTGTGAGTGACCTCATGTGCCAGTGCTACGCTGTGCAGAGCAACTCAAATTGATTTCAAAATGGAGTGAGCAAAAGGACCAGCCATGTGGAACTTTTTCCCAGCCTCTAGGGCTGGGCGATATCCAAAGATTTCACCCCAAAGAGTACACTAAGTTCAGTGAACGAAATAAGCAAAAGGGAGGTGAAATGAAGCAGTTAACTTTGAAAGAGGTGAAAAGTTCCCACCTAATAGTGTCCATGCAACAAAAATTACAGAGAGGATGCTGAACTTTATTGTCAGTTGGTTGTTCCAGTTACGGGATTCCAGCTGCTAATTAAAAAATTTTGATTTGATATGCCTTAATTTAATCACCTGGAGCTGTGTTTTTCTGTATCAGTATCGGATCGATATCGATCAATACTAAACCTCTGTCAGTATCTGTATCGGAATTAAAAAACATGGATCGGAGCATCCCTACTCGGCACAGCGTAGCACTGGCGCATGGCGTCACTCACAGCGCACATAGAATTCGACTGACTAAATCTGTTTCTATGGATTGGGCCCTCTGTCACCGATACCCAATCTAGAATTATCTTCAATATAGGGACCGATACAGATATTCGTGTCGGATCGGTGCATCTCTACCTCGAAGCTGTTGATGGGAGATGGTGCGGGTTAAAATCTGCTGGCATGCAGACATCCCGGCTAGTCCTGGTAAACACATACTTCACAGCCGTGTCTGTGTTTCCCTACATCATGCATCCTGACAGTCTATATATCATATGAAAGCTCTGATTCTTGTCTTTTTGATGATCTAAAACATTTTAACATTCAACAACCACAGCACTGACAGTAAAGCCTTTTTACAGAAAAGCAAAGAATTCCAGAGTTAACTTTTCCTACTTTTGACGGCTTTCTACATGTACAAAATCCATAATTTCCAGCAAGATATTGGTCTTATTCTGTCCGGACAGTTCCAGAGAATATAATCCAGTAAAATACTTAGTCCACAACACAGGATAGCTCTTCAAAGTCACAAATACTGCAGACAGTGCTTCCCAACTTGAGATCAGCTCACAACTTTTTCATGCAAATTGGTCACATAAGACGTAATATACTTCCACTGCCAATAACCTGCTAAAATTTGGAGATAGCAAATTACACATAATTTAGCCAAAATGACCAAAATAACCCGAGTTGTTCTTAATACATCCAAGGCCGCTGCTAGGCTTTTGGAGGCTTAGAAAGCTTAATTGGCCAAGGAGCCCCACCCCCCCACCTCCCGCCAAACACGCACAAAACCTACTTAAACTTTTGCTATTTATTTTCAAATTGGAATTAAATATACATATGAACACACATAATATGTATGCCAACTGTCTCAGCTTTGTTCAACAAGCATACCTTCATATAAGAAAACAAATTATATCACATATGAAGAACACCTAAAACTAGATTATTAATTAAGCAACAAGGCAGAGCAGAACCAGGGCTGTATCAAGACACTAGGACTAAACCCAGACCCAAAACTGATCCGGGATTAAAACAGGATGGGAACAGTTCAAAATCATTACATCACTTTTTAAACAGAAACAAACCCTGTTCTGCTGTTCTGCAAAATGCTCATTAGCATGAGACTAATATATTTTCTCTGCAAGCACATGGCATTAACTCACCAAGGTGGTGTCTGTATTCACGCAGCACCAGGCACCTCCACACGGTCTCCTTAAAGTGTGCTCTCATCAACTTAACAAGATACATAACCCATATCAGCTGTTTGGAAAACGTAAACACTAATTTAAATCGTTTTTATACATATAAAACTCCCCCAACGAAGTATACAGTTCGGTGCGGCTCATCTGCAGCCTGTCGCTTCTTCTTCTTTTGTTTTATTGGCAGCAGTGTTGCCAGATGAGATTGACAGTTTCCAGCCCAATCACAGCCGAAAACCCGCTTAATCCGAAAAAAAACAGCCCAAACCACGAAGTTGCCAGACATGTGTGTAAACCCGTAAAATAGTCATACAGGCAATAGAAAACGCTGACACTGACTCATCCTCATAACAGAACAACTAAAAACAACTAAACTGGCTAGACATATTGCAAAACACATCGTTATTATTTATTGCCAGGGATGCTTGCAACGCTTGCCCAACACTGAAAAACACACAAGATCTGGCTGAACAGCACAGAGCAGCTAAATGATAATAGATTTCAAAACACACCAAACCACAAAAAAATAGTTTTTTAAATTAACAAGCAATGCCTTAGAATAAATGGACTACAGTTAAAAAAATCAGTCACAGTACAAATAGCAATAGTAACCTTTATTCCGGATTCTTGGTCCATATAACAAAATTAATACATAATATATGTGCGTCTCAAAACTAGATATCCACCGATATCCAAAATCTATTAAAATGTTGTATTTCTGCAACTTTGACAAGCGCACTCCACTTTATATTCGATCATTTCCCGCTGTCTTGCTACATAACAATGGCAGCGATAAACCAATGAGAGGACACTACACGTAGCACAGGTACAGATAAACAAAGAACAAATCACGTAGCGCATGTTGAGAGAGGTGTATGTAAACGGGAGGGTGATCACTAGGGGGCAACACTAATTGGCAGGCGGCATCTTACTTTAAGGTGCATTTCCACCACCTACTGCATGGGAGTGTGGGTCAGAGTGGGGACCTACTTTATATGTTATTTAAAAAAAAACAAAAAACTCCACCCTATATTCTCCTTACTATCCCACTTCCACTTAGAAATTCCAACACTAATCGATACTTATCTTCCCCCCACCTAATACATTCTTTAAACTCACTTTCCCATATCCTTTTATTTCCAATTTTCCTTTTAATACCTTCCTATTTTCTACATACTTTTTGCACTTGACTAGCACATTCTCAATTGTTTCCCTGTCCTCTCCACAATCACATAATCCTGTCTGATGTTTCCCTATCAAATACATTGTACTATTTGCTGTATGTCCCAACCTCATCCTTGATATTATTGATTGATCTCTATTACTCATTTGTCTATTTTCCATTCCTCCTACTTTACTCTGTATATGATAAATGTGTTGTCCTTTCTCTTCCCTTACCCACTGTTCCTGCCATTCTTTCATTATTTGTCTTTCAATAATTGCTTTCATTTCTGCTACACTGTAAGGCACTTTTTCTACTGTACTTTGTTTTATTGCCTGTTTTGCATAAAAGTCTGCTAACTCATTTCCCTCAACCTCTCTATGCGCCGGAACCCACATGAACCTTACTTCACACTCAGTCTTGTTTAATCTGAACATGTTTTCATATATTTCAAACAGTATATCTGGTCTGCTACCTGATTCCATTGATTTAATAGCCATTAGTGCTGACAGAGAGTCT
Organism: Pachypanchax playfairii; assembly: GCA_006937955.1. Taxonomy (NCBI): domain Eukaryota; kingdom Metazoa; phylum Chordata; class Actinopteri; order Cyprinodontiformes; family Aplocheilidae; genus Pachypanchax; species Pachypanchax playfairii. The sequence continues at coordinate 44,197 of SSNP01000340.1, forward strand.
GAACATATTATTGCCTTTTTTATTCTATTCTGCTCTATCCACTGCAAACTAAAAGCAATTGCCAACATTTCCACCGTAAATACCGACAACTTATCTAACGTTCTGATTTTTACAAATTTTCCTATTTCCGGAATGCAAAACGAACACCCTGTTTTCTCTTTTTCTATATCTTTAGATCCATCTGTAAACACTTGAATAAATGATTTGTGTACACTGCCTAATCTTTCTTCCACAATCTTGCCCCAGCTTCCTTTACCTTTATTTACTTCCATTTCATGATGTATATACAAATCTACATGTATCTTTGGGAAAATCCAAACAGGAGTTGCTAAATATACATATTTCTTTGCCACTTCTTTATCATGTATTTTCAAAGCCTTTGCCAACCTGTTTGATTTCCAAATTACACTCTCAACCTTATTATTTTCACTCTCCCAACATTCATACATAGCTTTTTTAACCAGGTGTTCCTCATCTTTACACCCCTGAATACTCGCCCAATAATTCAGCATCAGTTGTTTATATACCTCAACTGCAACGGCATTTCTCGCATTTCCACTTGCAAAGATACTGCTGGAGTTGTTCTAATTGCCCCACTACATATTCGTAATGCCGACTTCTATCTTTTTTAATAATGTTTTACAAGCTGAACTATATATAATACTACCATATTCGATTAGTGATCTAATCATTGCTATAAAAATTTGCTTTAATGCCCGGGCACTAGCCCCCCACTCATTCCCTTTTATACATCTCATTAGATTGATAACCTTTTTACACCTTTCCTCAATTTTATTGATATTCTCCTTCCATATTAGTTTGGCATCCAATATAACTCCTAAATACCTAAAACTGTTTACTTGTTCTGCATATAGTTTTAAATTAACCACTACATTCCTTTTCCTTGTAAACACCATACTTTTTGTTTTTCTACTGAAAACTTGAATCCCCATTCATAAGAGCAGTTCTCTACCTCTGTAATTGCTTCTTGCATTTTCCTCTGTATATATTGGATATTTCTTCCTCTTTTCCATAATGCTCCATCAGCAAACAGGGCTTTCCCAACTTCCTGCCCTACATTCTCAAACACCTCATTAATCATTATAGAAAACAGCACTGGGCTAATTACACTACCTTGTGGAGTTCCATTTTCCACAACGTATCTATTTGACAGTACATTCCCTACTTTTACTTGACTGTATCTTTTAAATAAAAAGTATTTTATCCAATGATATATCCTTCCTGTCAGTCCCATCTTTCTTAACTTAATCAACACTCCCTCCTTCCACACCATATTGTATGTTTTTTCTATATCATAGTAAACTACCACTGCTTTCCTAACTTCTATTTCCAGGCACACTATTAGATCCATTGTTCCTCTACCTTTCCGAAATCCACTTTGACAATCTCTCTGTAATCATTCTCTCCATTATTTTCCCAATGTGCGACGTGAGTGCTATTGGCCTATAGCTTTCTGGTTTGCTAGGATCTTTCCCTGGTTTTATTATCGGAACTATCACAGCCTCTTTCCAATTAGTAAGTAAGTGTCCCTTTTCCCAGACTTTGTTTTATAACTCTAGTAACTTTATTTTCATTTTACTCCCTAAATGCTTAAACATGTCATAACTAACACTATCCTTACCTGGAGCAGTCACTCTAGCCTTTCCCAGTGCTTGCTCTAACTCAAACAGTGTGAACGGAGCATCCATTGTCGTCATCATTTCCCCTTTATCACCATCTCCTTCATTTTTCCTTCTAGTTTCTTCTCTTCTTTTCCATCTATCTATCTCTGATAAATTATCATTACTATGGATTCTAACAAATGTTTTAGCTAACATCTCTGCTTTATCCTTACTTTCAACAGCTACTTCCTCTCCTGCCTTAATCACTGGTAATTTCTGTTCTCTATGGATCCCTTTTATTTTCCTTATCATTCATTCCCTACACTTCACTCACTGGTGTTGTCATCCCAATCTTATCACAAAAACCTCTCCAATTCTCTCTTTTTGCCCTTTTAATTACCTGCCTTACCTGAGCCTGTAATCTTTTATACTCTATTAAGTTATCAAAATTATGTGTCTTCCTTAAACCTTTCAGACTTTGATTTCTCTCCTTAATTGCTTTCTCACATTGATCCGTCCACCATGGAACATTCTTCTTTTTCATGCTTCCTTTACTTTTAGGAATTGTCATCTCAGCTGCTTCATTTATCACTTTTCTGAATGTCTTTTCCATTACCTCTATACTTTCCTCAACATTTAACCTTATATGCTCCTTCTCACATATATATCTAAATATACCCACCTCCCTTCCCTTTCTTCTCTTGCTGATTCCTCCGCCCCATAAACTCTTGTGAGAATTGGGTAAGGATCACTACCTAGAGTGCTCTCCTGCACCTCCCATACACAATGTCCTGCCATTTCATTTGACACCAGTGTGAGATCTAATGTTGATGTGCTACCTGTACTCATATTTACCCTAGTCCCTCTTCCATCATTAATACACACTAAATTCAATTCATCCATTAATTCCTCAATTACTTCTCCATTTGCATCAGTTTCAGTTCCTCCCCAAATTGTGCTATGCGCATTAAAATCTCCACATATAACTACATGTTTACCGTTTTGACCTGTTATTAACTTAAGTTGATTAATGTCCAACTTCTAGCATGGAATATAGTAATTGACTATGCAAATCAACCTGTTTTGTATAAGATCTATGATAATAAACTCTTCTTCTTTTCCTATCTTAACAGATCTATAGTTCAGATTATTATTGATAAATGTTGCACACCCACCTCCTACCCCACCTCCTCTATCACACCTGATGACTGAATACTGCGATATCTTAAAATCTAGATTTACCTTTAGCCATGTCTCCTGAATGAACACAATATCTGGCTGTTTTCTTAATTTATTAATATACCTTTTAAGTTCCTGTCCATTTGCAATTAGGCTCCTCGCATTCCATTGTAAAATCAACACCATTTATCTTATACTCCCCCCTCCTGGCAAGATTGGGCACTTAGGTTATTCCTTACCTCTTCCCACATCAACTCATTCATATCCAAATGGTTTGCAGCAGCTTTGACTATGATTTGTATTCTCTCTGTTTCAGATTTTTACTCCATTGTTGCATTTATTACCCCAGCTATGAATGTCACCAGCTTCTTCAAATCTATCCAGACCTTCCCTTCTGTTGTTTTTTCTTGTTCTTTGTTATATACTTCCCCTATAAATCCAGCTCTTTTTTCCGTTTTGTTTCCAACCATTTTAACATCTTCTGCATATGATACTTTGTTTTGAACTCTAGTTTGTTGGATCTGCACTTCCCTCCTCATTACCTGACACCCTGCAAAAGCAGCACTATGCTCACCTCCGCAGTTGCAACATTTTGGTTTCATTCGGTTTCCACACTCTTCATACCCATGACTCTCGCCACATCTGGGACACCTCCTTTTCCCTTTACATACATTAGCAGCGTGCCCAAAACTTTGACAGTTCTTATCTTATGGGTTTTGGCACATACTCACGGTATACGACATACACCTTAGATACACCCTATATGGCCTGATTTCACCCTGAAATTCCAGCAACATGCTCTCTGTCTCTTTCTTTACACCATCACGAAATACACTAAGTCTTCTTGCGTCTCTCACTTTTGCCCCTTTTAGATTTGTTTTCTCCACCGGTATTCCCCAAATAACTCCTTTCAGCCCACCTTTCATTCCCACCTTGCTCACGCTTATGACTTTGTGTTTCCCCACTTCTCTCATTTTACATACAGTGGGGCAAAAAAGTATTTAGTCAGCCACCAATTGTGTAAGTTCTCCCACTTAAAAAGATCAGAGAGGCCTGTAATTTTCATCATAGGTATACCTCAACTATGAGAGAGAAAATGAGGAAAAAAAATCCAGAAAATCACATTGTCTGATTTTTAAAGAATTTATTTGCAAATTATGGTGGAAAATAAGTATTTGGTCAATAACAAAAGTTAATCTCAATACTTTGTTATATAGCCTTTGTTGGCAATGACAGAGGTCAAACGTTTTCTGTAAGTCTTCACAAGGTTTTCACACACTGTTGCTGGTATTTTGGCCCATTCCTCCATGCAGATCTCCTCTAGAGCAGTGATGTTTTGGGGCTGACGCTGGGCAACACGGACTTTCAACTCCCTCCAGAGATTTTCTATGGGGTTGAGATCTGGAGACTGGCTAGGCCACTCCAGGACCTTGAAATGCTTCTTACGAAGCCACTCCTTCGTTGCCCGGGCGGTGTGTTTGGGATCATTGTCATGCTGAAAGACCCAGCCACGTCTCATTTTCAATGCCCTTGCTGATGGAAGGAGGTTTTCACTCAAAATCTTACGATACATGGCCCCATTCATTCTTTCCTTTACACGGATCAGTCGTCCTGGTCCCCTTGCAGAAAAACAGCCCCAAAGCATGATGTTTCCACTCCCATGCTTTACAGTAGGTATGGTGTTCTTTGGATCCAACTCAGCATTCTTTCCCCTCCAAACACAAGTTGAGTTTCTACCAAAAAGTTCTATTTTGGTTTCATCTGACCATATGATGTTCTCCCAATCCTCTTCTGGATCATCCAAATGCTCTCTAGCAAACCGCAGACGGGCCTGGACGTGTCCTGGCTTCAGCAGGGGGACACGTCTGGCACTGCAGGATTTGAGTCCCTGGCGGCGTAGTGTGTTACTGATGGTAGCCTTTGTTACTTTGGTCCCAGCTCTCTGCAGGTCATTCACTAGGTCCCTCCGTGTGGTTCTGGGATTTTTGCTCACCGTTCTTGTGATCATTTTGACCCCACGGGGTGAGATCTTGCGTGGAGCCCCAGATCGAGGGAGATTATCAGTGGTCTTGTATGTCTTCCATTTTCTAATAATTGCTCCCACAGTTGATTTCTTCACACCAAGCTGCTTACCTATTGCAGATTCAGTCTTCCCAGCCTGGTGAAGGTCTACAATTTTGTTTCTGGTGTCCTTTGACAGCTCTTTGGTCTTGGCCATAGTGGAGTTTGGAGCGTGACTGTTTGAGGTTGTGGACAGGTGTCTTTTATACTGATAACGAGTTCACACAGGTGCCATTAATACAGGTAACAGGTGGAGGACCGAGGAACCTCTTAAAGAAGTTACAGGTCTGTGAAAGCCAGAAATCTTACTTGTTTGTAGGTGACCAAATACTTATTTTCCACCATAATTTGCAAATAAATTCTTTAAAAATCAGACAATGTGATTTTCTGGATTTTTTTTCCTCATTTTGTCTCTCATAGTTGAGGTATACCTATGATGAAAATTACAGGCCTCTCTGATCTTTTTAAGTGGGAGAACTTACACAATTGGTGGCTGACTAAATACTTTTTTTCCCCACTGTACTTTTTCTCTCTGTTCCTCACTCCTACAACTAATCGGCAGATTACCAAACCTTTTGCCACTTTAATATCTCCAACTTGATTCTTCAAAATAGTTGTCAGCTTTACTGGGCTCAACACATTCACTCCATTTCCTTCATTAAACCTCAAGATCACTTTAAAGTTTGTCTCCCCTTCTTCCGCACTCTCACTCGACATCAACTTTCTCTGTTTCCTAACTTTATCACCATCAAACTTATTACCTCTCTTTTCCCCCATAGCTCCTTGTCCCAAGCTCATTTCCATGCTGTCCTCACTCTCATACTCCTCTACCTCTCCCCACTCCTTCCCACAGCCGTGCCTACCCGCCATAACTTTTGCCTTCATTCTGGATTTTGGCATTTCTTCCAGTCGGATCCATCTCCTCCTCTGGTGTCCTGAAATACTCCTGGAATCGCTGTCCAAATTCTCAGCTCACAGCCTGTCGCTCATTTCCAAAATGCAAAATAAACTGCGTAACAAAAACGTGAGTCGCTCACCTACTCGTAAGGCGGGACTAATGCTACTCCCAACTATTGAAAACGCTCTCACTCAACGGGTCCGCAAAACAGGGCGCTCTGGTGCTGAGGTTTCATCAATACACATTCAGCTCACTAATCATGCTGTCCAGCCCCGCTGATCACACTGACTTTGATAAATGAAGAGTCTTACCTGTTTGTTGCTCAGTCATCGATTCAGTCCATAGAGCTTATGTATCCGCCCCGTCTCTTCTCGAGCAAACCAAAAATTCCTGCAGTCCCCTCCTAAGATCCTCTGTCCTTCTAACGCCATCCTGCACTCCTCTCTTCTCCAACCAGCCACAAAATCCTCTGAAGCTCCCTCCAGCTGAACCCACGGCCCGGACTTCCCCACACTTCAGCCAGCAGCTGCTTTGTATTAGTGTGAGCTGCTAATAAGGACTTTTTCATACAACCCTGCTCGTCACATGTCGGGAATCCCCTGAAGTGTATGTAAATATCTGGTTACAACTGTGAATATACTGCTGTATCAAAATTTCTCTTGTTTTGCATAGAACTATAATGAAATAACATATAATAACATTTGCCTGCATTTTTCTTTGAAAGAAGCCCACTATGTCCATTGTTGTGTACATCAGGACATAACTGAAACTGATTTAGGGAGGGCTTTATTTAGCTATGGGGGGTAAGCAACTGAAAATATTGAATAAACACACAGGTAAGCTAAAAAACAGCATTGTTGTTCAGCTTTTCATTTAGCTATTTGTTGATTAACCCTGGCAGAGCTAGTAAAAATATGAAGAGCAAGACATATGTGTAAAGTGAGCAGCGTGACATCAATCTTTGTGATACATTGCCATATTTACATTTTTTGCACAATATGAGTGATTGGCTTTGGTACCAGTCAAATTTGAGCAGTCCTCTGCCTGCACTTTTAACAGCAGCGCATCTCCCCTTTCCCCCTGGCGTTCTCTGCCATCCATTCTCACCAGACCAACATACTCCAGAGAGCAACATGAGCAGGCGACTCTGCTTTGAAACGGATTTGGCAGCAGCTACACTTTCAACATCCTCTGAAAAGGACTCATGTTGTGATTGTGTAAGGAGATGTAACTTGGCTACTCGGGCTTCACCTGCACTCAAGGTGGGGGCAATCTTGTTAGCCACCCCATGAAGGCTCTCATGGGTAGCCTTGAGAAGACTGGACCAGTCGTCGATGTTGGACTTGAGTTGGGTTGGTGAGCAGATAGATAATGGCTCTACAGAATAGTGTCTTCCTGAGTTCATCCTTATCCACATCTTGGGTGTAATCCCCCTGAAGTTTTGGACAGGAGACCGGAAGTTTTTGGATGAAAGATGGACTTTGACTCCACCAGTTTGGTTGGCTGAGTTCAAGTGAAGTTTTACCACAAGTCAGGTCATCAACGGGGTTGTCAGTTGTGCTGATGTACCGCCAGTCTGAGCCTTCAGTGAATTCTTGAATCTCTGCGACTCTTGTCCCCACAAAAACTTTATAGTAGCACGAGTTGGACTTGAGCTAAGTCAGAACAGTTGTTGAGTCGGTCCATAGTGTGACTTGAGAAAGAGCTAATGACGGCTCTGTCATAATGACTTTGGACAGTTGGAATCCAGCCAAAGCATGGTCAGGTCCCGGTCTATATTTCTGACCTTTTGACCTCATACCCCACTGGCTGCACTTTTTGGTCCTCTGGCCAGAACTTGCTTGTGGTCCCCAAGGCTCGAGGGGATCGGTCTTTCCAGACTGTGGAATGCCTTGCCTCTGTTGTTCCATGGGGTTGACGCTATAGACTCTTTTTAAAAGAGACTAAAGACCATTTTTTAAGAAAGCCTTTTGTTAATGGGTTGTTTTTATCTTTTATTTGTTTTATTTTCATATGTTGTATTTTATTGATCTTTTACAGCACCTTGTGATTTTTTTATCTGTGAAAGGCACTTTTAAAAATAAACTTTACTTACTTACTTACTTTAATCAATTGAGGACATTGCACTGCTGATGCTGAGAGCGTCCTCTCTGATCCGTCACTCAGTCAGAGTTTTATTCTCCTATTATTATTATTATTATTATTATTATTATTATTATTATCCTATATATTTTTTGTCTTATTACATCATTTCTGATTATCTGTTATCAATACCAAACACCGCTACACATGTTTACAGTCCAAATGACCACCGACGGATAAATAAGCACAACATTTATATGCACAAAACTGCTTGGCACCGAGGTCATGCATATAACTGTCAACCACTGAGACAAAAAATATAAAGAAACAACAGCGCTGTCCCCACTCAAAGTATGTTCAAAGTGTGTGTGTGCACGTGCTGTGCGTAATAAAAACACATCTCTCTGTTGACTGATTTGAAACGCACCCGCTGCAGTGCTTTTTAATTTGAGAGATGCTTCTGGTGTTGCAGCATCAGTTTTGTGGATAATGTTAACATTTCTTCTTTCATGTATTCTTTTGTTTTATATTATGAAAACTGGTGTAAGCTGTGGCTAGAGGTGCTGATGGTTAAGTTTCAAGTTTCAAGTTTCAAGTTTATTTATTTATAAAGCGCCAGTTCATGACAAAGTCATCTCAAGGCACTTCACAGAAAAATCAACCAATTAATAATAAAACATTTTCTATCTAAGGAACCAGCCATTTGTTATGTTTAACATGTAGGCTCTTGGTGCTGTGCAAGTACAAGATTATGGCACATACTTGTCAACCCTCCCGATTTTCCCGGAAGACTCCCAAACTTCAGTGCCTCTCCAGAAAATCTTCCATGCCACATTTCTCCCGATTTCCACATGCCACTGCGCGTTGTCTCCGACCGGCCAAAGTCCATTTCAAAAGCACTGAGTACATGCCGCGAAGCCCGTCTCCGCCCCCCCCCCATTCTAACAGGTCTGATTATGGGTAATTACGATTGTGCGCCCCCCATGCATTTGATACGCCACCCTTAGGTCTAAGGTCTGGCGATGGGACTGTCTCTTGTATAGGAGAAAGTATCAATGTTTACCTCTTTATTGTGTTATTACCAGGGCACTACCCGATCTATCAGGAAATTAAATATTAAAATATTTAATTGAATTATTTCAGTCTCATTTTCTGAGGTCGTGTGTCCTACTTCTATTAGGGACTCAAATCACACATCAGAACTCACTGAATCGGTCAGTTAAAATTAAGGTGGATATTTATTTAACGACAAATAAGACAGACCAATAACAAAACAACAAATAAACAAACCAAAACACTTAATGGGGATCAACTATATATATGAAGCTATGAACCGGAAATTACGTCAGCCTTGATAATTCTAGGATATACTTGTCGTTCTAACGTTTAAGAACTTTAAACAACTGTTAAGAGTGGGTGAGGAGGCGGTACACTACTGTTTTACCACAGAGAATTTTAAACTCAAGGAGGGTTGTACTGTTTCAGTAAAATAGTGGAGTAAGAGAGAGAGACTTCACTACCCGGGACTTCTGAGGGTCACCAGCACAAATGTTTTAAAACCCGCTTTTCACAGATAAGATGAAACTGATTCCTTACTAGCCGCAATTTCTGGTGAGATTTTCATCATCAAAGTGGTCTCCTCTGAGTGTTGAGTCTACTGCCAGAGAAGAGAAAGCTGTTCAGTGAGGTCTCGGAATAAGGTGTTCTCGTCTCGTACGGGAAGCCCAACGGAAAAAGCTCTTTCAGGAGTTGTAGTCTTAAAGCAGGGGTCGGTAACCTGCGGCTCTTTAGCGCTGCCCTAGTGGCTCCCTGGAGTTTTTTCAATAATGTTTGAAAATGGAAAAAGATGGGGGAGGGAAATATATTTTTTGTTTTAATATGGTTTCTGTAGGAGGACAAACATGACACAAACATTCTTAACGTTTTCCAATTCTGTAAAAATATGTAGAATAACTATTAAATTTCAACATTTCTGTCAACGAAGATTTGCGTCATAGCCTGCGACACACATTTCTATCAGCAGGGCAAGATGCCAGGCAGGTGGCTGTTGTAAACAAACCGACGGCTGTGTGATGGGCCACACATGCGCCTCACAGATAAGAGCTTGCAGTCCTGCGTCAAGATTCAAGTTATATCTTACATGCCCTGTTAGGTTTTTTCCTTATTCTATCAAAACCTTCCATTATTATAAATATAAGAAATACGATCACTCAAGAAGATTGGTTCAATAACCCAGCTGGGGAGAGTGTGTCAGTTCCCTTCAAACACCAACTCTGACCACTTCACCCAGCTCAGTCTTTTTATTCTCATTAGACACAGCAATAACAAATAACAGATAACAGTAAATCGTCACTCCCAAATCAGTGGAGCCAGTTGTAGCTGTTTAACAGTGACCTTGGATTAGAAACAGGAGGTTCTGGGAAACAGCAGTGGGAAAGAAAGAGCATGTAACTAAAATAATCAGATAGCGAGGCCTGCATGAGCACCTGCACACATAAGTAACACAGAAAAGATCTTTAAAGAATGAACGTGTATAATTGATGTCCTTTCTCTACCCTATCATGCCCGATATTGAGAAGCTGACCAGTGATGTCCGAAAACAGAAGTCACATTAAAAGGGTAAGAACACAATCCTCTCATAGACACATATTTAGTTACATAGTGGCTGTTTTTCTGATTTTTGTCAGTATATATTTGGAATGACACTTAGGGATATTATTGTGTTTTGTTGCTCAAGTCTGAGGATAGCTGCTTGGTTGCGTGTCAAAAGAGAAGAGGATGCTGCTGCATTTTACCCTTGCACTGACTTGCTTGGCATTTGCTCAGAAATCAAACAGACTGTATTAATTTGGTTTTGATTTTGCACGTTATGCACGTTCCATTTTGTTGTTGTTTTTTCGGATCCTCAAAATAAAAATGACGTAAAAAATCAGATTTCTTTATTGCATTTCTTTAATTTCATTAAAGCAACGAAACATAATTCATGAATATTGTAATGAAGTTAAACTTGAGGCGGCATCGTACAACAGCCCGCCACCCCTGCCCTGCAGCCAGTGCGGTTGGCAGGCAAACTGCAGCGGATCCAATGAAGACCTCACCAGGGGACGCAGATGGTTTAAGACGAGCCTCTCGAGGGTCTTAATCAAATGTGGTGTAGCTACTGGGGTTCTTGGGGTGGGAGGTCATTGGTTGTTATAACATTCTCATAATAAGGTTCAATCTCCAATGGTGGTGATCGCAGAGTGTGCACCGGTTAGATGCATGTATGACCCCTTGATGTAATGATAAGGCCAGGTGCTGATTTCATTGCTCTTTATTGGACTGATTCAAGGAAGTATATAGGGACAGGGTGTGTGGTTCTACAAACAAAAGAAACAAACAACATGGATAACACTCTAATACAAACACCAGTCACCAGTAATTGTTTCAAAGTCTTATATTTCAATCATTTCTGGAGCAAATGAAGTAAAAGAAAGCAGCTAAACATAATCAAAATCACTTATGTAAACTTTAACTTAGCTTAGCTTGGCAACATCTCCTGTGGTACATTATGAACAAAACAGAAAATACTCAGTGCAATAATTTGACAAATTATTCTTTAACACAAAATATATTCCAACTCACCAGCCTTGGGGATGCACACACTTAAATAAACCACATAAACTGCCTCCAAACATCACTTCTGCTGTTGTACACTACCGCCACAGACACCATTTTACATCTTAAAGGGGGGGTATTATGCTTTTTTCAGACACACAGTTCCCCTCTGTAGCATACTCCAATTACTTTGTTACCTTAAGTTGATCTGTAAAAGCTGTAAATAAAAAAAAAACAACCTTTAAGAAATTTGCCCTCGCATCATGGCCACTCCAAACACCTTGATATTGGCCTCTGTCTCTTTAAGATCTTCCGACACTCCCCCTTCAGCACGCTGAAGAAATGCTAACAACAAAACAACATAACAGCGCGGAACATCACCTTCACGCCGAACATAACAACACAAAAGCCAGGACAGGGGAGTGTCGATTGCAGGACAGGTTAAGCTAAGAAATGCTAACATCAAAACAACGTGACAGCGCGGAACATTGCCTTCACGCCGAACATAACAACACAAAAGCCAGCTACAGTACGCCGATTGTAGGACAGTTTAAGCTAAAAAATGCTAACAACAAAACAACGTGACAGCGCGGAACATCGCCTTCACGCCGAACATAACAACACAAAAGCCAGCTACAGTACACCGATTGTAGGACAGTTTAAGCTAAGAAATGCTAACAACAAAACAACGTGACAGTGCGGAACATCGCCTTCACGCCGAACATAACAACACAAAAGCCAGCTACAGTACACCGATTGTAGGACAGTTTAAGCTAAGAAATGCTAACAACAAAACAACGTGACAGCGCGGAACATCGCCTTCATGCCGAACATAACAACACAAAAGCCAGCTACAGTACACCGATTGCAGGACAGGTTAAGCTAAGAAATGCTAACAACAAAACAACGTGACAGCAGTTGAACTTACCGGTGCTGGCTGCAAAGACATTCTCCTGAGAGTGGGAACTGCATTGTCTTTAAAGGTGAGATGACATCACTGTTTAAGCTGGCGTAAAGCTATTTCATGTAGTAGATATGCCTGCATATGTCAACTCTCAAAATAATTTGATAAAAAAACTAACAGGGCGGGGGTGCACGGGCAGGTCAGAATCCTCTTCTCAGCAACACGGTTCCTTTCGTTAATGATATGTGGGTCTCCCTGGCTGACTTCGCTCTGATTGGCTACAACCATATTTGGGAAGGTAGGTAAACACGCCCTCATACGCCCTCGCCCGCAGCAAGCCTTTCTTCTCGGCTCCGTCAACAGTCCAGTAACATGGCGAGTGGACGTTTACAACCGTATATGTTCGAGCCTGAAACGTCTTCTGAGGAAGACGGAGGGGTGAACACATAAAACTCAACTAATCGCACATTATTAAACCACTTACTCAAAACCACATGGCGTGTGTGTGTGTACTTGTATAGCGCTTTACTCAGGTCCTACGACCCCCAAAGCGCTTCGCACTACAGTTTTTTGTCATTCACCCATTCACACACACACTCACACGTTTGGTGATGATGAACTACACACATGTAGCCACAGCTGTCCTGGGACACACACTGACAGAGGCGAGGCTGCCAGACACTGGCGCCGCCGGACCCTCCGGCCACCACCAAACAGGCAAGGTGGGTTAAGTGTCTTGCCCAAGGACACAACGGCCAGGCAATATCTGGGCAGAGCAGAACATGAGCGAATAAACAGTGCTGTCAGATGTTATCAATGAAAATAGATTCACAATATGGTATGATAAACCTGTTGCTTACGGACATTGTTGCTAGAGCGGCTATCACATGCTAGCATCATGGACTCTTCAGACCACGAACAAACGTTTATCAGGCAAGGCAGCATTTTATTAAATAAATAAACTTACGGGTATTGACGATGTGGTCGCCTCCCTCAGGGTTGGTAAAGAATTTTTAATTAAAATCAGTTTCTTTGACAATCCCAACTTGAATTCAAGCAGTCCTCCATGAAGTGAGCTGAACATATTCTCAAATTGAGGTTATAACTGCGTGGCACTTCTCCATAAATGAACTTCAGCCACTCTTCTCTAGTTTTTTCATCCTTCGGGAGTGAGAGGAAACTTCCAGCATGGGTTGAGCATCCTTGGACACAACAGATCCCCGTTTGCGTAGCCATCTCTTCTCAAGTGCAGCAGCACAAGCTAGCGCAATGCAGCTAACGGTGTATGGGCTGGAGGGTGGGGGGGGACTGTTTACTTTACTGTGCACTGTTATTGGACGCTATGAAATACGTAGGAGGAAATGCCACGTAGGAAAAATGGTGCTTTCCGATTCAACTGTTTTTTAAATATGAAACAAAGCGGACCGCCCACAAACGGGAACTTTGATACTCGCTTTGGACGTTCACACGGCCTCATCAGTGCACAACACATCATGATATACCCCAAAAACCTCAAAAAAGTGCATTTTGTATGTCATAACCCCTTTAAGTTACAGCTTAGTTACTAATCCACTGTCAAATAAACTTTTGTTTAGAAAACAATCCTCGTTAAAGTGCCTGGCACAAATGAAACAGATCTTTTCCGGAGGAGGGTCGCTTCCATAAATGAAGTCCAACCATTTCTGACGAACAGTCTCATTCTTTGGAAGATAGTAGATAAGCTCAGGAAATGTGTACTCTCGCAGTTCCACCAGGTGTTTGCTAATTGCTTCTACCTCTGCTCTGCCTGCGTTACACGCGGGGGAGGGGTGCTCTCCTGTGAGGGGACCAGTGGGCATGAGCTTGGCAGGTAACGAAATATTGGGGGCGTTTCAAGGAGAAATGGGCTTTCAAAATGGCTGCCATGAGAGTGTCAAAAAATTACTCAAACATACATAAATGAGCTAAAGAAACATTTCAGGCAGGATTTTAATGAGGGAACGACATGATAACATGATGTAAAGCTTCAAAAAGTCAATTTTGCATAATACCCTCCCTTTAACAAAACATTACTCAAAAAACGCGCCACCTAGTGGCAATGCTAAGAACTGCATCACAGTCCTATCTTCAAAACATTGGTACTGGTATCACACAGGAGGTTTTCCATAGCTGTGGTACTTTTTCCAGCAACAGGCTCAGGTTGAAAAGATATGCTAAGATGCCATACAGTTCATTTGCACAACACCTCAGAAGCTGATGCCATCAGGACCTGAGTTGTTGAAAGGGACAATATGGTGGTTGGTGTAGGGCAGGGGTTGGCAACCCAAAATGTTGAAAGAGCCATATTTGACCAAAAAAAACAAAACAAAAAAAATGTCTGGAGCCACAAAAAATTAAAAGCCTTATATAAGCCTTATAATAAGTCGTTCCTTTCCACTGTCGCCAGTTGTGCTTGCTCAGGATGGGGGATTGTGCTGAAATAACAATTCAGCCCAATCGGCTGGTTCCTTAGATAGAAAATGTTTTATTATTAATTGATTGATTTTTCTGTGAAGTGCCTTGAAATGACTTTGTCATGAACTGGCGCTTTATAAATAAATAAACTTGAAACTTAATGAAGGCAACACATGCTGTATGTATCTATATTATCTTACTATCAAAATGACTAAGTTGGCTACAAATACATAATGAGCCTTCATGATTAAATGTCTATTTTCCCTGCAGCGCATCCTGTAGACATTGACGCACCCCGTGACTACTAGCCTACTTATACGATGCCGCCTCAAGTTTAACTTCATTACAATATTAATGAATCATGTTTCATTGCTTTGATGAAATTAAAGAAATGCAATAATGAAATCCGATTTTTGATGTCATTTTTATTTTGAGGATTCGAAAAAACAACAACAAAATGGAATGTGCATAACGAACCTCATCAACAAACAGTGCAATAAAACGCAGCCTGCATTTATAAAAAATAAAACAGCAGCCTTTTGAAAAGGTAAAATAAATAAAATCAAATTAATACAGTTTGAGTTTGAGCAGCATCCTCTTTTCTTTTGACACGCAACCAACGCAGCTATCCTGAGCAACAAAACACAATAATATCTCTAAGTCTCACTCCAAATATATACTGACAAAAATCAGAAATCACTTTATAAAAACAGCCACTTTGTTACTAAATATGTGCCTATGACAGGATTGTGCTCTTACCCGTTTAATGTGACCTCAGTTATTTTTCTCTTTTTCCCTTTGGGATCCATGGCCCATCACACAGCCGCCGGTTTGTTTACAACAGCCACCTGCCTGGCATCCCGCCCTGCTGATAGAAACGTGTGTCGCGGGCTATGACGCAAATCTTCGTTGACAGAAATGTTGAAATTTAATATTTATTCTACAAATTTTTACAGCATTGGGAAACGTTAATAATGTTTGTGTCATGTTTGTCCTCCTACAGAAACTATATTAAAACAAAAAAAAAATATTTCCCTCCCCCATCTTTTTCCATTTTCAAATATTTCTGAAAAAGCTGCAGGAAGCCACTAGGCAGCGCTAAAGAGCCGCATGCGGCTCTAGAGCCGCAGGTTGCCGACCCCCGGTGTAGGGTGATGTATGTCCTTAAAATTTGGCGGTAGGTTTGATGGCTGGGAGCTGAGAGGTGTGAAGACTGGAGATGAAAAACAGGCAGTCCCTGAAGTTGGGGGAGATTGCAGCAGGGGGGACGGTGCTGAAGGAGGGGTGGGTGGTTGGGCAAACCTATTAAAATATTTTTTTAGTTTATTCACCCACCCCAGATCTCCTATAGCCTGGGAGGTTGGTTTTTGTCCTGAAATTGCCTTCAGGCTGTTCCAAACTCCTCTGATGTTTTCCTGTTGCAGTTGCTCTTCCATCTTCTTACGATAATTGTCTTTCCCCTACCTGATCTTCCACTTCAGATTCCACTGAACAACTCTCAGCTCCTGTTTGTCTCCAGATTTAAAGACTCTCTTCTTCTCCTTGAGGAGAGCCTTTATTTCAGGATTAATCCATGGCTTGTTAGAAGAACATTGTACCTTCATGATGGGTACGGTGTTGTCCACAAAGAAGTTTATGTAATCCGTAATGCAGTCTGTCATGCTGTTGAGGTCATCCTCCAAAGGGCTGCAGAGGTTGTCCCACACAGTAGAATGGAAATAGTCACTCAGCGCCTCTTCACTCTCAGCCAACCAGTTCCTTATTGTGCATTTCACAACTGGTTCTCTGTGTACAAGAGGTTTATAAACAGGCTGAAGATGAACTAGGTTGTGATTTGAGGCCCCCAGGGGTGGGAGAGGTGATGAGCTGTATGCGTCCTTGGTGTTGGCATACAATAAGTCCTATGTTTTATTGTCTCTGGTATGGCAGGTGACATACTGGGTGAAAGTACTACTTTCACCCTCCACTCTGGAGGACAGGGAGATGTGATTAAAGTTCCCAGAGATCAGAAAAAGGGCCTGTGGGTGCTGTGTTTGGAGGCTGCTGATTACAGAATGTAAGACATCGCAGGCTTCAGCAGCATTAGCAGAGGGCGGGACATAATGTGTGAAAACTCCCACGGTAGACAGAAAGGCCCCATGCAAACCGCTAGCAGCTCAATGTCCTTAGAGCAAAACGCCTTTTTGATAGATAACTGTCCAGAGTTAAACCATCTGTCATTCACAAACACAGCCAGAAGTCAACCTAAATGAAATTATATTTATTTTCTTAAAACTTGGGTGAGTTGGACTTGTTTTAACAGTGCTATGGTGCTGTAAAACATGTTATAAAAGAACAAAGTGTCCCATCATCTACTGTATAACTAAATAATTTTTCCTTTTTCACCCCCTTTTTACTCAGTACTTGTTTGTACTTGCACAAGTTAAGTTTAAAAATGCTGCTGTTCTCTTTAAAACAAAAGAATATATAATATATTATTATAGTTATTATTAATAAAAGTTGCTCAAAATAGTATTTTCTGTTTGGATGACAATGTAATGTTATAAAACAATCAGCCTGGATAAGGTTTGAAAGCTGAAGAACTTAATGACAACACGGCCAACAGAGGGTCCCCTTGTGACATTGCTGCTTGGGGACCCCTGGTTCCATTGCTACCCCACTGCATGACATCAGCATTCTACTGCTGTGAAGTATAAAAGAAGCTTTGTCTCAGCCACACCTCCGTAGCAAGGTGGAGTTTGAATAGCAAGTGTTTACAGCACTTATCTGAGCTCATTTTGTTTGTGATTGTGTGAAAAAAAACGTGCTTTGCACAATACTGAATGATTTTCTCTTCATGCTGGGGTACTTTAATTTACACCTTGGGCACCTCTCTGCAACACACATTTTCTGTTGCAGACAATGAGGTATACCAGCCGATCACCGCTGCACCTGTTTGCAGTTTCACTTGATACAGTATGCACAAAGCATATATGCACAACATGTTTATATGCACAAAACTGCTGGGCACATTCCTGTGTCATAGAGAATCCATACGCTTATATGCACAGCTCCAACAGATATATGCACAAAACATTTGGGGGTATCATATATGCATCTCTCTGAAGTTGCTTGACCGTTCACCTCCGCTGGTGTTCTCCCACGTACTGTCATGTGCCTGGAACTAGGCTGCTCTGTCGTTCACACGCACGTCTGGCGCGTCTGACTCAAGCTGCCAGATGTTTGCCAAAAAAATCACCAAGACACCAACTTCTTAAGTGTGAAATAAGGTCGAATTTAACATTTGTTCAAAGTTTTTACTGCCCGATCATAAGTTCCTAAAGAGGCCATTTGATAGAAAGTATTAACCTGTAATATGAAACGTTTTATATCTACAAAACGTTTGGAAACACTGATTAAGAGACATTTTAATCTTTCTGCATCAAAATTTGGCTGGTTCCATCAGGCTTCGGGCAGCAGTTCATTCATATTAATTATTCTAATTTGCTGGACTCCGATTGACTAACAAACTAGCCTATGAGAGCGAGGTATACTGTTTCCTGCCCCGCTGCTCATGGCAACATCAGACGTTCTCTCTTCCTGTTTGCTATGTCTTATGCTACAGCTTTTAAGAAGCAACATGCTCGGCATGGTTTCAACTGCAAGGGGCTGCTGAATAACAAAAAAACAAGCAAAGGAGTTGTGACGAAACAAGTACTGGCCGTTCGAACTCGGGTTTTATCGCCACCTGCATAGTTTGAGAGATAAAAACTGAAAGAGAAGTTTTTGACCTGTTTTCACACCCAGTATGAAGGTAAGAACACACGTGGAGCTAAAATATTCAACAGAAACCTCAGAAAAACCGTTTTTAATGGAATGGCCTCTTTAAGGTTTTATTTAAAAGGGCCTCTTTAATATCTGATATAAAAAATCGTTCTGTTCTGCTACAAACTGGAACTTAATCCGTGCTGTTACCGTTGCGTCCATGCACGCGTATCTATTACTTATAGTGTCATAGTGGATCCGCTCTATGAGTATATAACTCGTTCTGTTTGGGAGTTTTATTCTCCTAATTTATTGAAATTGCGTTATTACATCATTTCCTATTATCTGTTATTACCGATAATACTTATTCATACTTATTACCCAATTGGCTGGTTCCTTAGATAGAAAATGTTTTATTATTAATTGATTGATTTTTTTGTGAAGTGCCTTGAAATGACTTTGTCATGAACTGGCGCTTTATATATACATAAATAAATTTGAAACTTGTTATCAATACTGAACACTGCTACCTGTGTTTTCAGTCCAAATGACAGATAAATGCACACAACGCTTATATGCACAAAATTGCTGGGCACCGAGGTCATGCATTTTGTCCACTATATTACTCAAGCTAAATTAAAATTTATCTTTAGCTCTGGCTAACAACAATGTACCACTAAGAGACGTGCCTCATTTTATGCTGCTAAGCTACTGCAGGGCTAATTATTGTCTTGAAACAATACGGCTCAGGGCAGCTCGACTCGTTCACAGAAGAACCTTTCTCCATTTTCATCTCATCATCATCATCATCTTTATTTATAGAGCACATTTAAAACGGCGACAACGCCAACACCAACACCAAATGACTAAAAACAAGCAGCACAGAACAGATAAAACAGGTAAGAGCTGTAAAAACAAAACACACATAACAAACACAGGGGTTAGACTGCCTCAGCAGAGAAGGCCAGGGAATAAAAAGGAGTCTTTAAACGTATTTTAAAAGTGGAGAGGGAAGGAGCAAGTCGGACCATCAGGGGGAGTTGGTTCCAAAGCTTGGGAGCACAGACACAGGCCCTCTACAAGGCCTGTGGCGAACGGGCCTGGTAGCGGGCAGAAGGAACAAGCAAAAGGTGCTGTTCAGAGGACTTCAGGGAACGCGCTGGAACATAAAGGCATAACAACTGTGTCAAATAAGAGGGGGCCATTTCGTGCAATGATTTATATACTAACAGAAGAATCTTAAACTTAATGCGGAAGCGGACTGGAAGCCAGTGCAATTTGGCCAACAGAGGAGTGATGTGCTGTCTCCGGTCTGTACCGGTTAGAAACCTTGCGACAGCATTCTGCACTAGTTGAAGCTGCACCACAGAGGAGAAGGGAGCACCATATAAAAGTGAATTTGCATAGTCCAGACGTGACGTTACAGAAGCGTGGACAACTGACTCGAAATGTTTCTTGCTTAGGACCGATTTTAGCTTGGCCAGCCGGCGGAGATGAAAGAAACAGGCCCTGACTACCTGATTAATCTGTGGGTCCATTTTGAGTCGAGGGTGACTCCCAGATTTTTAATTGTAGGCTTCACCAGCGCAGACAGAGAAGGCCGCAGAGAGGACTCCGCAACAGAGGGGGAGCAGGGGGCAAAGAAAAAAGCCTCCAATTTGGAGCTGTTTAAGTGGAGGAAATTGGCAGTAAGCCAGGACTTTATTTCAGTCAGGCAATCAGTCAAAGGTTGCACAGGGTCAGATGATTTTAAGGCCACATAAAGCTGACAATCATCAGCATAGAGGTGATAATTCACTTGAAATTTCCTAAAAATGGCTGCCAGGGGTAAAATATATATATTAAAAAGAAGCGGACCTAAAATGGACCCCTGGGGAACCCCATAGACAAGAGGTGCCACCCTGGAGGCACAGTTACCCAGGGCAACATTAAAACATCTGTCATAAAAGTAGGAGCGGAACCACTCTAGGGCTGTACCACGGATACCAATTAACTGCTCCAGGCGGTGTAGTAAAATATTGTGGTCAACAGTGTCAAAAGCGGCAGATAGATCTAAAAGCACCAACAGTACATGAGAGCCAGAATCAGAAGCAAGTAAAATATCATTAAAAACTTGAATAAGAGCCGTCTCAGTGCTGTGGACGAAAATCAGACATAAAAGTGTCAAAAACATTGTTGAGTTTAAGAAAATTAAAAATTTGGATAGAAACTATCTTTTCTAAGAGTTTGGAAAGGAAAGAAAGCTTGGATATAGGGCAGTCGTTAGGGTCCAAGCCATGCTTTTTTAAAACAGGCTGGACCACCGCGTGTTTAAACTCCTGTGGAACAATCCCTGTTCTCAGGCTTGCGTTAAGGATCTCCAGGATCGGTAAAGAGACCACCGGGAAGGCTTCCTTTAGGAAACAAGGGGGCATAAAATCACAGGGAGAGCCAGATGGCTTCATAGCAGCCACTGTTGTCCATAGGCAGGAAGAAGAGATGGGGGGAAAACTGCTAAAAAGAATATAATGGAGAAGAAAGGGGGACAACTGGATGAGAGGGAGGCAAAATCTCAGCCCCAATTGTAGCAACTTCAAAAATTGATAGCACCTTTCCTCCGAGATAATAAACACAGATACATTGGGTGACAATACTGCATTTACAGTAGAATAAAGAACCCGCTGGTTACCAGAATGTTGAGTAACAAGCACAGCAAAATAATCAAAATGAGCCTTACGGCAACTCGCTGATAATTCCGCCAGGCTTCATGAAGAAGGAGAAAGGAAGCCGGAGATTTAACCTTTTTCCACCGCCGCTCACATCTCCTGCATTCCCGTCTGGCATTACGAGTATGTGGATTAAGCCAAGTGTCAGAGCGGAAGCGGGAGCGACGGGATCATAGAGGAGCAATCTGATCAAGTATAGAGGTGCAAGAGGCAGAAAAAAAGGATAGGAGGACCTCAGGATCAGAGGAGGTTCCTGTTCCTTTCTGTCTGTCTGTGTCCGTGCCAGATGTAAAAGACATGTACTTGTACTTGTATAGCACATTTCTTAAAGGTGGTAAAGAGGTTTGTGCTCAACGACTGTTTGTTGTTTTTCGAGTAATGCACATGCATTGTAGCCCCCCCTCCCCTCTTCCCCCAATGCCAGAAACTCCTCCATGAATTGTGAATTTGCGTAGGAGTCCCCCCTTGTTTAATTACAATCGGCATTGCTGAAGTTTTTTGTCTGGAAATTACTACAACTTTGTTTCTTCAAACAGCTTAGAGTCATTAATGGTAAAAGGCTGTTTATTGTTACTCAGTACAAGTGCTGCTAGTGTTGAAATGCTAGTAGAAGCAGTGCCGGCGGATAATCACTGTGAAACCTGACGCCTGGTGGCCGGGCCTTTGTCCATGGGGCCCAGCCGGGCAATGCCCAAAAAAGGCCACGTGGGCCTTCCTCTCTATGGACCCACCACCTGCAGAGGGAACACAGGGGTCGGGTGCGGAGAGAACTAGGCGACTCTGGGCATGTGCGTTCGTGTGCACAGCCTCTGGCTGTCAGGACGTGGCACGTCACCTCACTGGGGGGGTGGGGGGGGAGCCTGAGCTTCTACGGGAGGTTGAGAGGTACCAGCTAGATATATTTGTGCTCACCTCCATGCACAAGTTGGGCTCTGGAACCCAGCTCCTTGAGAGGGTAAGGGCGCTCCACTTTTCTGGCCTTGCCCATGGGGAGGGATGCAGGCTGGTGTGGGCTTGCTTATAGCTCCCCAGCTTAGCCGTCATGTGTTGGAGGTTACACCTGTGAACGTCTGGATGATTCTCTTTACCTTGGAGTGAGGCACAGGTCTCTCACTGTTGTCTCGGCCTATAGGCCCAACAGCAGTGCAGAGTACCAGACCTTTCGGGGTCCCTGGGAGGGGTACTAGTCCCCAGTGCATCGACTGGGGACTCCATTGTTCGGTTAGGGGACTTCAATGCCCACGTGGGGAACAACAGTGAGACCTGGAGGGAGGAACGGCCTGAACCGACCTGACCTGAACCCAAGTGGTGTTCAGTTATTGGACGTCTTTGCCAGTCACAGTCTGTCCGTAATGAACACCATGTTTGAGCACAAGAGCGTCCATAAGTGCACATGACAACAGGACACCCTCGGCCGGAGGTCGATGATCAACTTTGTTATCATGTGATCTGACCTTTGGCCATGTGTCTCGGGTGAAGAGAGGGGCTAAGCTGTCAACTAACCTAGGGGTGAGTTGGATCCGCTGGCAGGGGAAGAAGCCAGTCAGACCTGGCAGACCCGTGTGTTGTGAGGTCTGTTGGGAACACCTGGCAGAACCCTCTGTCAGGGGCGTCTTCAACTCCCACCTCCGGGACAGCTTCTCTCAGATCCCGGGAGAGGCTGGAGACAAGGAGTCTGAGTGGTCCATGTTCTCCCTCTCTATTGTCAGTGCAGCTGGTTGCAGCTGTGGTTGCAAGGTCTCTGGTGCCTCTTGTGGCAGCAACCCTCGAACCTGGTGGTGGACACTGGAAGTAAGGGATGCTGTCAGGCTGAAGAAAGAGTCCCACTCGAACTTGTTGTCTTGACTCCGGAAGCAGCTAATGGGTGCCGGCAGGCCAAGCGCACCGCAGCTCGTGTGCTTGTGGAGGCAAATACTCTGGGCTGGGAGGAGTTCGGAGAGGCCATGGAGAATTACTATCTATTGGCCTTGAAAAAATTCTGGCACACCATCCGACGCCTCAGGAGGGGGAAGCAGTGCATCACTAACACTGTTTGCAGTGCACATGGGGAGCTGCTGACCTTGACTGGGGACATAGTTGGACAGTGGAAGGAATACTTTGAGGGTCTCCTCAATCCCACCATCATGTCTTCCGCTGAGGAGGCAGAGACTGGGGACTTAGAGGGGAACTTGCCCATCACCCAATCTGATGTCGCTGAGGTAGTTAAAAAGCTCCTCAGGGGCAAGGTTCAAGGTGTGGATGAAATGTATCCTGAGTACCTCAAGTATCTGAATGTTGTAGGACTGTCTTGGTTGACACTCTCTGCAACATCGCGTGAAGGTTGGGGACAGTGCCTCTGGATTGGCAGACCGGGGTGTTGGTCCCTATGTTTAAGAAGGGGGACCGGAGGGTACTGTATGTTCTAATTACAGGGGGATCACACTCCTCAGCCTCTCCGGTACTTTCCAGGGTACTGGAAACTAACAGAAAGTTGAACCTCAGATTTAGGAGGAGCAGTGTGGTTTTCAAGTTTCAAGTTTAAGTTCAAGCCATGAGAATATGATTAGAAACTTTCACCAGTGCTGTTTCAGTGCTATGATGAGCTCTAAATCCTGACTTGAACTCTTCATAAAGATTATTACTGTGTAAATGAACACATAACAGGTTTGCAACTATCTTTTCTAGATTTTTTGAGATGAGGGGTAAATTGGATATACTGTAGGTCAATAATTACCTGGAGATCCTGGATCAAGATCAGGTTTCTTAAGTAAAGGTTTAATAATAGCAACCTTTAAGGCCTTAGGCACATAGCCATTCATTAAAGACATACTGATCATGTCCAATATCCATGTGTTAATCAATGGGAAAACCTCTTTTAAAAGTCTGGTTGGAACAGGATCCAACATACAAGTAGATGGTTTAGAATAAGCTATAATTTGTGTTAACTCATTAAGCTCAGCTGGACAGAAACTGTCTAAACATGATTCAGATTCTAAAGCTGCTCCTAAAGCTGCTTCACTGGACGACAAACCAGAGACAAAAGCGGGAAAGACGTTATATATTTTTTCTCTAATTGAATCTATTTTATTAGTAAATAATTTTATGAAATCGTCACTACTGAGACTTACAGGGATACACGGTTCAACAGAAGTTGGGTTTTTTATCAGTCTGGCTACAGTACTAAACAGAAATCTAGGATTGTTCCTGTTCTCCTCTATGAGGGAAGAGTAATATTCAGTTCTTACCCTGCGAAGGGCTCTTTTGTATATGAGCAGACTATCTCTCCAAAATAAACAAACTTCTTCTAATTAAGTGGAACGCCATTTCCTTTCTAACTTTCTTGAAGTTTTTTTTAGCATATGCAGCTCTAAGTTAAACCAAGGAGCCCGTCTTCTCTGACTGATTACCTTAATTTTCAGAGGAGCAACATTATCCAATGACATGCGCATTGAAGCTGTAAAATTATCAGTCAGATCATCAATTTGCCAGGCTGCAAAATCTTTGCAGCTGCTCTCTGTTATATTATTCTTTTGGAATGAAGATAAAACTAATGGAATAGATTATTTGAATTTAGTTACAGTATTTTCTGATAAACATTTATGAAATGAAATGAAAAATACTTTATTTATCCCAGAAGGGAAATTCAACGTTGTAGTAGTTTTTTTTTGTCCAAAAAAAAAAAAAAAAAAAAAAAAAATGGTAGCTAAAGCTTCTATCTGGAGTGGTGACGTCCATCATTGTAAACTCAAAGGTTATTAAAAACTTTTAAAGATGATCAGCTGCTCAGTCTCTGCACCATAAGTCAGAACAAGATCAAGAGTATGATTGCAATAGTGAGTTGGTTTGTTTAGATTTTGAGAGAAACCAACTAAATCCAAAAGATAATTAAAAGCTATATTCAAACTATCACTTTCAACATCAGCATGAATATTGAAATCTCCCACTATAATGACTTTATCAGATTTCAATAATAGTTCTGATAAAAAGACTGAAAATTCAGACAAGAACTCAGAATAAGCACCTAGTGGACGATATACAACAACAAATAGACCTGACTGGAAAATAGCTGCTAATCCTCGACCTGTTGCTCGAGAAAAATGAAGATTAAGGTAGTTATAAGGAGTTGATTCATTAATACTAATATGATTCTCCTGGTGCAGCCAAGTTTCTGTAAGACAAAATAGATCAATATGATGATCAGTTATCAAATCCTTAACTGAGATTTAGATTAAAGAGATCTAACATTCAGTAAACCACATCTAATGGTTTTATTTACAGGTTTCGTATTAGTAACTGTGTTTATTTTAATCAGATTTTTATTATTTATTTTTCTAGAACTGAATATTTGTTTATTTAATGTGAACCGTGGTTGAGCAGACACCATCTCTATAGGAAAGTGGGAGGGTAACATCAGAGAAGCTGCAGAGAGGTGTGCAAGACTACAACTCTGTTTCCTGGTCTGGAGCCTGGGTTGCCACGGTTTTGGAGGAGTAATAAATTCAGTCATTTTTCTAGAAAGGAGAGCTGCACCATCCAAAGTAGGATGGATGTCGTCCTTCTGGATCAGTCCAGGTTTTCCCCAAAACGTGTGCCAATTATCGATGAAGCCCACGTTGTTATTGGGACACCACCTAGACAACCAGTGACGAAACGAAGACATATAACTAAACATGTCATCGTTGGTCAGATTAGGGAGGGGACCAGAGAAGAGTCCAACATTGTTTTTGCAAAGTTACACACAGAAGCAACATTACCTTTAGTGACCTTTGATTGGTGTAACCGGGTGTCATTACTGCTGACGTGAATAACAATCCAGCAGCTTCAGGTAGCCTTCTATGTCGCACACTTTGGCCCCCAGAAGGCATTTGACTATGGTCACTCATGTCTCTAATGCCACGTTTCAGACTATGGAGCTGCCAATAACCAGAGTCTGTTTCTCAGTGGGTGTGTCACTGAGTGGGGAAAAACGATTTGAAACGTGGATGGGGCGATGGTGATGTGTTTGGCGATGGTTTTCATCCTGGTCGTGGAACACTGGACCAGCTCTATACCCTCCATTGGGTGCTCGAGGGTTCGCCCAGCCAGTCCACATGTGCTTTGTGGATCTGGAGAAGGCGCTCGACCATGTGCCCCGGGACATCCTGTGGGGAGTGCTCTGGGTGTATAGGGTTAAGGGCTCTTTTGCTAAGGGCTGTCCATTCCCTGTACAACCACAGCATAAGCTTGGTTGACATTGCTGGCAGTAAGTCAGACCTATTCCCAGTGCATGTTGGTCTCCACCAGGGCTGACCTTTGTCACCGGTTCTGCTTGTCACTTTTATGAACAGAATTTCTAGGCGCAGCCAGGGGCCGGAGGGGGTCCGGTTCGGTGACCACAGGATCTCATCTCTGCTGTTTGCAGATGATGTTGTTCTTCTGGCCCCATCGTGTCAGGACTTTCAACGTGTGCTGGAGTGGTTTGTAGGCGAGTGTGAAGTGACTGGGATGAGAATCAGTACCTCCAAATCTGAAGCCATGGTTCTTGACCGGAAAAGGGTGGCTTGCCCTCTTCAGGTCGATGGAGAGTCCTTGCCTCAAGTGGAGGAGTTCAAGTATCTCGGGGTCTTGTTCACAAGTGAGGGGCAAATGGAGTGCGAGATTAACAGACTGGTCAGTTCAGTGGCATCTGCAGTGATGGTAAATGGTAAATGTCCTGTATTTGTATAGCGCTTTTCTAGTCATTCAGACCACTCAAAGCGCTTTCACACTACAAGGTTTTACATTCACCCATTCACACAATCCGATATGTAAGGCGGGGGGAGAGGGTAGGGGCTAACACTCACACAACCCGATACGCAGATCGGGGGGCAACATGGGATTCAGTGTCTTGCTGAAGGACACTTCGACATGTGGCGGTGGAATCGATCCACCAGCCTTCAAGTTGGAGGACAACCGCTCTAACTACTGAGCCACAGCCGCCCCGATTTTTGATGCGGCTGCTGTATTGCTGTATTGTACTGTACTGAGCGGGTCATCTGGTAACTGGAAGGTTGCTGGTTCAAATCCCCGCTCTGCCCAGAGATCGCCTGGCCATTGTGTCCTTGGGCAAGACACTTAACCCACCTTGCCTGTTTGGTGGTGGCCGGAGGGGTCCGGCGGCGCCAGTGTCTGGCAGCCTCGCCTCTGTCAGTGTGTGTCCTAGGAAAGCTGTGGCTACAAACATATGTGTAGTTCATCATCACCAAACGTGTGAGTGTGTGCGTGAATGGGTGAATTACATACCGTAGTTTGAATGCTTTGGGGGTCGTAGGGCCTGAGTAAAGCGCTATACAAGTACACGCCATTTACCATTTACCATTTATCGGATTGTTGTGGTGAAGAAGGAGCTGAGTCAAAAGGCAAAGCTCTTGATTTACCGGTCAATCTACGTTCCAACCCTTACCGATGGTTATGAGATTTGGGTCATGACCAAAAGGATGAAATCTTGGATACAAGCAATTGAAATGAGTTTCCTCCGCAGGGAGGCTGGGCGCTCCCTCAGAGATAGGGTGAGGAGCTCGGTTACCCGGGAGGAGCTCAAAGTAGAGCCGCTGCTCCTTCACATAGAGAGGAGCTTGGGGAGGTGTTCCCACTTGGAGGAGGCCTCCGGGAAGACCTAGGACGTGCTGGTGGGACTATGTCTCTCGGCTGGCCTGGGAATGCCTTGGGGTCCACCCAGTTGAGCTGGAGGGGGTGTGAGCGGATAGGGAGGTCTGGGCATCTCTGCTCAGAATGCAGCCTCCATGACCCGGCCCCAGATGAAGTGGAAGAAAACGGATGGATGGATGGATGGAAGCTTGACGCCTAGGTGCTGCGATGCGGAGCTCAGGTCAGTTTTTTCCCTGTTTAAACCAGACACGTCTTTCTCCACGCTGGTCCACATTATTCAGAGCAATTTTTTCACCATGGGTATGTAAATAACATAAATAACTGATTGAAGAGAGCTCGTTTCATCTTGACTTGTCTCGAACTCCTCTCTCTCACTCTTTCCCTGTTTGTGTTTAGACACCCAAAAACCCTACCCCCCCTCAACGTAGTCGGCCCACTCCGTTGCGCTGTGTGTGTGTTGTGTTTATTTTCATCTCCATAGTCTGTTTAGATATACAAATATGATCACATTTGTCAATTTTTTAAAGAACTGCTATTATTTTCAAAATTGACCAGATTGTCTCATGTGTCTTGGTGTGACTTCCTGCCAGACTTGATGCAGAACGCCTGCAGCTCGTGCAAAAATTATACCAGATGCCAAAATGATCGCTTTGGGCTGTGGGCAGGCTACTGAGGGAAAATCTTTCCCTTTATGTCAACTCCATCAGACATCAACTCTGTCAGTTTCAATGTCCGACGGAATTGACATGTAAACTGAAGGAGTTGACAAATCCTCTGAAACCTTTTAATATCCTAATATCATATTATTTGTAAACTTAGTAAATGCTTCAAATGTTATTGCATAGGTTTATTCACATAAATGTACTGTACATACAGTGTAACATGAATTACATTAGTTAACCATACTTTATAACCTATACTTCTAATGGTCCATTCACACCGGCCAAAGCGTCAGGAGCGACAAGATTACATGTAAAGTCTATGATTGAGTCCATCAGAGGGCCGTCTCTGCGGTGCTTTGTGAGCGTTAGCAGCATCAACTTTTCAAGCGTTTCAAGATTTGCCGCTTGAAACGTGAGTAACTCAGAAGTTTAGCTAGCTGAACTTTTGACGATCTTGATGCTCTTGAAGCGGCGCGTCAACCAATCAGATCATCTCATTGTATTGACGTCATTGCAAGTAACTTGAATAAAACGGGAGCAGGAAAAACATAATTTCAACAATGGAAGACAAGCTTATCGCTGATGCACTTGACGTTGATGCTTTACTAAGCAAATAAACCCAAGCCACTCTCTTGATATGGGCGGCCGTGGGTCAGGCAGGTAGAGCGTGTCGTCTGGCAACCGGAAGGTCGCTGGTTCTAATCCCCGCTCTGCCCAGAGATCGCCTGGCCATTGTGTCCTTGGGCAAGACAGAGAAAAAGATCGCCTGGCTGTTGTGTCCTTGGGCAAGAACCCACCTTGCCTGTTTGGTGGTGGCCGGAGGGTCCGGCGGCGCCAGTGTCTGGCAGCCACGCCTCTGTCAGTGTGTGTCCCAGGACAGCTGTGGCTACAAACGTGTGTAGTTCATCATCACCAAACGTGTGAGTGTGTGTGTGAATGGGTGAATGACATACTGTAGTGTGAAGCGCTTTGAGGGTTGTAGGACCTGAGTAAAAGCGCTATACAAGTACACGCCATTTACCATTACCATTTATAAATGTCTCCCTAATTCTGATTTCCCAAGGTTGACATGTATGAGTCTGAGGGGTGTTCAGCTGATACATGATATGATGCACTTCTCATGCAACCTCTCAAACAGATTCCCTCCTCAAGAAAAATACACCAGGTCATTGCACATGAGAACAGGGTTCATCACAGACAACTATCCAGCTTTTCCAGCAAGATGTTGGTTTACCAGTGCTTCAACATAACTACCTTCTATTTCAATGGCTACTCAAAAGAACAGCAGATTGATACAAGCAGGGCAAGGAAGAAAGACCTTTGCCCTGCTG
Source organism: Pachypanchax playfairii (assembly GCA_006937955.1). Lineage (NCBI taxonomy): Eukaryota > Metazoa > Chordata > Actinopteri > Cyprinodontiformes > Aplocheilidae > Pachypanchax > Pachypanchax playfairii. Next base: position 74,021 of record SSNP01000340.1, read on the forward strand.
ATGAATGAGATGGAGAGAGATGGAAGAGGAGATGGAAGATGTGATGGAGAAAGAGAGGAATGAGGGGTCTCTGAAAGGTCCTGAGGGTACTATGACAGTAATGACTGTTAGCAGCCTTAATAATGGAGACTGGATAGTAGTAGCATATTGCTGTAGATTTTGTGCATCAAGATGTGAAAGTGGAGTTTCTGCATCTCCATTGTCCACAGCAAAGTTTTAACCTGTGCTTGACAGGAAAGATATTTGTTTCTGTCCAGTTGGAGACATCATAGTGAAACTAATGTAAAAGGCATCACCAGTACAATCAAGAATATGAACGATTTACAGCAAAGCCCCTGATGTGATATACTTCATAGTGGGGATGGGTACCGAACCCCGGTATTAAATTAGCCCCTGGCTGTTTGTGACGGTCCACCCAAACCGATAAGTTTCAGTCTTACCAGTCCTCTTAACAGTAAATTAATGTTGTTTTCATCTTTTGCGGGATATATAAACACAAGCCAAACCCTGTTGCAGCCCGCTTCTTCTTAACAAGTGCTCACACCGTGGAGAGGGGTGACAGCTGTGCGCTCCCGTGTTCACCTTGTGCTCTCTCTAGAAGGTCTGGTCACCAGCAGGTGCATGATAGTATGATGACAGAGCGAATGAAAAGATCCAAAATTTGGCTTAATTTTACAAGAACTGATGTTGACAATGCACACTGTCACAAATGCAAGAAAAAGCTTTTGCTTGCAAAGGCGGGAACATGAGTAATTTGATCAAATGCCTCTCTAAAATACATCAAATATAAACAGAGAGATGCACAGTGTTTGACTGTCTGAGTGCTGAAGCAACAACAACAAGCCCTGAATCAAAGGACTTATTTTGCACTAAACAGTTTAACATTCAAAATCTTTTATTTTGATTCTTAATTGCACTGTTTTATGGGGAAGTTATATTTGATATTTTTTGTTTAAGTACCTTAAACTTTTTTAAATAGTATTTTTAGTTTTTGATATATAAAAGAAGTTGTTTATATAGTGTTAAGAAGTTAATCATTTTGTACTTTTTATTTTGTAGTTATTTATTTTCCATGCTTTGCTGTTCCTATTGTTACATGTACATGTTACATGTACATGTTACAACAAGTACCGATAAGGGTAACGATAAAGTACTGGATCAATAAGGAATATCATTAAGAGTAGTAGTATCGATAAATCCTTAACTATACCCATCCCAACTTCATAGAACATGAGCATGCCAACGGCTGTTGCAGAAGGCATAAGTGCAGGCAAAAATTAAATCCTAAGTTAAGAAAAACCTTTTTCTAGGCTACAGATTTTGTGTTGCAAGCCTTTTGAGCAGTATTGTTGTTGTTAAGTGGTGCAGTTGGTAGAGCTGTTGACTCACAGTGAGAAGGTCCTGGGTTCAAATCTGTGCATGTAGTTCTCTCCGTGCATGCGTGGGTTTTCTCCTGGGACACTGGTTTCCTCCCACAGTCAGAAAACATGCAAGAGGTTAATTGGCAACTCTAGGTGTGATTGTGTGTGTGAATGGTTGTTTGTCTGTAGGTGGCCCTGCAATGAACTGTCAACCTGTCCAGGGTGTCCAAGATAGGCACCAGCTTTCTGCAACCCTGATCAGGAAGAAGGAATGCCAGTTTAAGCCACCTGGTATTAAGTGGCAGTGCAGGCAGATCAATAACACAGTGGGCCTGATTTATCAAAGATCTGCAGTTATTTAAACAGGCGCAAACCGCTCAGCGACCACAAAAACAAGCAGCGGGTGATTTACTAACGGTGCGCAGGCAAAACTTTTCCTTTTAAACCTGCAGCAAGATGCACAAAGTCCTTTTAGCACTTTTCCCCTTGATGAATATGCAATGTGGGTGTTTCTGTCAGAAGACACAAAATATTGGGAGGAGAACATGTAAATACATGGGCGAGCAGTGGGATTTATCAAACCTGGAAATGTTTGCGGCTTATAATTTTGCGCGTATTTTTACTGCCTTTGAAAAGCACATCTTAACTGGCTGCAGTGATCGTAGCGTGGAGAAAACACAGACAGACGTCCGGATGATTCCAGCACAGTTAGGGCTGCGTCTCCTTGGGTAGATGGTCCAGTATGTGTCACAGGATGCAATGTTATGCGAGCAGATACATTAATTTTCCAAACACTTGTGATGCAGACATTGTGCCAAATTATCCAGGCTTACGATTGTTTCATTCTGAGGAACAGTGTTATATTTACAAGGTTGAGCAATAGTGAATATGGAGATGGATCTTGGGTGCGTGTTATGTTATTCGTGCCTTGTAAATATCATTCCACACATTTGTGAATCTAATAGAAGCTCCTGATCTATTCTTAAGGTGGCGCAGACTCCCTTTACCCCACCTTCCTAAGACCTGTGCTCAACCCGACTACTGAGGGAGAACATCGAAATCTGGCCCACATACGCACTAGAAACAGTTTTGACGCACCAAATCCTGGAAAGCAGGTGTCTGTGTTTGCAATGCGCTGGAGGGAAACTTTACACGCCTGCCAAGCTGCCCTGCACTGCTGTTTGTTGTATGTAACACAGCATCACAGAGCAGAGCCCGAACATGTCTTTGCTGCAGCTCAACAATGTTTTTTTGCCTCATATTTGCAGCTCCAATGGCTCAAATGTCATTTTCTGTTTGCCCCTTCCTTGTGCCCGCAAGAAAATAGCACTGTCAAACTCCTAATTTTTTCCTCATATTGCTTTTTGCGCTGGTTAACAATTGCGCAATCAGTCTTAGTAGATCACCCGCAAATAAGGAACACGCCCTTGGCGCAAAACATTTGCAGCGCACGCAATTTTGCGCTCTTTACTTGCAATTTTGGTAAATCAGGCCCACTCTCTCTTGCATACACAGATACACACACACACACACACACACACACACACACACACACACACACACACACACACACACACACACACACACACACACACACACACACACACACACACCCTCCCCTTCCCTTCCCTTCCCTTCCCTTCCCCCACCCACAAATATATACCCACAAATGAAGACCAAGCAAATGGACAACTGACACAATATTAAATTGTCATCTGTCTGACAGTCTTCCGTTACCCTTCTAGTTAGTCACAGGACCCACACCAGAAAGACACTAGTGGACTGATACAAGCTAAAAGGTGTAGACAGAGAATGTGGAGGAGAGAAGTGAAAGAGAAGGAGGGGTGGGGAAACACAGGAAGAGAGGAAGATGAGAAGAGGTGGAGGAGAGGTTAATGAAGATGGGGAGACAAGGACTATGATTATTCCAGTGGTCGACGGTTATATGCACAAAACTGCTGGGCACATTCCTGTGTCATAGAGAATGTTGTGAGTACTGACAAAATCACACGCGTTTTCACTATTCTCATGAGATTTTGTGATCTTCCAGGACCAGATGGATGTCACGCTGCGCAAGTGATTTACGTGTGTGAAGCGCTTCTGGTAGGAAGGGATGTGCTGCTGTTTGCGTGAGTAAAACGTTGCGCATTGCTGACACATCCAGTGGAAAGGAGGGGTTACTCAATAAAATATTCACACAGGCACACTCATTTCAATTTTGACATGTCTGAAACAAGGACCGCGCCTTGTTCAAAGATTTTTTGGTTTGAGCATGATTCTATTCAAACAAGTTCAAATGGTTACATTATACAGGGTGTACAGTGAATTAGAAACAGGATTCTGTCAAAAGGTCACTGATTGGATGAGCTGGTTGATAAAAGTCATTAACTCCATCCCCTTACATATTTAATCATGGATAACTACTGGTCAGCACTTATATGAAAAACTCTTCATAACCTGATAACATTATCACAACTGGTTCAGGCTGTTTGTCCTGAGTAACAAACTGAACTTCATTAACAGAAAACAGAAGATAGGAACTGAAACTGCCTGTTTTCAGGAACCACCCTAATAACGGACCTTGTGAAACCTCGTAGAGGGACACAAAATGTTCTTTCAGTGAGGTAAGACATGAACCAGTCCAAGGCAACACCTCTAATACCGATTAAGTTTTCTCAACAAGATACCAGGATGCTGTGGTCCACTGTGTCAACTAGGACTACAAAGTCTCTGGAGTCAGTAGCTAAAATAATATCATTAAAAACTCTTGAGTAGTGCCAATTCCGTACTATGCATTCAGGGCCGGTTCTGGGCGGATTAGGCAATTGCCTAGGGGAGCCAAATTCCCCTTCTTTTTAAACATTTTTTTGGACAAACTCTTGGACACACCATTCATCTCATGTAAATACCAACATAAGTAATAATTAATTATATACTGTTCATTTTAGTATAAATAAATATTTTTTGGAATGTAATCCAGTTATTGAGTTACGTTGTTTCTTTTCTGGGCAGTAGGGGAGCCAAAATCCTTTTTCGCATAGGGCACCATGCAGCCCAGGGCCAGCCCTGTATGACTGTATGGCTGAAATTTTTCAAAAATAGTGTTTTCTTATAAAAATCAGTTAACTGCAAATATACAACTTTCTCTAGTACCTTAGAAATAAAAGCAAGTTTAGAAATAGGTCTGTAGCTAGATATTGCAGTAGGATGAACACCAAGCTTTTTTATTAAAGGGCCTATGCTTGAGATTGAAGAAAACACCTCGGCGGGGGAATCAATTAAAGACAAGACACTGTGAGGACCTTCAAGAGCGTGAGTGCAGTCAGTGCAGTGCAATGTGTCTGAGAGGTTATGAAAAACGCTGTCGCTGGGCAGCGCTTCAGATGTTATGCTGTCCTTGACAATCTATCAGCCACAGTCCAGGCGTCTGAGGAGGAGGGGGGAGAGGATAGGGGGCTGTATGTCTTAGCGCAGGATGTTTGAAGCAACCAAAAAGCACCGTACGCTCATAGCTGGTTGAAGCATGTCCAACTCGAAATGGTCGCACTTCAAAATATAAAAATTTGATGCCCGTGAAGCGGAAATACGCAAGTAGTGCCAGGCATTTTTTTTGCAAGATGGCAACTGAAGAGAGAGTCTCCATTTTCTATTTATTATGGAAAGCAGAGCAGCGGCGTAGGGGACGTCCTCGCCGTATTTGGGTCCATCAGGTTCTCCAGAAGCGTGAGCAGTTTGAAGAGTTTCACTACTTGCTCCAAGAGCTGCATCTGAATGGCGTCTATCCCTCGCCCAGTTTGAGGAGCTGATGTCCCGCGTCGGGCCAAGCATCTCCCGCCTAGACACCAACTACAGGCGCTCAATCCCACCAGCGGAGTGCCTGTCCATCTGCCTGCGGTTAGTAATAAATGTAAAAATATATGGTGAAAGAAACAGATGCATTTCAACACGCAACACTTTATTTTTATTAATCTCTCAGTTAATTTCTGTCTGATAAGCATGTTGGAAGGCCAGACTCTGTTGTGCAAAACAAAGGCTTTAATGCTGAAAGTGTTTGAGCTACGTTACAAAATGCCATCACAAACACCCTTCTGTGAGAAGATATGATTCAATTTGATTCATATATTTATGTAATGAGCTGGTGTGTCTACAGTGAGCCAATCTGAAGACTGGCGGTCCATTGCAGGGGGATTCCTGTGGAGCCCTGGATGGGAAGCATGTCCTGATAGTCACCCATCCTACCTTTTTTTATTATTTTGTTAATAAATGGAGCTTGCCTCCAACATAAACTAATCTCCATTTATTTTCTTAAATGATTTGTCTTCACTGTGTGATGTTCCTATATAGATTATTTTGTCGTTAGTATAATATTTAATTAATACTACAAAATGTGTCAAGTTGTATGGCAATATTTGCTGTGTAGTAGAACTATTACTGAGAGATGTATCCATTATCAACATGTATTTGACACAATACTGTAAAAAACCCAAAACAGAAACACACTGGACATAAATATGGGCGGCTGTGGCTCAGTGGTTAGAGCGGTTGTCCTCCAACTTGAAGATTGGTGGATCGATCCCGGCTTCCACCGCCACATGTCGAAGTGTCCTTGGGCAAGACACTGAACTCCATGTTGCCCCCCAATCTGCGTATTGGGTTGTGTGAGTGTTAGCCCCTACCCTCTCCCCCCCGATTTACATATCGGGTTGTGTGAATGGGTAAATGTAAAACCTTGTAGTGTGAAAGCGCTTTGTGGTCTGAATGACTAGAAAAGCACTATACAAATACAGGACATTTACCAAATATTAAAAAAAAACTTATTTACAGAGAGACAGAAATAAAAAGGACCAAGCTTGGAGGTAGAAGAGCCCAAGGGAGAAAGAGGGGGAGAAAGGTGCATTGTTTCTGCCCTGGAGAGCCTGCTGCCTCGTATTTTTATAAAACTCAATTATTACTAGGCTCCAATGGTTCCAAATTTAAAACAGCTGTGGTGTTTTCAAAAACAAGTTTGTGAATTTGAAATTTGACGAATTCTCTCGTAACCGCATACACCAATCAGTGGGTATCCCACAATCAGTAATCCAAACATATAAATATCCTCTGTCTTTGACCGCCAGAATGGACAGGCATACCATCTTCCATTTGCCCCAGGAATCAAAGGTAAATCAGGCCAAAAGGGTGGTGACTCCAGGAATGATGGCTCCTCCTTTTTGAGCCTTAAATTTGAAAAAAAATTCTCCAATGCATTGAGTGACCACGAAACCAGATCAATCCAATGTCAATTTGTACAGCTTGCAGAGAGAAACACAGAATGCAGACACAAGCAGGGAACAGGCAGGGAAGAACAGAGGCAGCAGAAAGTGCGTCTGTCCTCAGCAGAGGGTGGACTATAGACTCTGTTCCATAAAAATTAGTCCATAAATCTATACATTCTCTGTGCTCTAGGTGGATGTGTTTGTTGCTATGGATGATCACAAAAGGAGTTATGGGAGTTTCCTTGGACGGGTCTATCTGAAAGATTCCACACTGATGGATGCTTCTCTGGTCATAACAGAAATTACACTGGAGGATTATGGGAGATATAAATGTGAAGTTATTGATGGACTAGAAGATGGAACGGTGGTTGTTTCGCTCAACCTTGAAGGTAGAAGATTTGGATGAACTAGCTCTTCATAATAGGAAACTGTAAGAAGTATGCAATGTTAATAGTGTTACTACACCACAGTTCGCTGCAGTCAGTCTAAAATTAGCTCCAAAAGTGAACACTGCTTGAGGGAATGTAAGCAGCAATTGTATTTTGTAAGCATAGCATACACTGGTGTTAGGGCAGTTTCATTATATTTGAGAATAATCAGAGGCACAATGTTTTAGTACCTGAAGCTAAAAACACTGGCACCAGGTGGAAAGGGATACAGCTACTCACTGAGACCTGAAGCCAGTCATCAAGTTTCATAAAACATATAACTACAAACCTCACAGGATGGACCTAATTTGACTGCTAACTGTTTTCCCATTTTTTGTCTTATCTATGCAGGTGTTGTTTTTCCATATTTTCCCCGCTTGGGCCGCTACAATCTCAATTTTTATGATGCTGAGCGGGCATGTAGAGACCAGGATGCTATTATAGCATCCTTTGACCAGCTGTATGATGCATGGAGAGGAGGAATGGATTGGTGCAATGCCGGTTGGCTAAGTGATGGCTCAGTCCAATATCCTATTACCAGCCCCAGAGAACCCTGTGGGGGCAGAAACACTGTGCCAGGCATTCGAAACTATGGCCTCAGAGACAAGGACAAGAATCACAATGATGTGTTCTGCTTCACCTCTTACTATAAAGGTAAAAAAAGTATTTTACATTCTTTCAATTAAATGTGTGTTTTCGTGTTTATTTAAACATGCTGGGCCATTCTGCCATCTTGACAAAAGTGATACTGTACTTATCTTTCTGAAAACTTTGGTCTGAGACTCGAGGATATGACAGTTGAATAAAAACTTGAGAAAACAAAAGACATAGCAGCAAAAAATGTGTTTGTAAAGTGAAAGGCCATTTGTAACTGAACCCTTAAACAGTTGACATTTAAGCAAAATCAATTGAAAAAAGGAAGTGAAGTGAAATTTCATCCCATAAACAGATGAGAAGGGTCGTTGAACTTAAATAGATATTGAAAATGAGTCAGCATTTTAAACCAGACATCATGTTAATATCAGAAAAAGCATTCATTTAAAATTGACGTTTACTTTACAAACACAGAGATCTTGTTGATAAACACCTGCTGTTAGACGGTCAGCAGCCTGATACAGCTTTATCTGTCTGTCTGTCTGTCCATTAAAATACATGCAAATCTTAACTTTTTAACGTTTTCAACTTTTTTAACTACTTCAGGACTTTTCAACCTGAAGATTCCACCTTCAGATATTGATATATCTTCACCTTTAAAAAGTATTTAAGTTTGTGAACCCCTTCAGCTTCATTGAAATACATACAACTCTTTAACTTTTGAACTCTTTTCACTTTTCCAACTACTTCAGCTCTCTTCACCTTGAAAACTACATCTTTATATATTGATATATCTTAAACTTTAAAAAATATTTAAGTTTGTGAATTCCTGGAGCTTCATTGAAATACATTAAACTGTTTCAACTCTTCAACTGTTTAATTCTTTCAGCTCTTTTCAAGTTAAAAAAAAACCTTTTCAGCTATGTTTCATTCTTTTTTTTTAGCTCCCAGGAAGAAATTTTTTTGGCCTGTGAAAAGATTAATCTGGTCGGCAGTTACTCTCTAACTGGACGTTCCATTTGAGGTCTGGGGATTTTGTATGCATAAATAATACATTAAACTGATCTGATTGGCCAAGAGAAGTTGATCATAATGTTTACATCAGGTTTCATGTTACCATAGCAACAGAATTCACAAAAAAACATGAAACCCTGTTAAAATGGCACATAATAGACACAGTAGTATCTGTTACCCCATGTAGTATATTAAAGAAGTCTGCTCGATCATTAGAAGTGAACCATCATGTCAAAATCAATTTTTGGGTTACCATGGCAATCACACTGAGTCTAAATCCCAGTTTTTTAAGGATTACTGTATAAATGCTTTTTCATTTTGTTTTTATCTTTTCTCTCATAACTGTTTTAAAGCTTCTGACCTTCCACTTTTCTGCTTTGTGTCTTATTTTAGACCATTTTAAACTATTCAATAAAACTTTTCAGCTAATATTAACAGTTATGCTTTTGAATACATAAGCACTGCTTATGCAGTTTTAGCAGATTTCCCCTGTTAATTCAGCACATTTAAAGCTTTTCAGCTTCTTTTAAGCCCTTCAGCTTGTTTTAGCTAATTCAACTAATTTAGGCTTTTCCAACTGCATTGAGCTAATGTAAGTAAGATAAGCTTTTTCAATTGAACTTTGCAAATCCAACTTCTTTTAGTACATTTAGCAAAATAATTCAGCTATTATTGTCAGTTAGGTTTCTTCTAAACATCAGTTCTCCTTAAACATTTTTGGCAGACTTAAACTAATTAATTCAGCTAATTTAAACTTTTTCAGCTACATCTAGCTAACTCAGCTTCTTTACAAGAATTTGAATCATTCAGCTACTTTAAGCTTTCTATTCTGCCTTTAGCTAATTCAGCAAATTCATTCAGCTGCATTTAACTCTCTTTTTTTAGCTCCCAGCATTCACACTGCATTTCCGCAGGAAATGCAATTAATCTACAGTAGTTATTATTATTAGTGTGAATGCTGGAAGGCATTCACACTGTATGTTTTTCTGTTTATCTTTATTATTAGTGTGAATGCTGGAAGGCATTTCACACTGTATGTTTTTCTGTTTCTCTTTATTCCGACTTCTTACTACTTCCTACTTCTTATTATTATATCTCCGTACGTTTTTCGGCATCCAACTCGTCCCGCAATTTTTAACTGATTTCAACCATTTATACATCAAACTGTTCAGCTTGTTCAGGACAATGGAGCTATGACATTTGGTATTGATATCTCTTCAACTTTTTAAGTTATTCAACTTTTTGTGCATTTTTTAGCCCCATTGAAATACATTGAAATCGCTTCAAATTCCTTCAACTACTTCAGCATACTTTAACTTAGAAACTTCATTCAACTTTTAAACAAGTCACAAGACATTCAACTAATGTCGTATGATTCAGCGTTTTGATATCTTTTACGGTTTTTGAGAAATCACAGTTTAAGCTTTTAAAACTTTTCAACTCGCACACCTCAAATCTGACATAAAATGAATGGAAAAGATAGGGAGGAGATGTGGACTTTGCGTGTTTCTGGAACCCAAAGCAGGAGAACCGTAAGGCCTAGAGAAAGAAGAGTTACATCATCTGAAAGCAGACAAAAATCCCTGCGTTTTGATGTATAATTTGTGAGCGTATCATGGAAGGTGTGGAGGCAGGAGGGAGTAGTTCGCTCAGGGAACGTTGATTTCAGACGGCCACACACTCTAGCGCCAGAGTGGGAGATCCTCATTTTTAATTTTTCAAAAAGCCAAAAAGAATGTCCCTCCACCCAAACCATTTGTGGTATACACACAAATTATACATCAAAAAGTGGGGATTTTTGTCAGCTTCACAACAGTGTGACTCTCATTTTTCTAGCTGCTATGGTTGTCTCACAAAGTGGCCTAGAAGCAGGACTGGTCCGAGAAAACTCTCATAGACTTCCATTCAAAAAATCAGCTCTTTCGTTCTCTTCAGTGGCTAAAGTACAACATGTTCGCATCGTCATTTCTCCCAAACAGAAAATTGTAGAAAGCTGAAAATTTACATGAATCGGCTCCAAAGCCTTCTGTCACCTACAGTTCAAGAATTCTTTTGATAGCTGTTATCGTTTTTAAACGGCGGCTTCCCGTTTGGGAACATGTATTCATCCATTTTGCCTGTATCAAGTTATATTAGGGAATGTTCCATATATGGCCGTGTGTTTCCTTTTCTCACACAGGCATTGGGGCCTTCTGCTGTACAGAGGCTGTGTGTCTCTCGTTCAACTGTCTGTTCATATGTCTATCTGTGATTCACTCTGTCTTACAGTCTCTTTTTCTGTATAGCCTTCTGCATTTATCAGTCAATTTTAAATGAATGCTTTTTCTGATATTAACATGATGTCTGGTTTAAAATGCTGACTCATTTTCAATATCTATTTAAGTTCAACGACCCTTCTCATCTGTTTATGGGATGAAATTTCACTTCACTTCCTTTTTTCAATTGATTTTGCTTAAATGTCAACTGTTTAAGGGTTCAGTTACAAATGGCCTTTTACTTTACAAACACAGAGATCTTGTTGATAAACACCTGCTGTTAGACGGTCAGCAGCCTGATACAGCTTTATCTGTCTGTCTGTCTGTCCATTAAAATACATGCAAATCTTAAAGCTATAGTGCGTAACTTCTGTCGCCCCCTAGCGGAATTTTTGTGTTTTTACAATAATGAAGCTGGCGCTTCCATATGACGTACGCCCAACTGCCCACCAACCGCTTTCTCTCTGCCGTTGTGATTCCAACCTGTATCTGTCTGCCGCTGTGATTCGCAATTTCACAATATTTTTATTCTGTTTGAATAAGGACAGCTGTTCAAAAAAGATGGACTCTTCGGAAGAGGTAATTATAGTATTTTTTATTTATTTTCCGCAGAAACGCAAATAGCTTATTACAAACGGGAGACAAGGTGCCTGCTAATTTGTAACTGACAGGTTAGTGAATGATCACCAGGGCGGCATACACGCACGTGAATTCTCTCTTTTTTAGAATGCAAAACATAGCCACAACTGTCTCTTACCTTTGGATAATCTAATGAGAACTATATTTCCTAAGTAACAACATGAGACTGAAAGTGACTTCAGACTTTATTTGTGGAAAACTGTGTCCAACGAGTAATATTTCTAAGCAGTATTGATTTGATTGTTATTACTGCACTGATACTGTATCCATATTTTTTGTTGCTGTTATATTAGGCATTGTATTATACTGTATGAAATGTAAAATTTTACCACTACAGCAAGTGTCCAGCTTGGGACATTGAAATAAAAAATCATGAAATCACACAAAGTTATCCACTGATGATAGTACTTGTACATGGAGTGTAAGAATAGGCTTACAACATATTTGAATTCATATAAAAAATGTGTGTAAAGTATTGTAGGGTTATTTTTGTTCTTTTTTAGATATGTTATTTGTTTATAACAAACCAGACATGCTCTGACACATATTTCATAAATTAGGAGCTTCCCAGCTTCGATGTCCCCTCC
>SSNP01000340.1:86160-96596 GCA_006937955.1 Pachypanchax playfairii
TGTGCAGATTTTTTCTTCTCTTCAGGTATGTCTCGTTTCTGTAATTAATTTGGCTATGTTCTGTGAGTTTTTGGGTAGCATGTTGAGTTCTTTTCGTTGTCAACTAGTTCTTGGTTTATTCATGTTGTGGCGTCTTACATGTTGGATATTCTACCCCCTTGGATATGTTGCCATTTGTACCTGTCTCCTGCTCTTTCCGGATTTCCTGTACCATTGCCTCAATTTTTGCTGCTCTTTCAGCCTTCCTTTATTTCTTCATTAAATTCATTATTACTCAACCCCCAGCTTGTTGCTCCTCTGCATTTGGGTCCAGTTCACATCTTAACAGAAGCTTAACAGTCTGCTTGTGTAAAATGCTGGAGAACCTCAGGGCTGCAGATACTGTTCATGTTTTTAAAAAAGGCTCAAAACATATCTTTTTAACTTGGCTTTTAAGTGATTTAATCCTCTTAATTTTTAACTTTATTTAGATTTACTCATTCATTTATTTACTCACTGTTGAAGTCATGTACCAAAAGACTTCATTGAGTTCAGGATCAAAGAAGAGACAAACTGGTTATGACTCTCAAAACACAGCTTTATTAAACAATTCTCTCAAAGTACAGAAGGCCTTCTGGAGATCTACACACGTACCTCACTGGGCACCAGAGAGATCTGACCTGCCTTCCTCGTAATGCTGTCTTTACTAACTGCCCAGTGAGGGTGTGTAAAAGTGAAACCTAAGGAAGTTGATCATCAGTAATTTTCCACTGACCATCTAATATAATAATGACCTGAAAAGGAAATGGTTAACAAAGAGCTTGCATGATCTACATCAGGGGTGTCAAACTCCAGGCCTCGAGGGCCACTATCCTGCATGTTTTAGATGTTTCCCTGTTTCAACACACCTGATTCAAATGAACAAGTTGTTAACAGGCTTCTGAAGGACTTGTTGAAATACAGAGGATTTGAATCAGGTGTGTTGAAACAGGGAAACATCTAAAACATGCAGGATAGTGGCCCTCGAGGCCTGGAGCTTGACACCCCTGATCTACATAGCTACTAGGCTTAAAAGTACAATCTTTAATCCAAGTCAAAAATATAGTAATGAAAAGCACACAACTATTGTAAGATTACATAAGATAACATAGTAAAACATTTCTGTTAATAAAAGCTCTTCTCCACATCACTTATTTATTTGCTCATCTACTCATTTATTTATCTGTTTTTATTGTATTTATTTATTATGTATTTTTATCTTTCTCTTGATGATCCATCTGGTCTTATCAATATAAATTGTTTTATGAATCACTACTGGTTTTTTACTTGTTCTTATCCTTTTTACTGTTTTTATCATTCATTTTTAATTCCCTGTTTCCTCATGGAGGTCTTCCACACTCGGGGTTTGGTCTGCTCAGTCTACACGGTTGCTCCCGCGGGAATGTCTGTGCTTTGGGCTCTAGTCCAGTTCCTGTGGTTTTAACCGGGAGCTGGGTAGACCGGCTCGTGGTTGTGGGCGAACCCCATACATACATGGTTTCCTCACAGTGTTGTCAAGTGTTGTGCTGCACTCTTCACCCTTATGTAGTACCGAACTACAAGCACACAACCTCGTCTGCAGCATGCGTGTTCACTTCATCCCCGGATCAACCTACAATTTTTTGAACAAATTTCACACAGAGACATCAATTCAGATTTGGCATTAAAGTCGGGAGTAGAATGATATGTCAAGCATCCCACTCTATTCAACGATCTTTTGATTGTACATGCCGTTTATTTGAAACAGTTTCAGCGTGGTTACATCCTATTGTTTAATTCACTAATCAGAGAAAAGCCTCTGTCAGAAAAGTCAAACTGATACGTAGTTAAAGTCCTAAGACCAATCCCCTGCTAGATACTGGAAACTGCTGGTCAGCTCCTTGTGAAAACCTCATGACCTGATAATCCTAACAAAACTTGTCCTATGTTGGAAAATCCCACCTTACTAACCAAACAAAGAAGTTTATATTTCTGCATCTACTGTACAATATTGGTCTGTAAAAGGCCTGAAATGTCCATTTAAAGCAGAACTAAGTAAGTTTTGCTCTCGCTCTCCCCCTACTGGTCCCCTGTGAAAGCTCACTGTCGTAACGTTCCCCCGCCGCCGCCCCCCCAACAACAGAACGCTTTTGCAAGAAGAAAGAAAAACAAAACCAAGAAAATGTCTCGATAGGTGAGTATTATTGTCATCTTTGCGCTCCTAAGGGTGGCGTTGCTAACAACGGCAAGGGCTTCATGCTTGTATTTATGTACGTGAGTGTGAGTGCCGTAAAGCAGGTTTGTTCTCGCGAGATTAGTCGGGTCCGATCCACTGAAAGTTGCAAGTGCTGCTTTCAGGACACAGACCCCGGAGGGAGGAGAGGGACCCACGAATCACCCCGCCAAGTCCTTGTTTACCCCCACAGGGACTCTAGAAAACATTTATTGAAGTGAAAAAACTTACTTAGTTCTGCTTTAAGGGTACTAACTGATATAAAGTCAGTGGCGGCTGGTGTCATTTTATCCAGGGGGGGCTATAGCTTACAAAATAATCATAAAAAAATAGCAAGCAGATAATGTACTAATGGTGTAACATTAGCATATTTAAACAAATAAAAACAATAAAAATCTTGTGAGGGCTGAAGATTTTCAGGTGTTGTTTGCTTAACTTGTGCTGTACTCTCGTCCTCTGTCTTTGGACTGCTGGCAAATGGTGATGTCCGGCTGATCAGGTCCAAGCTGCTTCACCTCAAGCTTCTCTTGAATGTTCTCCTCTCAAATGAAAATTTTTTAAGAGACTTCACAGAATTGTTTAATTTCTCCGTCTCCATTTTGCTTCGTTCTCCTTTGTTCGTCTCCATCTCCCGCACAAACTCGAAATCACTCCGCCGCGCCTTGTGACCGACGGTGACAGTGACATCACGGCGCGAGGGCAGTGACATGTAAATCCAGCTGCACTCAGCTTTGGGCGCAGGCTGGCCGCGCCTGAGAAGCTCCTATCTGTTTGTATTGAAGAGACACAACTGCGCATGTCCAACTTAAAGCGAGAGTCTGTGAGCAAAGATTTCTGCGCCCTGAGGAGGAAGCACGTGACCAATAACCGTAGGCTCTGACCATAGACAGCATGGATGAATAAAATAACTTTTAACACACAAACTATGTAATATATATCCTATTTATATCAGAAAAATATACCCGTATATTTTTAAGTATTTTATTAGCATTTTTTTTTTTGTGGAGAGTGGCAAGTGGTGGGGCGGCGCCCTAGCGCCCTCTATTGGCCGGCCGCCACTGTATAAAGTACAAATTTGTACCATTATTTCAACGTGCTGCACCTTCAAGCCTGGTCAAATCTGGTTAATCTCCATGTTATTAACATCATTTTTAATATTATGTTTTAAATGTTGATTTTAGCCTTCAAAAAGTGGTAGAATTTTGCTATTTTATCAGGCCATTTAATTTTTTGCTTTTACAACATCATTGTAAATTAATTGTGAGGTTTTTGTGGAATTTGCAACATTACATTGAGTTAAACTGACTTATTCTAAATTAACACACCACAACATAAGTTATCAAGTTATATAGTTCCCCAAAGACAGCAAAATGGTTTCTAAGCAACCATAAGCATTAATACCCCATATTTTTATTATCATATGGCAAGTTCTCAAAGCCCATTAACGCTGCTGGCTGAAAAGGGTTACTGTGCCTTTAAGACTCTCGTTGCTGTTGAACAGAGCGCTCTGGCAGAGCTGACTGAAGCAGTTGACACAGAGTCCATCGACTGAGCTGAATGTGAATAATATTTAAAAAGTGAATGAAAGAAGGAGGCATTGACGTGTCAGAGGAGGAAGCGCAAAAGATTAGAGGTAAGTGAGGTTCGATTTTGTGTTTTACGATATGACATTTAATTTTGCATTAAATTTAGCAAAGTCAGAGGAGCGGTAGCTAGCGGTTAGCGGTTAGCTTAAAGCTGGAGTGCGTAACTTCTGTCGCCCCCTAGCGGAATTTTTGCGTCATTACAAGAATGAAGCTGGCGCTTCTATATGACGTAAGCCCAACTGCCACCGCTTTATCTCTGCCGTTGTGATTCCAACAGGTATCAGTTTTGCCGCTGTGATTCGCGATTTCACAATATTTTTATTCTGTTTGAATAAGGACAGCTGTTCAAAAAGGATGGACAACTACAACATAACCAGGGGTGCACATAATATTTTTGGCCTGGTTCTCAGAAGAGAACCTAGGGTTGTTGCTTGGTCCTCACATTTTTAAATGTGTCTCGCTGTGTCTCTTCCGAGCTCCTCTGCTTTGTTTTTGGTTTAATCAAGCTTCAAATTCAGTTTGTTTACTTTACCTGGCTCTATATTTGTTTCAATAAATATCATTTCATTGTTGAAAAAATCAAGAGAAACCAGTAAAATATAAAAATACTGGTAAAAAAAAAAAAACCTTCAGAGTTCAGGTTGGATTGTTTACAGGTTTGATTGTTCACTTTAATCTACATTTAACAGTTTGGTGTTGAAATTTATTAGTCAGCTGTTGGGGCCACAATGATCTATTTGTCTTATTCAGTGAATTTTTTCAGTTTTGACGCGATGCAGAATCCTGCAGTCAGCTGCACTGATCTGACTGACTGAAAAACCGTTACACTGGCAAACTGACAGACACAAACTGACACAGATAGAGACAGAATCAGCTGATCAGCTGGAACTTCGGCGCTCTGGTTTTCATCTGGTGCGCATTTTATATTTTGACAGTGTGTGCGGACCTGCGGACCACTTATGTGCACCCCTGAACATAACATATGTTATCTACAGCTCAGCTACACACCGTCTCCACAGAGTAACACTCGTGACACACCATAATTATAAACCAAGTCACTTACTGATCCAACAGCTGCAAGGCAACATCTGTGTCTGCTCTCAGCCCGATCTCTTCTCTCCACCGAGGAAAAGCAACGCCGATACAAATTCGCGTTTGCCTTCTCCTTCGGTCACTTTCCTTCTTAGCCAATAGTCCCTCTGCCGAACTTCCAGGAATTATTTTTTTTTTTCGTGGTAGGATCCACTTCCCGATAAGTGTCTCTCGGCTGTTTATTTGGATTCTCCGCCATGTCGACCTTCCCGTTCTGCCGGCTGCTACGAGACACTGCGTTCTATTTCTTATTATTTTTCTTGTTGTGACATAAAAGACGTAATTTCCTGTGCGACAGCGCGGGAATGTCGCGGAGGACACGCAAAATAAAAATTATATATTTTGAAAAATACCGTGAGATGTTTGAGGAGCCGATCGGCTTAATCTGCATTGTGTCATCTATACTAGTAGTGGCTTGGCTGAAACGGACATCCACGGACATGTAAAAGTTACGCACTCCAGCTTTAAGTTTTATTCATAATTACTGTGACTAACCGAGTGTCTGCAATACAACAATACAAGACGTTCACATTGTGAGCTTCATAAAAACAGTAATGACTCTTGTACATGCTAGTATGTAAATGTAGTTATCAACTATCATTTGTGAGCTAAGGCTAACTGTATTGAATCAAGATCTTGTTTCCTGCTCAAAGTGATTTTAAACAATGGGAAGGTACACATCTGTACCATTTCAACTTCTTGGCAGAATGTCAAACACATTTTGAACTTTGTCCACCATTTTCAAGTGACAGAAACACTGCTGAACCAATAAAAAATTCCATTTTTGGGTTAAGTAAAGGGCTGTTCTTTTGTTTGTAGTGAATATTACTACAGATAGTGAGCAGTGCAATGATTTCCACTCCAAAGAAAAAAATGTTTTGTACCACAACATTTGTGATTCATGACTCTAATGAGTAGAACTGCTGCAATGTAATGTAACTGGCTTGACAACAGCACCCAGTAAAACACAATTATCATCTTTGGCTGAACATTAGGTCTAAATAATTTTTTTAGATTATTTAAATTATTTAAAATTTTGAAATTAACAAGAATTCTTTTTATTGTGAAACTTTATTTTAGGGGAGCATAGACACATTAACAATGTTAATGACAAATTGAATGTGGGTTGTTTTCTCATGTTTGAAACAGGTATTTTTGTTTTTATTATGTGAAGCACTTTGTGTTGCAAATTGCAGGAAAAGTGCAATACAAATAAAGTTTGATTGATTGATATCCAACCCACTCAGACTACATCCAGGTCATCAAAGCATTGATTGTGAAGTATTCTTTCTTAAGAGATGTACATGGTTATGTGAGGACCTCTCCTTGTTGTTTATTTTAAAGATTAGATTAATATAAAATGTGCATATTTGACTAATTATATCCATTTGAAACACCTAGCTTACATGGCACAGACAACTAAAGAGGAAGTTAAAAGCTGAAAGGACTCCCCTAATCAGCAACGAGGAAGGGATATGAGTCAAGGAAAAGTTCGGACAGAAATTAAAACATAGGACCACAGAAGAATCCACCAGCCCATGTCCCGAAAGACTGAAGCCATCTCTCGTAAGTCCTCAACTAGCAATTCTTATTCTAAATTACTGTGAAGGTTATTTGAAGTAACATTAACATCAGATTTTACATGTGATTGGTAACAGTGATATCTTCTTTAATATAGGAATCATGCTATTATGGGAGAAGATGCAGCTTCCATTGAGACTCATATCAAGGTGCTCCTAGATCAGCACAGAAAGCTAAATCTGGACAACACTGGTGAAGGACCGCATGACGAAAACCATTGCATAGAGAAGCCAAGAAAGAGCAGAAGGAATGTCTACTGTTGATCTCTTAAAGCGATATCCATTCCTGGGGACATCTGCAGGGATAAGAATTGTTAAGCTGATTAGGAACATGGCTCATGATTATCTTTGTCAGTAAATCTATTGGTTATTTTTTGGATTCTTGTGAATTTTTGTTCCAGGGTTAACACACTTTTCCTATTTTGCTTTTTTTTTTCCTAGTTGTTGACGTCAGTGCAATACATCCCTCTCAAGGTCACTTCTGCCACCAATTTAGTCAAAACTTTACCGCTACTCTTCAAAATATTCTCTAAATTACCAAGGATTTGCCACTGAAGAAAGTCTATATGGAGACGAGAGAATCCACTGGCTGCAGACATTACAGGTGCTGATTTGATCATATACAAAAAGTACATTTTGCAGCAATTGTGTAATTATTGTGCAGTCTCTTCCAAATAGAATGGAAACAGTTGTTTAGAACTGCAACAGGATGTGTGATGCAACATTATCTTAATGTTTTTCAGTTTCTTTTTTACATGACCTGATGTACCATAGTGCAGATTGACCATGACTGTGGGAATTTGCACATTTTTAATATCTATTGATATTGAATCAAATGCATTTGCCTCTACATGACCTAGGAATTGACTTCAAGGGGGAACCTCTCGACTTGCCATCCATCTTCAAGGAGAAGATTGATTTTTTCATTATCTTTGAAGAGGTAAATACATGATCCAATGCATAGCCATTGGTCATAAGTTTTATTCTCAGCATTTTGTTGGCGTGGTACATTCAGCTGTGGTGTCACCTCACCGCTAGGCCCATGTATGGGCACAGTGCTGTTATTCTCTCTTGAGTTACATCTTACATTTATATGTGAGATTGCTTTTGCCCTCAAATCTTTCCAGTCAAACTTTTTGCTGCTTATCAAACACTTCCATGACAGCCATCGGCCAAGTAGATTTTTTTTAGTTGTAGAGGCCATGTTCGCATTTTATCAGACTAGGCTGTTTGCAACAAAAAAATAAATAAAAATAAATCATAAGTGGAGGAATTTTCATTTGTTGAAAATCCACTTGTTGCTTATCAAAAATATACTAATGCTTTTCTTCCCCTTTTGTAGAATAATCCCTCAAGTCCAGACCCAACTATTCAGGTGAAGGACAAGAATTGGACAACTGACCTTTTAAGACACTGTGTTGTGATAGTTGAAGGACTGGGTGTTTGTTCTTGCAATTCTCTGGATAAAGCCTACATCGCAGTGTTCTCCTTCTACTTCTTGTTCAATATGACCTATCCTGCGTTCTTCAAGAAGACACTTGCGTTTCTTCAGAGACGCATGCCAAGTAGTAGAGCAGGAAGACAAACCACTGCCTGTAAGTTCCACTAACGTACTTAACCAACTATACTAAATACGCCTGGACTCCTCAAATGTTTAAAACCAACATTTATTCTGAGGAAGTTGATTTCTCATGTTGGGCTAGTACATGCGCATGAGCCTCATTTCAGCATCATTTGTGTAATAAATGACTGTCAGGAAGCTGTGTCCAAATTTTATTTTCACCGCCTTGCAAACACAAATACTCTATTTTGAATTGCTCTGATGTAGTTGAAGAATGTTTAAAAAAATGTACTGAAAAAAACATCCACTCTCTTTCCAGCAAAACATTGTTGATGAACATTATCTCTTCTGTTTTTTATTATTTAAAGAAAACTAAGATTCATTTGTTTATTATCATTTGGATAAGAATGGTTTCCACCTGAGTGATTGTCCATAATTTGAGCAGGTTTTGTCAGACTTTTCCCAGAAAGCATGTGATTTAATTTATTCACTATTTATGATAAAAGAACACTGCAAATCAAAACTAAACAGACAGATTCCAACAGTTACACAGTGTGAGACAATTCTGTAATGAAAATTGGTACTAAAAAAGTACTGGATGAGGATGTGTGGACATAAATTATTCTGGATAACCACAGAAATCAAGATGAGGATATTTTGACAGATTACAGAGATGGCATGTGTTTTAAATGAATTAGATTTTCAAGCTCCTATTTAGTTAGTGATACTGTTTGTGTCCTTGAGGTATAATGTATGACTATGTTGATGTGATTTAATTAAGATTTTTAAATGAGTATATTCTATGTTGTATGACAATATATGAATTTATTCAAGACAGTTTGTGTACCAGAAGTATTATGATTCTTGTGATTCTTTTAATCAAAATAAATGGCCAGGAACCAAATATTGTGGTACATTTTTGTCTCTTTTAGGTACAGAATGGGTTGTCACTGGGGGGTACCCTTATAAGTACCTTATTGTACCCCTTTCAAGGGAACATTTCTGTACTATGGTTTGAAGGTACATTTATGTCTTACGAGGTACATCATTGTACTTCCAATGGTACAACTTCATAAGGTACAAAAATGGACCCAGACTAAAGGGTACAGAAATGTCTCTCAAAAAGGAACACCCCAAGTGACAAGCATTTGTACTATTTTAAGTACAAGTTGGTACCTCTATTTTTGAGAGTGTTCCTTGAATGTCTGTTGTCATTTCCTGTGTTCCTCTGTTTCGCTCCCAGGTGTGTCGTGTTCCCATGATTAGTTACTGTGTTTGTTTCTCCCAGCATTCTCAGATGTTTCGAGTTTGTAATTAGTTTGGTTTTGTATTCAGGTCCTGTATGTTTGTTAGTCAGTGTTGGTTTGTTCTTAGCTCTTAGTCTGTCTTAGTCTTAGCCTTTGTATTCAGTCATAGCCTTCGCCTCAGTCATAGTCTTAGTCAATCGTCACCTTGTTTGGATTATGTTTTTTCTTCACCCCTTGGATTACTTTTGCTTTTCTTCAGTTCCTCATCCCGTCAACCATCTTCATGTAAGTTTGTTTTGCTGCCCCGTCAGCATTTTGTGTTCTTATTAAACTTTTAGTTGTACTTTAGTTTTTGTTGTTCTCACTGCATATGGGTCCAACATTAAAACCTCCGCAAAAAACGTAACAAAGTTTAGTGAATTTGTTGTCCTTGCTACATCATTACTCCAGATCGTGTGTCCTTATAATAAAACCCTCCTTATTCCTTACTCTGCTGGATCTTCTCTATGAAGCTCTGGACTAGAGGCCTGCGCGGGACGCAGGCCCCGCGCCCGCAAAGGACTATGATTTTAAGTCCCGCTCCTGCCGTATTTTGTCCCGCTCCCGCCCGCAATTCCCGCATGATTCAGACGTTCCCGTTATTTCTCACGAAAGTTCTTGTCTTTGGCTTGGGTAATTAAATGCTGAGCTTAGAGCATACCACTGACCGATCATTCACCAAGGGCAGTGGGGAAGGAACGCGTTGCCAACTTGGAAAGTGGCATGCGCAGCTGAGGCGATCCCCAACACACATCTGGAGACAACAGATTATTGAGATGGATGGTCGTGAGGGAGCTGGAGCTGCTGGTTGTCACAGAACCATCACAGCACAAAAAAAACAAACATTCAATCAGACTCCTGCTCACTCATTGCATAAATTTAGACTCAATCAGCCTGATATTGTGCTTATTATTGTGTTGTTTGGACGGTGGGACGAAGCTGGGAGAGAGTACACATTGTGTATTTTAGTTTTATTTTTAGCTTGCAGGACTGCAGCTTATCACCGCTCCGCCCGCTCCTGCAATGTGCACTCCTACGCCCGTCCCGCGCCCGCAATGAGCTTTCTCTATTTGTCCCGCGCCGCATTGCTTTGTGTCGCGG
>SSNP01000340.1:96606-127175 GCA_006937955.1 Pachypanchax playfairii
TCCCGCGGGACTCCCGCGGGAGTGCAGGGCTCTACTCTGGACTTCTGCTGGTGTATTGAACCTGTGGATCTGTTCCTTGTGCGTCACTATCAATTTAGCTGGCGGTACAATGCCGCTTCTCAGTCCCATCTTCCATCGTTGTTGTCGTACCTCTACAAACTTCTTCTGTTTGTGCACCTCTGTAGCGATATCCAAGTAGAATCTCACTCTTTTTTTGTAGAATGTCCTTTTTCAATCTTGCTGTCCTGCGCACCATGTCCTTCTGTTTGTAGTTGAGAAAACATAATTAGGGTTCTTGGAGGTTCTTCTGGTTTTCTTTTGAGTCCAAAATGTGTTTTCCCCCTCCTCACCTTCTGGAATGCCGATCAGCCTGAGTTTATTACGCCGGGATCTAATTTCCAAATCCACCATTTCAATCATGAAGACTTTATTTTCCTTCTCTAACCTTGATTTGATGGTCCGCATCACCGCATGCTCATCTTCTATGTAAATGCGTTTCTTCATCTGCTCCACTCTCCCCACGCAGTCGGTTTTTTTTTCTGGATTTCGTTCATGGCTGCCACAACTTTGTCAATTCGCTGGAAAACTTGGCCACCCCTCCTTCTTGACACAAAGTTCATTTTGCGTGTGTTCAAGTTTGTTTTCAATACCTGCAAACTCCTCTCGTATGACACGCTGCAGCCTCTCCTACATGTTGCTGCTGTCCGAGGGTCTGTGAGCACCCTTGGTGGCTAGCTTGTTAGCTGCACAGGCTTCGGACATGCTAGCATCAGAGGTGTTAGCTTCACCGCTAATCACTGACACTGACTTGGTTTGTGTGGTTGTTTTAGTCTTCTCCTTGGGAGCTTTACTTGATCCAGGCAGGCATTGTGGGTCAATAGCGAACATTGTTTACCTATTTTGGAGTGTATTTTCTTAATTTTAAGGATTTAGAAATTTACCTGTCGGAGCTGTTTGACCGTTTTCTATGGTGACGTCATCGGAAGTCCACAAAAAGATTATTTATTTTATGTGGTCTGTGATGAAAGATATTTTGACTGATTTGCTTAGCTTTCTTCTGCTTAAAAGAAATATAGATGTGTTGTTTTTTTTATACTGCTTCTTATGTCCTTGTCGGTGTTGTTATTGCCTTCCCAGGACGATTCTACTACCTGACCCAACCATCAAAGCTGACGTATGATGAGGCTGTCAAGGCTTGTCAAAAGGATGGTGCACAGATTGCCAAGGTTGGCCAGATGTTTGCTGCCTGGAAGCTGCTAGGCTATGACCGTTGTGATGCTGGCTGGTTGGCAGATGGTAGTGTTCGTTATCCTATCTCTCATCCTCGACGACGCTGCAGTCCCACAGAAGCTGCAGTGAGGTTCAGAGGTTTCCCTGACAAGAAGCAGAAACTTTATGGAGCATACTGTTTTAAGGGTCCCAACTGAGCTTTGAACACTATCCTCCAAACACTTACACATAATAGACAATAAACATAGAAGGAATATAAAAAGCATAGATTAGATAGTTTAAAGGTATGGACTGTGATGCTTTATTTCATGGAAATGTTAAGACATCAATATTTGACATTCATGTTGTTACTTTGTAATTTAGGACCTGAATATATACAAAATAGCTATTTAAGGTTTCTGTTGTCTTTTCAATGCTTTTGAAAGAGTTAGGTTGATTATTGTATGAGGTCAAGAATTCATATCTGCAGCAATATTTTTTTTCATCCTTTCATCCATTTTTGCCATCCTTTTGTACTAAGGTGCTGTGATTGGTACTTGGTTACAGTATTTATGTTTTTGTACAAACGTGCTTACCAAACAAGTGTCATCACCAAAAAGATAAGGAAATTGAAATGTTAGTTAGTGTTATGTTTTCTCATTATCTTGTATGATATCATTTAGAAACATATTTCTGTTAATTATGTCTTTTATACACTGTATAAATATTGTTTTTTTGGTGAAACTCTGTAAGTCTACTTGGTTAACAGAAAGTATACAAAAAAACTGGGGGTGATGGTGGTGTTTTTTTTATTTTGATTCTTGAATCAAATGTGAACATAAAAGATGCTGCTTTGAGTTAAAGGTGGAATATGGAACATGAACACCACAACAACAGAAAACGCCTCCAACAAAATGCCAACATTGTTTCCGTTAAAATATACAATATTTTATAATATATTTTATATAATAATATTTTATAATATATTACTTCAAATATAATTTCTACACCCTTCTAAACACCCTGTGTGTGGGAAGGTGGAGGTGGCTAAAGGTGAGATTGTGGAGGAGTAAAAAGGATGAATGTTTACTCAGCTCCAACTACACAACAGAGCAATCGTAAGTCAGAACAATTAACAGATTCGCGCAAAAACCAAGGTACACAATTTTGAATGTAAACATCCCATTGTCTGGATGTGAGTGGAAACCCCCTGGTGGTTCGCCACACGCGCCCCCCAAACACCCAGTAGGGTTTACAGCTAGTCCAGGATCCTGGGCTTAAGCATGGAACCTGCAGAAGCACGGAACGCCTGAAGGCGGGGTCGAGGACGACGAGGGGGGGCTTGGGATGAGCCGGGCTCTGATGGCTGATGAAAGACTCTGGAAGGACAACAGCAGTCTGTGAGTACTGTAGAGGGAGGTCGTCCTCTACGAGGAGCCTAGGCTGTTTCTATATTATCATCTTTTACATATGGTTTTATTGCTCAGAATGATTTTATTGCTTCAGCCAAAAGACTAAAGTTACCCCCTGGTGAGACACAAACAGACATCTTTTAGGACAGATTGGGTGCGGCTCCGGTGTCAGACCCTTCTGCATTTGAACATAATGCAGGAGGATCTGATTGGTCAGGCTACTGCTTCTCCACTTCTCATATGTCTAGTTCAGCTCTGGGGTAGGGATGTGCAGATCAATACCTCCGATTGCAGCTTTTTATGTTTAGGAATCAATTATCCTATTAAAATATCGATATTTTAGTAATTTTAAGTTAATATGAAGTTTGTCATTAACTGGAAAATTGTTTAAATCATGTTTAGTTAGTTGGAACTACTTCTTCTTCCACCTAGCAAACTGCGTGAGGTTACAGTAAAAAAGCAGTACCTGTTGCTGTAGTGCACTTGCTGGCAGCTAGAATTAACACGGCAGAACAAACACCGTCACGTGTTAAGCTACTTTAGTGTTCCAAACAGCAGCAGGACGTAACATGTATGAACACTGTAGTTGTTCACTGGTAACATGTGATGCTCTTTTACACCGACAGGATCTAATAAGGAAATAATAACTATCCTTCTCCAAATGGATGCAGTAACTCATTGTTCCTACACTTTAAATGACTGAACCAACAAGTGAAAACACTATAAAACTCCTGAAATATTTAAAAATAAATCATACAACAGAATAGGATGATGTCATGATCAGAGAAGGCGGGATCGGGTGCTGCGAGGGTGAAACAGATATTCCTCTTGATCCTTCAGGGATCCAGGTAGGACAGAATGTGGAGTTGTTGAGACTTTTTGCACCATTTCTAAATTGGGGAAAGTTGTTTAAATCATCTGGTATATAGATATCTATTTGTGGTAGTCAAATGAGAACAGCTGCTTTAAATACATTAATTTTAAAATGTAATTTTCCAAACAGAACATTTTTTAGCAAAGTATCAGTATCGGATTGGTATTGCCGATACTGGTCTGAAATTTACTTGGTATTGGATTGGAAAGAAAATAAGTGGTATCGAATTAGTCAATAGCAGATCTGCATTGCCAAACGGAAGAACTTAATTTAGGCAATAAACGCAGAGGGCGTTCACGAAGGGCGATTTTTGAAGCGCCCCAAACCACATTAAGTACTACGCTATCAATTAGCTGTTAAATGAGAAAGGAAAGCAGTCGAGGCTTCATTCGGAGCTAGCTGGATGTAGCTACGCTAACTCGGTTTGTTTAAAACAAGCGGCTTTGATCCTGCCTGGAAGGTTACGGGAGTGAGGAGGGATAAGAAACATCTGTCCGAAATTATAAGGAAGAGAACACCAGGAGGCACACGGATAACAGAAGTAAGAACAATATTTTCTTTTTGTTTTCTGGTAGAATAAAACTGAACAGAAGAGAAACTTGCTAAACCCAGTGATAGAGAAACCTGTAAAGAAAAAAAAGTTGTTAGGAAGTTTAAAATTATGACTAGAAGATGGCTGTAGCTTTATTAAAATGAAAAACTGTTTTCCAGGTGTGTGACACCATCCTCCTGCACATTGAGTGTTTTGTCTTCACTCATCATCTCATCAGTGTGACCTGCTGCATGGAGAACTGTTTCCACAGCACAGTGGGAGGTTTCCTGAGACACACTGGACAATTTGAATAAAGTCTTTGTTAAATATTTAACTGAAGTTGAAAATGTATTAATACAGGGTTTACATTTACTCATCTTTACAAATTTTTTATTGACTGTCACTTAATTTGATTAATGCAGCCAGGGGAGGATTAAGGTGTGCAGGGGCCCCTAGGCTACACTTGTCTGAGGCCCCCCCACACCCTCTGCTCGACCAGTGGGGCCCCAAGAACACTTTTAACTAGCCAATGGGGGCCCCTGGGCTCAAGCCATGTCTAGCATGTGCATTAAGCTGGGCCTGCACACAAGGACAGTGAACTACCTGCGTACTAACAAAAAATGCAGGAGTTCATATGGGTTCTGGTGCATAAAGTCACTTCAGTCGTTTGTGACGTGGGATGGGGCTTATGTAAACATGTCACTGGTTTTATTTTGAAATTAAAACTGACCCCCATCACAAGAGGCTCACACCGGTGAGAAGGGTCTAGAGTCCAGCAGCTAGCTACATTCTCAGTCCCCACCCTTTTCAGGCCCACCACTCTAAAGCCTCAAACAAACCACAACACACCACATACCCACACAGTAGATATAGAATAAATACACTAACGGCTTGCCATACACGCATTGACGTCTTACCTTGTTTGTAGGACAAAATCAACAAAAACATCAGAACACAAACCACATTTAGAGGACGTTGATGTTTGTTTTTTCTGTGCGCATGTGTGAACTTCAGACTGGTGGGGCGTAGAAGCATCGGGGCCTCTGAGATGCGCGAGCGTGCAGCTGTATCAAGCTCAACGGTTGGCAGGCTGCACCGCGCGCGTCCACTCTGCGCTCGTGCTGTTTCGGAGACGGGGCGGGCTTTGTTGTGAGAACAGATCGTAGAACAGAAGACTCACCAGGAAAAATGGCGACCGTGGGGTTTGCCGAACATCCTCCTGCCAGCCCGACCGGCACCACCGCTGCTGACACGTCCCGGTTAGCTTTGGGCCCTGGAGCTGTCGGGTGCCGGTCCGGGTCCAACCCCCACAGCAAGGGAAAGAAATGCTCCGCCTGCGCGGAGAGTCAGCCCGGCAGCAGCTCGGCCTGTCCCCCGTGCCTGGTCCGGAGACTCCCGCAGGGAGCAATCAGCTACATTTAGCCTAAGAATTAGTCAGCCAATCAGCTACTGCTTTTTCCTCAATGTTTGTAATGACCAATAGAGGTCAAGGTTAAAGATCTACTGGCCTATGAGGGCCCTTTCCACACGTGGGGCCCCTAGGCTGCAGCCTAGGATAGCCTGTGCATTAATCCGCGCCAGAATGCAGCCCTACTCAAAAAATATTTCACCAACCGCCACTGTATTCTGTTGTAAGATTTAATTTGCAAACATTTACTATCCCGGGTTTGTTTTTGCTTTGTACTCTTGCAGATTCTTTGTAACATCTTGGTTTAAATCAATAGACAAGTTTGGTTAACAACATTTTATTTCTTCGTTTGGTGTATTTGTATTATGTTTTATATGTTTTATATGTTTTATAGGTTCCTGTTGATGAAGTCACAGGAAGAGTCCATATGAAAAGAGTGTGGAGAGAGTCCTGGAAATTAAACTTTTACCTTAGTTCTGTAGGATGTAATTTTTGTGTCTTTTAGAGTACTGTGTATTAGATAGCTTTTGATACTGTGTTTTAGATCATTAGGATCCTCAGTCTCTAGGGTAAAGTTTAATCTCACCTGTAACATTAGCTACGTTTACATGCGTCAAATTTCCCCAATCTGATTAAAATCTTGGTCGATCGGAATTCCCAAATCCCTGTTTACATGGACACTAACTGAAATGATCTGATCATGCCATGAGTACACATGCACCAAGCACTCAATCAGGTTAAATGAGTTGAGCATGGGCACAGCGAGTTGTCTTTCCGGGGGAAGAAAAAAAAGTAAACAAACTCCGTCCTTTCTGCACGTCTTTCCCGCCCCATCGTGTGCTTGAGCTGACTCACGTTTTCCCCAATATGGACCTTCTGCAGGTGATTACCTTTATGTTTGGGTCTTTACTGGTCGCATTAACCAAGCTAGCGGCTGAATACATATTGCTACTGCTCCTCCACCACAGGAGAGGAGAGCAGGATGACAGGATGACTGCACCAGCAGACCACTTCTGTTTACTTCCCGCTATGTTTTCTACTTGGGTCTGCGAAAGCAGAAAGACGTCACGCCGAAGTTGTACGCATGCGCAGTGGGCTCTTTTCACCCTTTCTTTCCGAATGGGTGTATACATGCACGTCTATCCGAATGAAGATCGGACAAAACCACCCCTCTCGATCAGAAGTAAATTTCTTTCGGATCAGGCTGCATCGGATCAAAACATTCTGATTGACATGTTTACATGACGTCTTTTTTATCCGATTGGGCGTTTATTCCGATTAAATGTGCCCATGTAAACGTAGCTAATGGTACAGTATGTTCCAGTGGAGACCATTTTGTGTAGTTGGCTGGGGTATTTAAGCAGATGAGTTTAGACTAGAGGGAGGTTTTGACAGCTGGGAGGCGCAAGACTTGGCAGGGTTTGTTTGTGAGCGAAAACTAAAGAATTTTGGACGATTAGAAGTAGTTCATTGGAGTTAATCTTTGACAGGCTGGAGGAATTGCTAGAGAGATTCCAGGAATATTTCAAGTCTCCGGAGGAGGAGAAGGACCTGGTTGGAAGAAATGCCAGGATCCAGAATGGAGGCAAAAGTTATGGCGGAAAGGCACGACTGTGTGGTGAATGGGAAGGAGTGGGGAACGGTAGAGGAGTATGAGAGTGAGGATAGTATGGAAATGAGTTTGGGACTAGAAATTGTGAGGGAAAACAGAGGTAAGAAGTTTGATGGTGATAAAGTAAGGAAACAGAGAAGGGTGATGTCGAGTGAGAGTGCGGAAGAAGGGGAGAATAACTTTTAAGTGATTTTGAGATTTAATGAAGGAAATGGAGTGAATGTGTTGAGCCCGGTAAAGCTGATGACTATTTTGAAGAACCAAGTAGGGGATATTAAAGTGGCAAAAGTCTTGAGAAATGGTAATCTGCTGATTAGTTGTAGGAGTGAGGAACAGAGAGAAAAAACCTGTAAAATGAGAGAAGTGGGAAAACACAAGGTGATAAGCGTGAGCAAGGTGGGAATGGGTGGGCCAAAAGGAGTGATTTGGGGAATACCTTTGGAGGTGTCTATGGAAGAAATCAAAACTAATTTAAAAGGGGCAAAAATGAGAAATGCATGGAGACTTAGTGTATTTCGGGATGGTGTAAAGAAAGAGTCCAGGAGTGTGTTACTGGAATTTCAGGGGGAAATCAGGCCACATAGGGTGTTTCTAGGATGTATGTCTTATACAGTGAGGGAGTATATACCAAACCCTATTAGGTGTTTTAATTACCAGAGACATACGGCTAATGTGTGTAAAGGGAGAAAGAGGTGTCCTAGGTGCAGAGAGAATCATGGATTTGAGGATGGTGGAAACACGATGAAACCAAAATGTTGTAATTGTGGAGGAGACCATAGTGCTGCTTATGCTGGGTGTCAGATTATGAGGAGAGAAGTTCATATTAATAAAACAAAAGTTCAAAACAAAAAATCTTATGCTGAGGCAGCTAAAATGGTTGGGAAGAACACAGAAAAAAGAAATGAAACTGTGATTGTTGAATCCTCTGAAGGAATGGGAAAAGGAATAGAAGTTAAAGTCTGGATAGACTTGAAAAAGCTTGTAACATTCATTGCGGGAGTAATTAATGCAACAATGGAAACAAAATCAACTGAAAGGATCCAAATTATTGTAAAAGCTGCAACAAACCATTTAGATTTAAATGAGTTGTCATGGGAGGAAGTTAGACATAATCTTAATGCCCATTCAAGCCAAGAAGGTGGAGGCAGAGGTTAAAGCTGGAGTGCGTAACTTTTACATGTCCGTGAATGTCCGTTTCAGCCAAGCAACTATCAGAGGAGATGACACAATGCAGATTAAGCCGATCGGCTCCTCAAACATCTCACGGTATTTTTCAATATATCTCATTTTTACTTTGCATGTCAACCGGCGACATTCCCGCGCTGGCGCACAGTAAATTACGTCTTTTACGTCACAACAAGAAAAATAATAAAAATAGAACGCAGTGTCTCTTAGCAGCCGGCAGAACGGGAAGGTCGACATGGCGGAGAATCCAAATAAACGGCCGAGAGACACTTATCGGGAAGTGGATCCTACCACGAAAAAAAAAAATTCCTGGACGTTCGCCAGAGGGACTATTGGCTAAGAAGGAAAGTGACCGAAGGAGAAGGCAAACGCGAATCTGTATCGGCGTCGCTTTTCCTCGGTGGAGAGAAGAGATCGGGCTGATGTTCAGGGGTGCACATAAGTGGTCCGCAGGTCCGCACACACTGTCAAAATATAAAATGCGCACCAGATGAAAACCAGAGCGCCGAAGTTCCAGCTGATCAGCTGATTCTGTCTCTATCTGTGTCAGTTTGTGTCTGTCAGTTTGTGTCTGTCAGTTTGCCAGTGTAACGGTTTTTCAGTCAGTCAGATCAGTGCAGCTGACTGCAGGATTCTGCATCGTGTCAAAACTGAAAAAATTCACTGAATAAGACAAATAGATCATTGTGGCCCCAACAGCTGACTAATAAATTTCAACACCAAACTGTTAAATGTAGATTAAAGTGAACAATCAAACCTGTAAACAATCCAACCTGAACTCTGAAGGTTTGTTTTTTTTTACCAGTATTTTTATATTTTACTGGTTTCTCTTGATTTTTTCAACAATGAAATGATATTTATTGAAACAAATATAGAGCCAGGTAAAGTAAACAGACTGAATTTGAAGCTTGATTAAGACAGATACCGGTTGGAATCACAACGGCAGAGATAAAGCGGTGGCAGTTGGGCTTACGTCATATGGAAGCGCCAGCTTCATTGTTGTAATGACGCAAAAATTCCGCTAGGGGGCGACAGAAGTTACAGAAGTTACGCACTCCAGCTTTAAATGGTGTTAATCTTACAATGGAATGCAAGAAGTTTAATAGCAAATGGTCAGGAATTTAAAAGATATATAGATGAAAAAATAGAGAAACCAGATATTAATTGTATACAAGAAACATGGTTAAATAAAAAATTAGAGTTTAAATTATTTCCATATACTGTAATGAAATGTGATAGAAAAAATGGTATTGGAGGAGGGTGTGCTATTTTTATTAATAATAATCTGAATTAAAGCTGCAAGTGGTGATGTCGGCCCTCGCACCATGGCTTTGCTCTGGCCGTGCTGCTACCGCCTCGCCAGACAACCTCCCTTTCCACTGAGTAGCCTCCAAAACACCATGGAAACTGTGCTCGTGTGAGCATATTACAGTTGCAAGTTTTATTTAAAGACAATGCCAGAGTATGTGACCTCAAAGAGTAAAAATGGAGACTTCTTGTTGTATATGCTAAAATTATCCGAAAATATGAGCATATAGTTTTGTTTAGGAAGTCACTGTGATCCTCCATATGCATTTTGGTAGCAATCCGTGAAAATATCAGGGAGTTAGAACAGGCTTTTTTGGTTTGCTTAAAAACAAAGTTTGAAGTGAAGCCATGCCCACAATTCTTAAAATAGAATAAATCCTTTTTAATGACATAATCCCACATGCCTTGAGACTCTACTAGCAGTTTCACGGTGATCCATGAAAGTATGTAAGAGTAGATGGTTCAAATCCGACAAGTGTAAAATGTCCTAAAATAGACAGTTTTTTCGAGATGGCCGACTTCCTGTGATAGTTAGGACATGGGTCCAAGAGACTTTTTTGTAGGTCCTGGGAGGATACATGAGTGGACCGAATTTCATAACTGTCAATCAAACCAGTGGGCGGGGTTTGCAATTTTAAGGCAAAAAATTAGGAGAAAGGGGGCGCTGTTGACGCAATTTGCCACACCCACAGAATATTTCTACTCAGGTATGTTAAAGTCCTTACAAAGATTCCTCCTATGTAGTTTTGTCCTGATCTGATCATGATTGTGGATTTTATAGCAAGAAATGTCTTGATAGCGAGACGTCAAACTTTGAAGTGGCGCTGTGAAGACGCCTTAAATGCTAGAGCTCTAAAATTCAAAACCATGTTAGATCCACTCATTGGCTGTTCCTTGAGCCTCGTCGTTGTAGATTTTTTGATCTAGGCTTTAGATTCTTTTGGCTTGAAGGCCAAGTTTGAGGCCAAGCCACGCCCAAACTAAAGAGAATCTGGAAACTCTTTATACAATTTTTGTTTCCCCATGCCTAAAAAACATACTGAGCAAATTTGGTGCAAATCGGTTAAAATCTATAGGAGGAGTTTGCTCAAATGCGAGACGTGTGAAATGGCAAAATATGCAGATTGCTGACTTCCGGTTTGTTTCCGGATATGGGTCCAAGAGGCTTTTGTGTAGGTCCTGGTGTAATCAATCTGTGTACCAAGTTTCAGAATCCTAAGTGAAAGCAGTGGGCGGGGCTATACATTTAAGCGTTCACAAGGGGGCACAAGCCACGCCCCCCAGATTTTTCAACTCAGATTGATCTAGGCCTTGACCACGACCCACCCTGTGAAGTTTTGTAGTGATCGGATCACAATTGCGTAATTAGTGGCAGAAATTGTGATTTTTTGAGTCGTCCAACTTTGCCGGGAAATGTAGCTCACGCCTCCTGGCGAAAAGTCAATTTTATTTAATAAATTGTTAAAGCAACTTGTTTTCTGCCATCTGAGACCATTTTGAAGTTGATCAGGTTAGGAATGGCATAGTTACACCCCTTTAACCAAAACGTGACAACTTTGGTTCCCAGTGGGCAGGGCTAAAGTTATCTCAAAATCTGACTCCATAGTTTTGATCAGAAACCAACTGCCACCATCCACAAGCATTTTGATGAAGATCCTGTCATTTTTGTAGAACGTATTAGCACTTTTCTGTTTTTGGCGAGAGGTGAAAGTTGGCGGTTATGCCCCACCCACACCGTAATGATTCTGGAACGTCTTTTGATAACTTTTGATCCCCCATGCGTTGAGACTATACTGACCAAGTTTGGTGTGGATACATAAAAAACTGTAGGAGGAATTCGCTCAAATAGGAGGCTTGAAAACGCCAAAATCCCACGGTTTTTCCAAAATGGCCAACTTCCTGTTGCATTTTGACCACACCTAAGGAGGCTTTTATGACCGTCCTTGATAGGTCTATCAACCCACCAAATTTCATAGCTGTACATAAAGGTACATAAAAGTGCTGTGTATAGTAGGAGGCTCCACCCATTTCCAACATAAGGTTGCAATTTTTGATTTTTTTGGGAGGGGGAGCCAAAATTTCCTGACTTTTTAGGACTGTTTAGGCACCCAAAAGTCCCAAAAAAGTTTAGGGAGAATAATAATAAAAAACAGCGCGATTACAATAGACCTTCGCACTGCCTTCGGTGCTCGGGCCTAATTAAATGAGCTCCGGCCGTGGATTTTATAGCAAGAAATGTGTTGATGGCGAGACGTCAAACTTTGAAGTGGCACTGTGAAGATGCCTAAATTTAAAACTAAAATCTAAAATTTAAAACCATGTTAGATCTACTCATTGGCTGCTGCCTGAGCTTGGTCATTATAGATTTGTTGATGTACGCCAGAGTATGACCCCAAAGAGTAAAACGTGACACTTCCGGTTTTCAGTGGGCGGAGCTAAAGTAATCCCAAAATTTTAATGCATAGTTTCGTTCAGGACCCCACTGGAATCATCCATGTACAATTTCATTTGGATCAGAGAAATATTGGTGAAGTAATAAGAGATAATTTTTTTAGATTTTTTTGGCTTGAAGGCCAAGTTTGAGGTGAAGCCACACCCAAACTAAGCCGAATCTGTAAAGTTCTTCGATAAATTTTGTTCCCCAATGCCTAAAGAACACAGAGACCAAATTTGGTGCAGATCGGTTAAAATCTGGAGGAGGAGTTCGTTCAAATGTGAGACGTGTGAAATGGCAAAATGTGAAATTGTGAAAGATGGCCGACTTCCGGTTGGGTTCCGGATATGGGTCCAAGAGGCTTTTTTGTAGGTCCTGGTTGGCTCGATCTGTGTACCAAATTTCAGAATACTAAGTCAAAGAAGTGGGCGGGGCTATACATTTAAGCGTCCACAAGGGGGCGCAAGTCCCACCCCCCAACTTTTTTTTGCTTAAATGGGTTTAGACAGTGTTCACGAGCCCCCCTAAGTTTTGCATTGATCGGTTCAGAATTGCAAAATTACAAGCAAAATTGGGGATTTTTTTCTACGTCAAAATTTGCCGTGTGATGAAGACCACGCCCTTTGCCATAGCAAATTTCTTTCTTCATGGAAAGTTAGACCAACTTGTTTTCTGCTGTCTGACACAATTTTGAAGTTAATTGGGTCTGGAATGCCAGAGACACACCCCTGAATGTAAAACGTGACACTTCTGGGTCCCGGTGGGCGGTGCTAAAGTTCGGTGCGGCCCCCGCAGGTATTCTGTAAGATTAAAATCCCTTTTGAAGGCTCACAGTAGCTCCGTGCGGGTCCGGTTACGGGGGCCGTACGGCACAACGGAAAGAATCCGCAAGGTTCTTATTTTTGCCGGACGCTGGAGAGGATCCGCGTCAAATTTGATGAAATCTGACGAGCTATACAGGAAGTGTAGCTTAAATATCCGGTGTTTTCTCAAAATTAAACGAGTGTACAAACAATTGTAACTTGATTCTTCATTTTAGACAGCACACGCGCTAATAGGAAATGTAAACACATTAACACATTATTGTAAGCACATTTCAAGACCCACTGCAGTTTGCTTATCGCCGTGGAGTTGGGGTGGAAGACGCCTTCATACACCTGCTTCAGCAAACCCACTGTCATCTTGACAAAGTAGGCAGCACTGTGAGGATTATGTTTTTTGATTTCTCCAGTGCCTTTAACACAATTCAGCCTGTGCTATTGTGTCAAAAACTCTAGAAGACACAGGTGGAGGCCTCCACAATCACCTGGATTAAGGACTACCTCACAAACAGACCACAGTGGGGGCGGCTGTGGCTCAGTGGTTAGAGCGGTCGTCCTCCAATTTGAAGGTTGGTATATAGATCCCGGCTTCCACCGCCACACGTCGAAGTGTCCTTGGGCAAGACACTGAACCCCATGTTGCCCCCCGATCTGCGTATCGGGTTGTGTGAGTGTTAGCCCCTACCCTCTGCCCCCGGTTTACATATCGGG
Organism: Pachypanchax playfairii; assembly: GCA_006937955.1. Lineage (NCBI taxonomy): Eukaryota > Metazoa > Chordata > Actinopteri > Cyprinodontiformes > Aplocheilidae > Pachypanchax > Pachypanchax playfairii. The sequence continues at coordinate 110,113 of SSNP01000340.1, forward strand.
TTGTGTGAATGGGTAAATGCAAAACCTTGTAGTGTGAAAGCGCTTTGAGTGGTCTGAATGACTAGAAAAGCGCTATACAAATACAGGACATTTACCATTATACCAGTATGTGAAACTGAAGAGTTGTACGTCTGACCAGGTGATCAGCAGCATAGGAGCACCACAGGGGACTGTACTCTCACCATTTCTTTTCACTCTTTACTCTTCAGACTTTCAGTACAGGTCAGAGTCCTGCCATCTACAAAAATACTCAGATGACTCTACAGTTGTTGGTTGGATCAGAGATAGACAAGAGACTGAGTACAGAGAACTGGTGGACCACTTTGTGTCCTGGTGTTCAAACAATCATCTCATCTTGAATGCGAACAAGACAAAGGAGATGATTGTGGATTCTAGGAAAAGCAGCAACATACCAAAACCCATTTCCATCATGGGAGAAGAAGTGGAGGTGGTGGAGGAGTTTAAATACCTGGGTGTTCACCTGGACAACAGACTGAACTGGAGACACAACTGTGATGTTGTTTTTAGGAAGGGACAGAGCAGACTGTACTTCCTCAGGAAGCTTAGATCCTTCAATGTTTGCAGCAATATGTTGAAGATCTTTTATAAGTCTGTTGTTGAGAGTGTGATCTCATCTGCAGTCACCTGTTGGGGGAGCAGCATCAAAGCAAGTGACATGAAGAGGTTGAACAGATTGATAAGGAGGGCTGGTTCTGTTCTGGGGACTGATCTGGAGTCTCTTAAGTTGATTGTCCAAAGGAGGATGGTTCGGAAAATTAAAATCATCATGGAAAACCCTCATCATCCTCTTCATAACACAGTAACTCAACAACAGAGTGTCTCCAGTTAAAGACTTCTTCAGATCCGCTGCAGCACAGACCGTTACAGGAGATCTTTTTGCCCACAGCTATAACCTTCTACAATGGTTCCCTGAAGAAGAACTGAGCTACGACAACACTTAATTTCCCTTCAGGGATTAATAAAGTATTTTTGATTTGATTTTTAAACATTACATCACACCCGGTGACACAGGGGCCCGAAAGCGTGCAGCACAACTCCTTATCACACATTTGCAACTGTCAAACTTTGCCATGCAATAAAGACCACGCACTTTGCCATAGCAAATTTCTTTCTGCAGGGAAAGTTAGACCAAGTTGTTTTCTGCTGTCTGACACAATTTTGAAGTTAATTGGGTCAGGAATGCCAAAGAAACACCTCTAAATGTAAAATGTGACACTTTTGGGTCCCAGTGGACGGGGCTAAAGTTTTGTCAAAATATGACACTATAGCTTTGACCATGAGTCCACTACCATCATCCACAAGCATTTTGGTGAAGATTCTGTCGTTTTTGAGCAACGTATTAGCATTTTTCTGTTTTTGGCGAAAAGTAAAACTTTGAGGTGAAGCCACGCCCATACCATAATTATTACTTTGATAACTTTTGATCCCCCATGCCTTGAGACTGTACTGACCAAGTTTGGTGTGGATACATAAAAAACTGTAGGAGCAGTGTTGGAGATTTTAAGGTTTTACGATGTTGGTAAAAGGTCACAGGTCATGCTGCAGTGAACTGAAAGAGACCTGGCCTGAATCAACACGTCTGTGTTTATCTTGGAAACCAGTTGGTTTATGACCTGTGACTGTTGTCCATCCAATTATGTGTTTGTTTACTACACTCTGACTTCATTATCTGAACCACACTTGTTTCCCTCCCTTGCTCCATCCAGATGGGAGGTGTCTTTGTGAATAAAAAGGCAATGCAGAGGTGAAAACATCAGAATCGTCTCAACACCTTGGTTGGGGCATTCTCCTTTGCAAAGCTCATTGAAACCATACCTCTGTGTCTGACTGATTGCCTTTTTGATAGTTATTTAACTTAGGGGTATTAAAATATCCTGACAAGGAGTACACTCAAATAGAAGGCTTGAAAATGCCAAAATTTACATATAGTATTAATTTACGAATAGTATTTTTTGATCTTGAAAAAGCATAAGATATGGTTTGGAAAGAGGGACTATTAATTAAATTAAATAGGTTAGGATTTCAAGGAAGAATATATGAGTGGATTTTTTATTTTTTATTTAATAGATATATTCAAGTGAAAGTAGGGGATAAAATGTCACATAAATATTTAGTTGAGAATGGAACTCCTCAAGGAAGTATAATTAGCCCAGCACTTTTTTCTATTATGATAAATTATGTATTTGAAAATATAGGTTATGAATTTGGGAAAGCACTATTTGCTGATGATGGAGCAATATGGAAAAGGGGAAGAAATATTCAACATGTACAGAAGAAATTGCAAGAAGCAATAGTAAAGGTAGAAAGTTGGTCTTATGATTGGGGTTTCACGTTTTCAGTAGAGCTAAAATTTTTAACAGAAACCTCAGAAAAACCGTTTTTAATGGAAGGGCCACTATAAAAAAGGTTGAGAATATCCAAAATCAGGCATTAAGATTATGTTGTGGAGCAGTGAAATCAACACCAGTAGCATCTTTACAAGTGGAAATGGGAGAAATGCCGATAAGTTTGAGATTTAAGCAAATATTGTTAAGTTATTGGGCAAGTGTACAGGGATGTACAGAAAAAGAACATTTGGTTGATAAAGAAGTCTATTTATGGTGGGATAATGGAAATGAGAAATGTGAGAGTATGATTAGCAAAGCAAATAGATTAGCAGAGAAAAACTTAACTAAATGAGAAAACATTTAAGAAATTTATATATTCAGTCACTCCAAAGTGGGTGTTCCCTCATGTTAATATTGATTTTTATATTAAGATCAAAATGGAACAGAATAAAGGTAAAGGAAACTGGGATAATATTATAGTTAAAAGATTAGATAGTATATGTCATGGTCTCCGGTAAACGTCTGACCCACATGCAGAACTCACACTCAGGCAACAGGCTCAGAGGGATAAGTAAACAGGTTTATTACATAGTGCTCAAGTGGACAAATATATACAGTGTAGAGGATGTGCAAATGGTCCTGGAACTTGAGAGACTCAGGGTCTGTAGAAGAGAGGGCAGTTAGTAATCCGTTTAGGCAGTTGGGCTGGAGACATGTGCAGAGGGAGGATAGTGAACTCACGGTGAGGCAGGATAAAGAGCAGCGTGAGGGTCCAGTGAGGCAGTGGTGCTCGATAATCCAGGGAGAGTGTCCGGTGAGCGGGCTAGAGAGCGAGCAGGCAAGGTGTAAGGAAGCTGGCAGGCAGGTTGATGAGCTCTCAAGACAACACAGAGAGCGACTCATGCTGGACAGGTTATCCAGCAGGTGATCCAATCCCTCTGAACACGGGGAGTGCAGGAGCGTATGGGTGCAATCCTGGAAGCACAGGTAAATTGCAGAGGACTCAGCATAAAGCTGGCAAAACACTAAGAGCAACGTATATCACAGAGATACTCGGAAAGGTGGCTTAATAGTTACCACAATGGTTAACAATCAGGCGGTGACTGACTGTCAGTCTGCTGCTTATATACGCTCCTGCAGCTCATCACTCAAATTGCCTCCAGCTGCTGGTGATCAGCCTGCTCCAGCTCTCCAACGAAGATCTTCTCCTAAGGGAAGACAACTCACTCGACACAACACACATACACTAACCGCAGGGTTAGTGTATGTGTGTTGTCCTCTAACAAAGTATGTAGTTTTACCAGGGAGACATGGAACACTGGGTGGATACGCATTGACGGGGGAAGACGAAGTTTGACAGTGACAGGACTGGGGACTAAGATGACCTCGTAGGGACCGATATACCTGGGGGAGAGTTTCTTGTTATTATTTTTGAGAGTGATGTCATGGGTGGAGAGCCATACCTTCTGCCCAATGGCGTAGGTGGGGCCCTGGAGGCGCTTGCGGTTAGCCATCTAATGTTCTGCTCCCTAGTGTGCCCCAGCGCCTCAATGGTTTGGGCCCAAATACATCTACACCGTTGGACGTGAGTCTGCACACTGGGATGAGATGAGGTCGCCTCTTCAGAGGGGAACAACAGGGGTCGATATCCCAGGGACACTTCAAATGGAGACCTGTTGGTTGCTGTGGAGACATGTGCGTTATTTGCGTACTCCGCCCAGGGCAGGTGCTCACTCCAGGTGGTCGGGCTGAAGGAGCACAGGCAGCGGAGAGTGGCCTCAAGCTCCTGGTTCATGCTCTCAGTTTGCCCGTTGGGCTGAGGATGAAACCCGGATCTGAGGACCACTTTGGTCCCAAGAGCCCTAAAGAATTCCCTCCACACCTGAGTGACAAACTGTGGTCCACGGTCCGACAGCACCTCCCAGGGGGGACACGTGCCTGACCAACAGCTTAGCCGTCTAAAGCACAGAGGGAAGGCGGCGCAGAGGGACCAGGTGGCCTTGGAGAACCGATTGATGATGGTAAGAATGACCGAGAATCCCTTGCTGACTGGCAGGCCTGTCACAAAATCCAGGGCTACATGGGACCAGGGGCAACTGGGTGTCTCCAGCGGCTGCAGGAGACCACGTGGAGGATGGCTGGAGGACTTATTGCACGCACACGTCTGACAGGTTTGGACATAATCCCGGACGTCCTTATACATGCTGGGCCACCAGAACGAACGTCGAATCAGTGCCACCATGTGTCCGACTCCTGGGTGGCTGCTGAATCTCGCAGTGTGGGCCCAGTGTAACAGACGAGATCTAACTGCATCCGCCATTTTAGCTGCAGATGGGTACTCTTGGAAATACCAGATAACTAGAAAACCCAAAGCTACAGAATAAATTAAAAAAACAACTAAAACCCCAAGACCTGACAGAGGGAGGTTCAGAGGCAGAATGGCCAAGGTCAGTGTAGCTGAGTGCACTGTGTTATTTTCAGTTGACATAAGTTAGTTTTGTTTTATAATTTTTGTAAATATTTTTCCACCATTTTTTTGTAAATAATTCACCTGCTACACTGAAAGACATTTCTCTACCGTCCTTCTTCAACCACTATGGCCAGGCTGTCTCACTTTCAGCAAGTGATTAAGTGAAATTTCTGAAGAAATTCAAGTTTGTTATTGCTGTTTTAATAATATTTGTTAAATTCTGGCTCATTTTGTGTTTTGAAACTGGATAATCATCTTGTAATGATGTACAGATGTTCAGTTTATGAAGAATCATTTAATTGTTCTTTCTCCGTCTCCTGTCGACTTTGCACTTTGTTCTCGATCTGTGTCCTCTCTGTGGGCTTCTTTTTGGAAAAAACAGACAGTGTGAACACATTGTTCTCATGGTTCACCCACTGACATTTTACACTGTTTGGGGAAAATGACGAGATGGCATGATCAGTCAGCTTGCTGTCGATTCCTTAAGTATAAACAATTTTTTTAGCTGTAATATTATATATTTTGTATAAATTGTGTTAGATAAGATCTAAGTTGATGTAGGTACGGTACCATCAGTTTTGTTTCATTGTTTTTAAAAATTTGTCACTCAATCATTGCTCTGAAAACATATGTTAACACGCGTTCCTTTAGATTTTCTTTATTGTTAGACAGGAATAGATATACAATTAAAAATAGATCCAACTAGAAGGTTTACGTCCTTAAAACTTTCCCATATTAATATAAGGAAGTGAAGTTCATATTTGGAAATCACTTGTGAAATTTACATTTGGCACGTGGATTTTAAGCAAAAACATTTAAACTTCATGAGGAAAATCACATTTGAAATATCCCACACAAAAATAATATGCAAACCACATTCTGCACACATTTCACGTTAGTTTGGAAGAGTTTCATGAGGTCAAATCACAGTTTTACAAACTGGATCATGTGTGTTTTTTGGTCAGATTCACTCCTCCTTTCCACCTAATGCGTCAGCAGCACGTCATACGCAGTTGATAGATACCGCTGTAGTCAATAGAACTCTTTCCATCGCATCCATCAGCAGCGCGAGTCAAACACGTCTCAGTGACATATCGCGGCAAATACGCGGCGGTTCTATTTTTTACGCACTACGCATCTGAAACGCGTGTGAAACTGTCCGGCCCTGAAGTTATTACCTAGCAGTCTTCTTTGTTTTTCCATCATTGACGATGAACAGCTGATTACTAAAGTGGAGAAGTACCAAATCCTGTTTGATCCGAGTCACATTTTTTACAAAGACAGCCTCATGAAGGATAAAGCATGGACAAGTGTTTATGCTACTTATTAACGTTATTTCGGAGGGAGCAGCCCTCTGGATCTTTTAATGTCCTTCATATTTACATGTCTACTCTATAGTACCTCGGATCGCCACTAACATTATTCAGTTGGATTTTAAGCGAAATTGGATATTAATCCAATTTCGTGCTCTTTCTGTGACAGCTGCTTCCCTGCTGCTACGCGTCTGATACGCACCCGGTGGAAAGGGCCAAGCAGCAGAATACGCGAGCGAGACGTGCTGCTTTAGTAACGGGCTGCTGACACATCCGGTGGAAAGGAGGGGTCACACCCAGTTTAGAGAGATGGAATAAGCTCCTTTTGACTTATCTAAACTAAAATCCTAACCATGTAAAACCCCGCTTCTCCTGTCACTTTGAGCTTCCTACTTTGACCCTCATGGGAGAAATGCTGCTATTTTCTCTCAGCTATTTTTCCTGCTGTGGGTGTTGATAAAGACTGATTGTTGGTTTCTGCTCATTCTTGCAGAGGGAGAAACATTGGGGCTGAAAAAATGGGAGCAGGAAACCAGCAAAGTATTATCAGCAATTTGCTATTGCTTCTCAGCTTAAAGCTGAAACAGTTATTGAGCTTTTGCTAGGGATTGCCTGTCATGTAACATTTTTCTTAAGGTTATAACCACAAAAACTTTTTCCCTTTTACAAACTTGAGCCCAGGGCAAACCTGTAACCAATTTATTTTAAATGAAATTTCTTAAATGCAATTTTCAAAAATTTGGACATTTCTGCAGCTCAGTTTGGCAGCAGAGGTTTCCTTTTTAGCAAATACACAACAAAGGAGAGCTCATTAGCTACGTTTACATGGGCACATTTAATCGGAATAAACGCCCAATCGGAAAAAAAATACGTCATGTAAACATGTCAATCAGAATGTTTTGATCCGATGCAGCCTGATCAGAATTAAATTTACTTCCGATCGAGAGGGGTGGTTTTGTCCGTTCTTCATTCGGATAGACGTGCATGTATACACTCATTCGGAAAGAAAGGGTGAAAAAAGCCCACTGGGCATGCGTACAACTTCAGCGTGATGTCTTTCCGCTTTCGCAGACCCAAGTAGAAAACATGGTAAATGGTAAATGTCCTGTATTTGTATAGCGCTTTTCTAGTCATTCAGACCACTCAAAGCGCTTTCACACTACAAGGTTTTGCATTCACCCACTCACACAACCCGATATGTAAACCGGGGTGGAGAGGGTAGGGGCTAACACTCACACAACCCGATACGCAGATCGGGGGGCAACATGGGGTTCAGTGTCTTGCCCAAGGACACTTCGACATGTGTCGGTGGAAGCCGGGATCGATCCAACAACCTTCAAGTTGAAGGATGACCGCTCTAACCACTGAGCCACAGCCGCCCCACCAGGGGTGCCCCCCGATCTGCGCATCGGGTTGTATGTATGTTAGCCCCTCCCTTCTCCCCCTGATCTACATATCAGGTTGTGTGAATGGGTGAAAGCGCTTTGAGTGGTCTGAATGACTAGAAACGCGCTATACAAATACAGGACATTTACATTTACCATTTTATACAAGATCAGCCATCCTACGATCTCAAGTACTTCTATCTTCGTAACTTTGACCACCAATTATGCAACAAATTTGTTTATTAAACACGCATAATTGCTAATTGCTTCAGAGATAATTTGTGGATGAGGAACACGCGTGGGTGACTGAGACCTGCAGAATTTCAGTTCCATGTTCTACCACTAGATACTGTGTATACGCACGAACCGAGCTGTACTTATATTTAGGAACATTTCTATACACAAGTACAAATTGATAAATACTACACGATGCGTAGTATTGTTCCAACGCACGAAATACGCACAGATCTGTGCATACGAATGATTGATAAATGAGGGCCCTGGTGTGGTCTTCTGCTGCTGAGGACCATCTGCTGTAAGGGTGGTATGTTTAGAGATGGTTCCACATACAGTACATCAGTTGTAACAATTGATACTTTGAGCTATTGCCTTTCTGTCTTCTCTGATTCTGCCCATTCACCTCTGACCTCTGACTTCAACACAGCATTTTAATTTATATTAAGGCACCACAGCTCTTCTCCTGCACTCAGCTGATTACAGTTTGGTGGCTAAAGGTCGTGGCTTAATGTTTTGATTTCACGTGTCCCAGTTTTGAAAATGCAACAGTTTCCAAAACCTCTGAGGTAATTTTTTTTAAATGTGTGTGTCCCTGTATGTTTTCTTGTCTAGCTGTTCATAGTAAAAGGTCATTGTGCATTGTGTTTTTCACGTGCAATAAACCTGGAACAGCTGCGGGTAAAAACAATCATTTGGACAGTTGATTGAATTGAGTCAAAGCTGATGGTCAGTGACCCGACCAACATGTGATTAAAATCATGCATTTGTGATAAAAAAGGTCAAGAAAATGTCTAAAGAAAATAAATTATTTCATAATGTCATTTTAGAAAAGTCACAATATTTTATCAAAGCACATTTCTGCTGGCTTTAAACACTATAATACTATACTATATATACTATATAAAACATTGTGATTTCATATTTTGGTCAAATAATTACTGGAGGGGGCCATGTGATGGACTGGCGACCTGTTCAGGTGTGGCCCTGCCTCTCAGACACCAGCTCCTGAACCGGAACAAGAGTTTAAAGAAAATGACTGACTGAATAAAATGTTTAATGGACTCGACCAAATGCACTTTCCTCTCATTTTAAATGGACCCTATAAGTGTGAATTTTATGTTAAGTCAACTCAAACAAGCGGGAAAAACTGTATTTAAAGGTACAGTATGTAAGAATTAGACCTTGTTGTCAAATCCAAATACTGTAGTTCATGTAGAAAAAAAAATGGCTGTTCTCAGCCACTCACCACCCTCACCTCCCTGATTTTTCTGTTGAGTTGCCAGTTCTGATGATGATTCTTGTTTTGTTTCTCTTGTATTTGTTCAATTTTTGGGAATGTCTGAAGGTCTATTTGTTCAGAGTTGAGTTTTCCTAAGTGCATTTGAACGCCCCATTACGTGCAGCTCGGCTGCTCAGTTAGACGTATGAATAATGATTCCAGTCTGGACTAGCTTTTTTAAAATGACAGAAACTAGCGACCACCCAATCGGCTGAGATCGAGATCTGTTGCAATGTGACTTTATTTTCGACATCAGTGGGACATTAAACTCAAGTGCCCACGTTAGCTCCTTAAAAATAAATACCAGCTGATAAACAGCTTTTAATGTCCCAAATATTTATTTTAAACAATAAATGGAACTGAGGTATTTGTTATAGTTATTTAAAAGTTAAAAGTGACACTTTAGATCAGCCTTTATGACTGAAAGAATCATTTTCTTCTCACTCATAATAAATTCATTTTGTAAAGAGCAAAAAAGTCACATTGAACCTTAAAGGTGGGATATGGAAATCGGAACACAATAACACGGTACAAATCCTTCAGATATCTGGGTGCCAGGCTCATTTACCCTCCCCGTGCGCGCATGCTCCAATGCTCAGGCCGAATATTCCTCACCAAACCCACTCTGATCCACGATCCGAATAAAATATCATGAGTTCAGCTCACTAATCATGTTCTCCAGCTCCGCTGATCACACACTGACTCTGATAAAAGCAGCTCCTACCTGTTTGAAGCTCAGTCATCGATTCAGTCCGTGGCAAAGAGTTCACAGTTGCACCGCGGCTCCAAAACTTCCTGCAGTCCCTCTTAAGATCCTCTCTCCTCCCCACACACCATCCTGCATGTCTCACTTATACAATAAAGTAAAAAAAAATAAAAAAACAATAAAATCTTCTGTGGTGTGTCTTCCAGTCCAAAAAGTGGCTCGAAGCTCCTCCACTTCACCACCATGTAGCTTTGTTAGCTTAGCAGCTAATGAAAAACGTTTCCACACAGATCCTGCTCGTCACATGAGAAACCCTCTATGGCAAGCAAATAAGGTATATAATCACCACATGTCCCCGGTGCTTCCAGCTGCTTGACCTGCAGACTCCACAGTACCAGCCTCACTGTTCTGGATTATTTACGGTATTAGGCAACCCAAAATGGTGCCCGCTGCTCTGCCAGTTATTAGCTGGTAGATGTAAAGAAAATGCCAACGTCGTGCCTGCGAATATAATTTTTTTTAAATAATTTACTTAAAATATAATTTTTAAAGGAAATGCTGTATTTTCATTCTACAACCCTCTAAACACCCCGTGGAGGCATTATTTTGTTATAAATATAGCTTTTAATTAAAATGTTGCATATACCTGTCATGATTTTAGTGGTTTGTTTCGAACTCCAAGTGTGACCCAAACTCCAAACACACACAGAAATCAGGGAATCAGATGCAGTGATTTTAATATGTACATTGACAGGTGAATATACAACATTGAGGAATGTACAAGGCTGCTGGAGGGAGAACTGGAACGGAGGCGGGGCACAGGCAGAGTCCTGGCAGTGGAGGAGAGACAGGTTAGAGATAGATCCTTCCAATGTACAGGTGATAAGCTGGGGAATGTGCTCTTTAAAATCACGGAGGTAAAGGTGCTGGTGATGTTTGAGGAGGGATCCAGGAAACCAGCAGTGGTGGTGGTGATCCAGAGGCAGAGGGTGTGAGGCGAGGTCCAGTGTGAGTTGATGAATCCACAGGAGATGTTGAGGCAGGGGTGACAGCAGATGGCTGTTCCGGGGCAGGTGTGGATTCCAGAGGGGACCAGAGACAGACAGGGAAGCCAGGCAGGGGAGATGGTATCGACGACTTCAGGAACCCGTGGCAAGAGAGTTCTCCTGACGGCGCGGCAGATGGCCAGCGCAGAGGCACTCAATCCTGGAGGAGCGCTCCAGGTAACGGGACTGAGAGAGGGGAAGGAGAAGGCAGGTTAAACACACGTACTAATAATAACTTTCAGAAGACAAGCTTAGGCCACACGTTACCACGTAAAGTAGTGGAACAAACTGGCGTCCATCTCTGGTTCCTCCTCTGCTTAAATACCCAGCTCTCCTGAGCTGGGTAACGAGCCACACCTGCAGTCACTCATCAGCTGCTGCCACGCCCTGCAATGACAATTAGTTCAAATACAAACACCACACACCAGCTGCTGAGATCCTGACAATACCACCTTTAAAATTAAGACACATTGTTGTCATGAACTCTTGTAAATTCTCTGAGATTAAAACAGATTTAAAGAGGCCATTTCATACAAATTTCAGGACTTTGTGGTTATTCTTAAGTATTAACCAGTAATATGAAAAAATTTATATCTAAAAACGTCAGGAAACACTGATTAACAGACCTTTCAATCTGTCTGCATTAAAATTCGGGTGGTTACGGCTCCTTCTGTCAAGCTGCTTCGGCTGCTTCGTCAGCAGCTCGTTCATATTCATTATTCGAGTTGGCTGGACTGTTTCCTGCCCAGCTGCGCATGGTAACGTCAGATGTCGTGTCTTCCTGTTTGCCACGTCTTATGCTACAGCTTTTAGCCAGCAGCATGCTAGGCGAGGTTTCAATTGCAGGAGCTGATCAATACTAACGAACAAAGGAGTTGTGATGAAACAGATACAGGCCGTTTGAACTCGGGAGAACTCGGGTTTTATCGCCACCTGCGTAGTTTGAAAGATTAAAACTGAAAGAGAAGTTGTTGACCTGTTTTCACACCCACTATGAAGGTAAGAACACCTGTGGAGCTAAAATATTCAACAGAAACCTCAGAAAAACTGTTTTTAATGGAAGGACCTCTTTAAGAAAACCAGTTTGTTCTATCTGTCAGCTGGTTTGTTTGGTCTGCAGTAATGTTTCTCCTACCTGAGCTTATCTACGTATAACAGGTAAGATATTAAATGAGCCTAATAATTGATTCAGTCCTATGAATTATCTAACCCTTTTTGAACTTCTGCAGTCATTTCAGTTTATAATAAGTTTCCCCTACAAATGACATCACAGTCTTTAATTGTATGAAAAGTTTTAAATGTCGCTGCAGGGTTTTACACTGACAGGTTGCTTTTGGCGAAAGTTATATTGAGACTCTTCTGACTGAGAAAAATTAAGCTTGACATTTGAATCCAGCCCCTCTGATGTGGGAAGATTAGCAATAATTTTTTCTCTCAGCATGAACTCAGATCAGATCCAGACGCTCTGTGCTGTTAATTCCGTGAATCTCAAAATACATGCATATTCATTTAGCAATATTTGTCAGGTTTATGTTGACGTGGAACTCAAAGTGCGAGAGATGGTTGACAGACAGGCAGAGTACTCTTCAACCAGTTTACACAGGAGAGATGTTAGCAGTTAGCTGAGTGGACAGCAAGGAGGTAGCACGCTGGTGACAGCAGACTGCATACTCTAGGCAGGGAGAATCCAGGTCATACACAGGCAGACGGGTACGGAGACGTAATCCAAGAACTCAAAGCCAGTAGACCAAACAATGGTCCCTCACACACTCGCACAGACAGGCTGAGGCAAAACACGGTGTTGGAGGTCTGAGTTCAGGTAATCTGATAAACAAATAAAAACAAAATCTAACTAACTAACTAGATGGAATCATATTTTATAAACACGGACTGAATCAGATTGTGATGTAGACACCTACCAGAGAGGCACAACTCGAGTATGTGCTATCAAATAAAGAGAAAACATCAAAGTTCAGAGTGAATTGGATGAGAAATTAAAAAATGATGGCAACCCGTTTTCACCCACCTGTGTCCTTATGTAATTTCCCAAAAACAATGTACCACAAAGGTCCATGAAAATCATCTTCTGGAACTTAATCTAACATCTGTCTTTATTCACCAACAACTAATAACGCTGATATAAGGTGTCAAAAAGATCTGCAATGGTAGAAGTTCTATATGTGTAAAGATTATATTTTCATTGAGTTAATTTGAATGAAAAATGATCATTTATATGTCTGACTGTTTAACATAAACAAACACATGGGAGAATTTCTCCAGAATACACGAATCCAAAATGAAAAAACATGAGTAAAAAAGCACTCTCATTTTTCAGATTTGAAATTTTTAGTTCAATTTTTCCAATAATCTTATACTGTAAATAAATTGTTTATTTAAATGACTAGTTTTACACAAGCTTCCAAAAAACAAGATTTTTCTTGCATTTCAGTAAAAAGCAGTTGGATATCAATATGTATCCAAATTTCTTCAACACTTTGTTTCAGTGCATATGTCCTTTTTGTAATTAGATTCATCAGTGAGTTCTTAAATTAACTCGAGCCCTGCCAACAAATCTCAATGCTTCTGGCTGTTTTCAGACTATTTTAAGAATCTGAGTTTCTTGCCCTTCTTAAAGGTCCCATATTATGAAAAATCCACTTTTTCTGGGATTTGGGGTGTTGTTGTGTATCTGTGGTGCATATACACACATACAAAGTTGGAAAAAAAACCCATCTGTGCTGTTTTGAGTGAGATAGGGATTTCTGAATCCAGTCTAATAAGTGTGCTGTTCAAAATTATCCAGGCTTTCTACATCACAAGCCAAGAGGGGGTTGTGCTCTGAGGGGGTTCACACACCCTCCGAGAACTTTATCCACCCACCAGGTACTGCAGTAATGTCCTCGGACACCCGTATGTCTGTTAACGATTCGAAATCACTGGTTCAGATTAGGAAACTCAAAATGTTGTTTGCTGCTCAGAAGAACACAAAACTAGTGCTGTCATGAGATTAAAAATTGGATGAGATTAATTAATTTTGAGCAGTAATTAATTAATCTAATTAATCTTATTTTTAATCTCATTTAATAATAGCTAAGAAAAACACTATTGTTATCCATGGTTCCGTCGGGACGTTTTTGAAAAGCAAATTTTCCATTCATGGGACTGACAACTCTCATATGCTCCTCCATTGTCACTTCTCCGCTCTGCAACTAACCGCTTTTGCTCACCTTGCCGTCACTGGAAGTCAATCAGCTGCCAATAGATGTCCAGTGTCCACCTAAGAGTGATTAATCCAGGGCTTAACTTGAGCCGGAACAAGATCCGAGAACTGTCTTATTTTGAAAGGGTGTGTTCCGGTAACTGTTTGCTAGGATCTGTTAACGACGCCAGTTGGGTTAAATAACAGCGGCATCAAAATACCTAAAAGGCAGTATAACTTACTTCTTCTGGGTTTGTCATCACTTTCTCTAGCCCTGCGCCGGCGCACAGCGCTTGGTCTGGTCCGACGGTTGTGTATGTGTGTGCGTTCATACATGTCTATGTGTGCGTTCCAGTATCAGTCAGTGAATTCTGGTCTCATAGCGCTATTTGCATTCTGGTAACTTTTGATTTACAAATTAAGCACGGGATTAATCCCTTTGTACAACTCCAGCACAAGAAGCCGAAATACTAAAAAAGGATTTTATTTAAAAGCAACTCAAAAGCAGAAACTGTAAATATGTATTAAAAATTAGATTAATGCGATTAAGGAATATAACGCACCAAATATGGGTGTAATTAATTAATCGCAACTAACGCGATAATTTGACACCCCTACACAAAACACTTCATCAGGTCCCAGTTGAAGAGGACAGAAGAGCAGCATGGGTTGAATTTATTTATGAAAGTGGTGTCCCTGCTACAGTTGGCAAAAAACAACGGAGCAGAGCTGCTGCTAATGAAGAGCTAACACCGTTACTGGAGCCAAGGTCCTGCTAATATGAAAAGGAGCTAACACCATTACATCTTTTTCTGGGTCAAACTGGTAAGCTTGAAGAACCGCATTTCCAACAGACGCAGCAAAACAACACAGATGAGTAAATTTCAGATTAACCTTTCAGTAACGTGCTGTTGGAGTCTTCAGGCTCAAAGTTCCTCAGTCCAAACTTTGTAATCACATTTTAAGTCCATTTCTTGGCACTGCATCACTTGTTTATCATTAATTGCAGTGTAATCAACTGTTTATCAGCCCCGATAAAATCTCTGATGTCCCACGAACGCGCGTAGGGAACAGAGATGGGCGGGGCTTAGAGCTGCTAGGCTCCCAACTGCCCTGCCCACCTGAAACAGAGCATTTAAAACTCAGGTGACATGAGACAGCTGAACTTTCAAAAAGGGTCAATTTGAACAATTCATGGCTTTTAAATGTCCTTGAGATGTAAAGGAATGATTCAGAGTGTGTGAAAAGTCCATAATATGGGATCTTTAACTAAAATAAACATCTAACTTGCACAATAACTGTTTGAATTTAATTAAAAGCAAAAATAATCATTAGTTTAGCATTTTTCAGGATAACTTTTTTACTTTTACATTTTATGATTTTTTTTCTTACATAAATGTATGAAGAGGTGCAAAAATTAGGAAGCATTTGCTGGACATTTTGAGCTGTTTTATTCTGTGTGCTACAATAAATATTCCGTTGTTGCAGTACAAGCACAACTCTAAAATATTTCTCATTACACAATGCTTCAGAAATCTACAATATATGTTTCCATTTTTTTTAATTGGTACGCTTTATTTTCATCTTTCAGTATTGAATAATGTTACAAAATTAGTCATTTATTTTTCAGAGAAATATTTGGCACATAAGGACCATGCATGTTTTAAAGATGTGGAGAAAAAAAACTCTTGTTTGATCCATTCTTCATTATCACAAACCATTTAAGGAGCTTTTTTGATCCCCCAAAAACAAAAACACTTCTCACAAATGTAGATACAGAAACACGTTATACAGGTCACACTTTATGAGGAGTTATGAAACAAACGATGACGCACAAAATGACGAAACAGAAGACCGGGCAGCATGTGGGAGAGAAAGGCTGGAGGCACTTTTGAAAGACATTTGTCACAGGTGGCAGCTACGTTTGGATAGATGACACATGGAGAGGAGATGTTATCCTTTCAACCATTGAACGGACCCAATATCCCATAGAGAGATGGATTTATGTGCACTTGTTAAGAGGTTGACAACCAGGATTGTAAACAGTTTTATTTAGCACATTAAAACCACAAAATATCTCGAAATCCCCAAATTGCACTGAACCGGAAGTCTGTTTGTACAAGAACATCATACATGACATTCTAAGAGTTTCATCTTGACTTGGAGTGAATACTTTAGAAAACACCCCGTCTTGAAGATATGCTGAGAAATCTATAATCCTTTTAAAGCAAGATAAACTTTAAGACTGTAGTATATCTGTTATGTCTTAAGTAAAAGCTTAACAAATAGGGACTGTCAACTGGTGGTTCCTAGGCCATGTAGGGCCCATAACATCCGAACAATGACTTTTTACTTTTAACACACGCAGGAAGTATTTTGTTTATCTCTGTACCCTCCCTGGAAAATTTAGTGTCCCTGTGGATTGGACCAAAAACACTAACTATGCTTTGACATGGGTTGTGCTTGTGCAAATGGTGGATGAAGTTATAATATTACTGAGGCATTCTAGAGTAAAATGTTTATATAATAGGCTTCAGGTGAAGGCTTTCATATGTTAAAGCCATAGTGCGTAACTTCTGTAACTTCTGTCGCCCCCTAGCGGAATTTTTGCGTCATTAGAGGATCACAGAGCAGGAAGACAGTTTATCTACTCTATTTTAAAGCTGGCGCTTCCATATGACGTAAGCCCAGCTGCCACCGCTTTATCTCTGCCGTTGTTATTCCAACCGGTATCTGTCTTAATCAAGCTTCAAATTCAGTCTGTTTACTTTACCTGGCTCTATATTTGTTTCAATAAATATCATTTCATTGTTGAAAAAATCAAGAGAAACCAGTAAAATATAAAAATACTGGTAAAAAAAAAAAAAAAAACCTTCAAAGTTCAGGTTGGATTGTTTACAGGTTTGATTGTTCACTTTAATCTACATTTAACAGTTTGGTGTTGAAATTTATTAGTCAGCTGTTGGGGCCACAATGATCTATTTGTCTTATTCAGTGAATTTTTTCAGTTTTGACACGATGCAGAATCCTGCAATCAGCTACACTGATCTGACTGACTGAAAAACCGTTACACTGGCAAA
>SSNP01000340.1:127735-180570 GCA_006937955.1 Pachypanchax playfairii
ACCACATTTAGAGGACGTTGATGTTTGTTTTTTCTGTGCGCATGTGTGAACTTCAGACTGGTGGGGCATAGAAGCGTCGGGGCCTTTGAGATGCGCGAGCGTGCAGCTGTATCAAGCTCAACGGTTGGCAGGCTGCACCGCGCGCGTCCACCCTGCGCTCGCGCTGTTTCGGAGACGGGGCGGGCTTTGTTGTGAGAACAGATCGTAGAACAGAAGACTCACCAGGAAAAATGGCGACCGTGGGGTTCGCCGAACATCCTCCTGCCAGCCCGACCGGCACCACCGCTGCTGACACGTCCCGGTTAGCTTTGGGCCCTGGAGCTGTCGGGTGCCGGTCCGGGTCCAACCCCCACAGCAAGGGAAAGAAATGCTCCGCCTGCGCGGAGAGTCAGCCCGGCAGCGGCTCGGCCTGTCCCCCGTGCCTGGTTCGGAGACTCCCGCAGGGAGCAATCAGCTACATTTAGCCTAAGAATTAGTCAGCCAATCAGCTACTGCTTTTTCCTCAATGTTTGTAATGACCAATAGAGGTCAAGGTTAAAGATCTACTGGCCTATGAGGGCCCTTTCCACACGTGGGGCCCCTAGGCTGCAGCCTAGGATAGCCTGTGCATTAATCCGCGCCAGGACGCCGATACAAATTCGCATTTGCCTTCTCCTTTGGTCACTTTCCTTCTTAGCCAATAGTCCCTCTGCCGAACGTCCAGGAATTTTTTTTTTTTTTCGTGGTAGGATCCACTTCCCGATAAGTGTCTCTCGGCTGTTTATTTGGATTCTCCGCCATGTCGACCTTCACGTTCTGCCGGCTGTTACGAGACACTGCGTTCTATTTCTTATTATTTTTCTTGTTGTGACATAAAAGACGTAATTTCATGTGCGACAGCGCGGGAATGTCGCAAGTCGACACGCAAAGTAAAAATTATATATATTGAAAAATACCATGAGATGTTTGAGGAGCCGATCGGCTTAATCTGCATTGTGTCGTCTCCTCTGATAGTGGCTTGGCTGAAACGGACATTCACGGACATGTAAAAGTTACGCACTCCAGCTTTAAGGTTACTGTCAAAAAGGCATCTATTGTTCATTGACAATTTGTGCATAATCAGCAATTTGTAAACTTTTGTTTCTCCCAAATCATATACAAACATGTAGAGTATCTGTTTTCTGTGTTCAATTTAAGTAGTTGTAATTCATAAAATACAGTTCACAAATACAAAGTCCCAAATTTACAGTTTCTTTTTTATGAACACAGCAGTGTGAGGTTGTGAATATAAATTTGTTCTTTGTTTCTGTTTACCTCCCGCCATGTGCAAAACATGGCGGGAGGTAAACAGAAGTGGTCTGCTGGTGCAGTCATCCTGTCATCCTGCTCTCCTCTCCTGTGGCGGAGGAGCAGTAGCAATATGTATTCAGCCTCTAGCTTAGTTATTGCGATCAGTAAAAACCCAAACATAAAGGTAATTACCTGCAGAAGGTCCACATTGGGGAAAGCTCGAGCACACGACGGGGCAGGAAAGACGTGCAGAAAGAACGGAGTTTGTTTATTTTTTTTCTTCCCCCGGAAAGACAACTCGCTGTGCGCATGCTCAACTCATTTAACCTGATTGAGTGCTTGGTGCATGTGTACTCATGGCATGATCAGATCATTTCAGTTAGTGTCCATGTGAACAGGGATTTGGGAATTCCGATCGACCAAGATTTTAATCAGATTGGGGAAATTTGGCGCATGTAAACGTAGCTAATGTGTCATCGTTTTTAGATCCTTTTTTAAATGTACCATTTTGTTCTGCTTCTCTGGATACTTTTCTGTCTGACCCTAAGTTGGATTTAGGATTTGGACTCTTGGATACCCAACCTTATGCTTGTCTTGGCAATTCTTTCATCTTTTTCCCTTCCGTCTCAGGTCGCAAAATAATTTTAAGGCATTTTCTCACAGAGATACTGACCCACTCCTGTCTCATTAAACAGTCTGGGATTTTGGACTGGATTGTTTGGAATTATTCAGGGGCCATATTCACAAAGACTCTTATCTTTACTGCTAGGTGTTACTCCTAACTCACGCTAAAAGGTCTTACGTAGGAGTTGTCGTCTAAAACCTATTCACAAACGCACTAAGAGCTACTTTTACGTAGGACAAATGCCCAAAAGTAAGCTAAGAGTGACGTCCCGTTGCTATGGAAAACGTCATTTCCTATGCATGAGTAAATAGACGGACAGCAGTGTGATCGGTTGTTGAATGACATGTGTGAAATCAGGAAATGGAAAACTTCAATGTCAATAAAAGCGTAATTATGAATAGCGCAAATAGCAGAAATAATGCATGATGACATCTTTGTGTCGGCCATGAGACTGACACTTCATACAACTTACACACAATAGCCTACTTACAGAGAGGGTGAAGTTTAAAAACGAATAAACGTGAAATGCATCATATTATGCGACAGACTGGCGTCCTATCCAGGGTGTAAAGTTGCATTTTCCCTGTGGCTAAATATCTTAGTGTTGCTAAACATTTAATTTCTGGACTGATTGGGTTGTTACCTTTTAGTTAATATTCCATGTGCAGTAATATTCTTTCTAGGTGCAATAATATTCTTTCCATGTGGAATAATATTCTTTCTGTTTAAGAAAAAAACACTTTCTGTTCTGTTTTAAGAGTTCATTTATCTATAGATACTTTTTTTAGTTTTTTTATGTTCTATTCTCTATCTTACTAACTCTCTTAATTCTCTAACTTCTCTCTTAACTTCTCCTCTCTTTAAACTTGACTCAGGTTGCACTGCACTAGAATTCCAATGCGCATGGGACGACTATTTTTATGTGCAAATGGAAAATAAAAATCTTGAATCTAGTTGGAGACATGATTGCATCCCGCACCAAATCTACAAAAAGTTCAATACCTTCACGATTTAGGCGGTATCGTTTGGTCAATTCAGAATCATCCAGAGTGTCTAACACATTGCGTCTGGCTGCAGCTATTTTGGGAGTCTTTGTGAATAGGTCTTAGGGAGTTAGGAGTCCTCTTGACTTCTTTTAAGGACTCCCAGACTTAGGAGCTACTTTTAGGCCTAAAAGTGGAATTACTTTTATCTTAAGAAACTAGGAGTCCTAAATTTAGGAGTGACACGCCCACATTTTTTAGGAGTTACTCCTAAATTCGCCAATTAGGACCTACTTTTAGCCCTAAGATTCTTTGTGAATACCGCCCCAGGTCACTGTGATTTGACCTCACACTGTCATTGTACATTGCTCTCATTTTTTATAACATCATCATTAACTATTATTCATCACTACCATTCCATTCATGTCCCTGCTAAATCACATTTAATCTGTTTCAAGAAACTGCTACCCATGTTTTACCTACCTCACACACCTTTCCTACTGAAGATTCCTTCAGAAGAAACTCATGCACTAAGGAAATCTCACTGATATTACCACCGAGATTCCCAACTTTTGGAGTCCCACTTATATCAAGCTCTACAGAGAACATGGTACTCTTGCTTACCAAGAGTCTCATTATTTATTTACTTGAGACTCAAAACTAATCTGTCTTTCGGTTTCACAGTTTTGAGTGACATCTGTATCATCTATTCCATGTTTAACATTTTAAATTGCATTCCTGCGGGTCACTCTATGTTCAAAGGCTGGACTCA
This sequence comes from Pachypanchax playfairii, assembly GCA_006937955.1. NCBI lineage: Eukaryota > Metazoa > Chordata > Actinopteri > Cyprinodontiformes > Aplocheilidae > Pachypanchax > Pachypanchax playfairii. The sequence goes on from SSNP01000340.1 coordinate 131,385, forward strand.
AATACACAAACATTACACAAGCTACATCTTATTTTAGGTATCTTATTGTTCCATATTTTCCAAACAGATGACTTCATTCTCAGACTGCAGGTTTGCATGGGGTCTCTATAGAGTTTCTAAAAGTAGAATTGAAAAAACTTTCAAGCTCCGCTGTTGTGGAACAACCAGTTTACCCTTTCAGTCAGTTTCCATCCATGAGGCAGATACTCTACCTAATTTTATGGCCAGGCCATCTTCGCATCTTTCAGGAACCACTTGAATGTTTGTTCTAGCCAAAAAAAGGCAAGTTATGGTAATGTGACATGCAAATGGTGAATTCTAAGTAAAGCTGATTTTTCAGTCTGTGATCAGAAATTTATTTAGACTACCTGGACTAGAAGGGAAACAAGGATAGAAAACATTTCAAGGTATGCACACTGCAAGTTTTGGGTTACACCAAATATTTATATGATGTTAGTTTTCTCTTCTTTCTGAAAGCATTTGAATTTTTGTCTTTAGCAAAAATGGTAAATAAAGTTACAGTAATTTAAAGAGTCTGTGTGTAATATGTGGCAGACAACAGTCTTGATATACAAGGAATAACACTGATACTAGAATTTCAATTGCACAGCTGTTTTGGAGGTATGATTTCCTTGAGTGTGTGAGCTTTTCATGTATTTTGTTATTTTGAAAATGGACAAAACAACATAACATAACTCAAATACAGGCTACCAACAGAATTAAGCCTTGTTTATTTTTTACAGTGTGCATATTGGGTATGCTATAATATAGAATTGTGTCATCCATGTACAATATTCTAATTACTTTAACCCTGTAAGACCCACCTTATTAAAAAATAGCCAGAAAATTCTGATTATTTGGAACTGAGATGTTTACGAATCCCTAGAACAAAATTCACAAACGTTTTTTGCTGTATCATGGTATTTATAATAGATTTTTTGAATCGCATTTATTACATTGGCCGTTTTTACGGTTTAATTGTAATGTAAAAGAATTGTTAATAATGATGCATTCATCCATATAATAATGATGATTTAACCTGAAAAAAAAAAGGCAAGTGGATCATTTACTGGGAGCAACCATCAAATCTATGTAGCGAATATGATACAAGTGGCATTATGGGGTTAAAGAGGCATGAAACGTTTTATATTTAAAGAGGCTATTTCATACAAATTTCAGGACTTTGTGGTTATTTCTTAAAGAGACTGTATCATGCTATTTTACAGTTTTCAACATCTGGGATCGTCACATACAGTGGGGCAAAAAAGTATTTAGTCAGCCACCAATTGTGTAAGTTCTCCCACTTAAAAAGATCAGAGAGGCCTGTAATTTTCATCATAGGTATACCTCAACTATGAGAGACAAAATGAGGAAAAAAAATCCAGAAAATCACATTGTCTGATTTTTAAAGAATTTATTTGCAAATTATGGTGGAAAATAAGTATTTGGTCACCTACAAACAAGTAAGATTTCTGGCTTTCACAGACCTGTAACTTCTTTAAGAGGCTCCTCGGTCCTCCACTCGTTACCTGTATTAATGGCATCTGTGTGAACTCGTTATCAGTATAAAAGACACCTGTCCACAACCTCAAACAGTCACGCTCCAAACTCCACCATGGCCAAGACCAAAGAGTTGTCAAAGGACACCAGAAACAAAATTGTAGACCTTCACCAGGCTGGGAAGACTGAATCTGCAATAGGTAAGCAGCTTGGTGTGAAGAAATCAACTGTGGGAGCAATTATTAGAAAATGGAAGACATACAAGACCACTGATAATCTCCCTCGATCTGGGGCTCCACGCAAGATCTCACCCCGTGGGGTCAAAATGATCACAAGAACGGTGAGCAAAAATCCCAGAACCACACGGAGGGACCTAGTGAATGACCTGCAGAGAGCTGGGACCAAAGTAACAAAGGCTACCATCACTAACACACTACGCCGCCAGGGACTCAAATCCTGCAGTGCCAGACGTGTCCCCCTGCTGAAGCCAGGACATGTCCAGGCCCGTCTGCGGTTTGCTAGAGAGCATTTGGATGATCCAGAAGAGGATTGGGAGAACATCATATGGTCAGATGAAACCAAAATAGAACTTTTTGGTAGAAACTCAACTTGTCGTGTTTGGAGGGGAAAGAATGCTGAGTTGGATCCAAAGAACACCATACCTACTGTAAAGCATGGGGGTGGAAACATCATGCTTTGGGGCTGTTTTTCTGCAAGGGGACCAGGACGACTGATCCGTGTAAAGGAAAGAATGAATGGGGCCATGTATCGTAAGATTTTGAGTGAAAACCTCCTTCCATCAGCAAGGGCATTGAAAATGAGACGTGGCTGGGTCTTTCAGCATGACAATGATCCCAAACACACCGCCCGGGCAACGAAGGAGTGGCTTCATAAGAAGCATTTCAAGGTCCTGGAGTGGCCTAGCCAGTCTCCAGATCTCAACCCCATAGAAATCTCTGGAGGGAGTTGAAAGTCCGTGTTGCCCAGCGTCAGCCCCAAAACATCACTGCTCTAGAGGAGATCTGCATGGAGGAATGGGCCAAAATACCAGCAACAGTGTGTGAAAACCTTGTGAAGACTTACAGAAAACGTTTGACCTCTGTCATTGCCAACAAAGGCGATATAACAAAGTATTGAGATTAACTTTTGTTATTGACCAAATACTTATTTTCCACCATAATTTGCAAATAAATTCTTTAAAAATCAGACAATGTGATTTTCTGGATTTTTTTTCCTCATTTTGTCTCTCATAGTTGAGGTATACCTATAGTGAAAATTACAGGCCTCTCTGATCTTTTTAAGTGGGAGAACTTACACAATTGGTGGCTGACTAAATACTTTTTTGCCCCACTGTATATGATAAAACCTTACTGTTTGAGTTATATTCACTTCATTTGTCCTGAAATATAACTTTTATTCTCGAGTTATTCTGTGACCCGGAAGTAAAACGCTCGGTTTACCTAAAACCTCCCAGCTGTGACTGCGATTGGGCTGCTTAGAAACACTAAATAAACTCCTGTAACGCTCACAGCCAAATGCGTATTTTCGACGAGACATTTTTAGAATGAAATACAAGAAATGGAGGTGCTTATTTGTCAGAGGATGTTCAGTGGTGAGGAGCGTTTGGAGAGAAGCACGGTCCATTCGCGACTGGACGCGAGCCGACCTGGGAGATGAAACCAAGACTGGGATCGGACGAGTGAGGTGAGACTGCGAGACCAGAAGCCGAGAGCGGGGCAGACTGAGAGAGAGAGAGATTGACCGCGACAGGTCTGAGGAAAAGGCTGGATTACTGAGGCAGATAAACTGCAGCACGGAGGCTAACAGGAGCTCATGGCAAACAGGACGTATGACTGAGCGCTAGCAGGGTGAGTGACTATGTCTTTTATCCGGTGGTGGAACGGGCTGCGGTGACAGGGAGCTCAGCTGTTAAGCTGGATTCATACTGATATGTGATTAACAGGGTCGAGTTGATAAGTCTTTATTAGCAGCTCATGCTGGAGGATTACTCAGGAATGCACGAATTAAGCCAAAAACCACTCTGGAGGTCTTTTAAATAAAGAAAAAGCATCACAACATGGTTAAAAGCTCCAAAAAGTTTATTTTTCATGATACAGGACCTTTAAGTATTAACCAGTAATATGAAACATTTTATATCTAAAAAATGTCAGGAAACACTTATTAACAGACCTTTCAATCTGAATGCATTCAAATTCGTGTGGTTCCGGCTCCTTCCGTCAGGCTGCTTCAGCAGTAGCTCATTCATATTCATTATTCGAATTTGCTGGAGTCAGATTGGCTAGCAAACTAGCCTTCGAGAGCAAGGTATACTGTTTCCTGCCCCGCTGTGCATGGCAACGTCAGACGTCGTGTCTTCCTGTTTGTTACGTTTTATGCTACAGCTTTTTAGTGAGCCGCATGCTAGGCGTGGTTTCAACTGTGGGAGCTGATGAATAAGGAGTTGTGACGAAACAGATACAGGCCGTTCGGACTCGGAAGAACACTGTTATCGCCCTCTGCGTAGTTTGAGAGATTAAAACTGACTTTTTTCTCATTCATGAGAAGTTGAACACCTGTGGAGCTAAAATATTCAACAGAAACCTCAGAATAACCCTTTTTAATGGACAGGCTGATTAACAGACCTTTCGATCTACAGTATCTGCATCAAAATTCGACTGGCTTCAGCAGCAACTCATTAATATGCATTACGGGGAGCCACAGTCTCCTCCCCTTCCAGTCAGCCCATGGGTCCCCTGAACAAAAAAATAATTAATGCAAGTCAATGAAGCGATAAAAGTTATTTTCTGGTCCGCTTTGTCTTACGCCCTCAATCACACATATGTTGTACCGCAATTTAAATGATAAATAATGATGTACGTTTTGACCGGGTATGTCAAGTGGATTCGGATTTATTTATTTTTAAAATTTCGTAATTAAAATGACTATAACTGGAAAGTCGCACATATGACGTCACGGCAGAATCTCCCGAATCTCACCGCTGCTTTTTCCCTCGTTTTACGCACAATGCCGGTGTGTTTTGTACCTGGATGTCACCACAAAACTAGTCGTTTAATGCTCCTTTCTTCGTCCTGGTAGAAGGAGGTGAAGCTTGCTAAAGTCACCGCCATTGTTCCTATTCTGATTCTTCTTCTCCTTATGAGTGGTATGGTGACGTCAATTTTATGAGACAAGTGATTGTAGTCTACTACGTGTCTTCACACAAAATATAAAATAACTTTTGCCGCATGTCGAAAATGATCGCTTTCTCGGCATAAAAACTTGTCTTTCCAACTCATGGACATCATATGTTCGATCAATGGTGCATTTCAAACTGGATCAGAAAATAACTTTTATCGCTCCATTGACTTCCATTCATTATTTTTTCGCCCAGGGGACCCATGGACCGGAAGTAGAAGGGCGTGGCTGTGGCTCCCCATTGGAATTTGCTGGACTCAGATTGGCTAACAAAACAAACCTTTGAGAGCATGGCATACTGTTTCCTGCCCCGCTGTGCATGGCAACAGCACACGTAATCTCTTCCGGTTTGATACATCCTATTTCTTAGCTTTTAGCCAGCAGCATGCTAGGCGTGGTTTCAACTGCGGGAGCTGATGAATACTAACGACCAAAGGAGCTTTGACGAAACAGATACTGGCTGTTCGAACTCGGGTTTTATCGCCACCTGCGAGGTTTGAGAGATAAAACTTAAAGAGAAGTTGTTCACCTGTTTTCCCACCCGCTATGAAGGTAAGAACACATGTGGAGCAAAAATATTCAACTGAGACCTCAGAAAAAACATTTTTAAAGGAATGGCCTCTTTAACAGCTGTAGAGTACTCTGTTTTTGTAACTATTGTACATGATGTAAATATTTTTTCTTTTCTTTGTAAACATAGAGTGGGGTTCTGTTCTATGTCCTGTTCTGTTTGTACATCTGTTTTTTTTGCTGCTGTTATGACCAAATTTCCCCTTGTGGGACAACTAAAGGATTATTCTTTTCTATTTTATACACTGTCATTTAAACAAAAACAGCACTTTAGCTTTTTTTGTTTTTATGACATTAAGCAGATGAGGATGTTAAAAATAAAGACCCTTTTGATATACACTGTCATTTAAACAAAAACAGCACTTTAGCTTTTTTTGTTTTTATAACATTAAGCAGATGAGGATGTTAAAAATAAAGACCCTCTTGATAAAAACATGATTAGACTCTTATCATCCCTCTGGTGGGTTCATACTTTTCTTCTGTTCTCTACTGTTTTCTACTGTTTTCAACTTGTCACCGTGTGCAGTTTTAAAATAGCAATAAGCAAATATGTAAGTTATCCATGCGTTGTCACACTTCTAAACACAAACATTTAATAAGAAAAATACAGTACTAACTGGTCTCTAGTGCCATGATTAGCATCCTGTTTGTTTGCAATGCATTATGTAACAGATTCATATTACTTGAAAGCCAGAAACTGACAGCTGAGTGCCACAACACTGTTTTTGTGAATAGATGCCTTTTGGCCCAGCAATGATTGGCATGCAGTGATTGGCTCTGGTCACAAATCTGATTTTAAAAAATCAAACATGGATTTAGTATCCTATCAAAATTTGTTTGGTTGTATGGCCCTCTGGCTGCCACTTCTTCTTGAGTATTTGCCAAAATTGATGGACTGCAGGGTTCCAGGAACTCTGTTGGATGTCAATCTGTTGTTGCTCTTGGTTTTCATAACTCTTGGTGTGATGGACGTGATGCCTGGTTTGCTGTTCCTTTGGGTTGTTGTGCTGCCAAAGAACAAATGACTTGTGGTAGGTTGCTGCTGAGAGAATTAATAAAAAAGGGGGAACAAGTGTTAATAGTTATAAATATTGTAATTTTTACGTGAAATGCTGCTACAGTTCAGTCTAGATACTATACTGAGGTCACTTACGGCTCATGCATGTGACTTTGGGCATCTCCCATTGGCCGTTGGGCTGGCAGTGTATGATAGGAGTGTGTCTCTGTATGAAGCCCTGTTTACAGTGATAACGAACCAGGGCATTGATCTCATAGAGATGCTTCTTGGTTCCAAATACCTCTGCATGTTTCACTACAGGGGGCTGGCTACATGTTACTGAATGGAAAGAAGCACAGTGTCTAATTATGTAGGGCAAACATTCTCCTATCACTTACTTTAACATGGTAACATGCAAACAGTCAACATGTAACACAAATGTTCCAAATAGAAGTGTGAAATATTTGTCAATATTAAGTTGTCGTAAAAATGTAATTACATTGGTATCTGGATAAGTACCAAAACCTAATCAGTGGCTCCATAATAACTTTAACATCCAAGTAAAAAACGAATCAAGTTTCAAAAGTTACGCTGTTTATCTGACACAATAAGATTTTCAGACATTTAAAGGTACAATATGGAAGATTTTCATAAAAAGCAATATTTTTAACAAAATAATGCTGCCATGGGGTGTTTCAGGTAATCTGGCTCTGCCAAATCTACAGTGGCTTGCAAAAGTATTCAGCCCCCTTCAACTTTTCCACATTTTGTCACATTATGGCCACAAACATGAATCAGTTTTATTGGAATTCCATGTGAAAGACCAATACAAAGTGGTGTACACATGAGAAGTGGAACAAAAATCATACATGATTCCAAACATTTTTTACAAATAAATAACTGAAAAGTGGTGTGTGCGTAATTATTCAGCCCCCTTTGGTCTGAGTGCAGTCAGTTGCCCATAGACATTGCCTGATGAGTGCTAATGACTAAATAGAGTGCACATGTGTGTAATCTAATGTCAGTACAAATACAGCTGCTCTGTGATGGCCTCAGAGGTTGTCTAAGAGAATGTTGGGAGCAACAACACCATGAAGTCCAAAGAACACACCAGACAGGTCAGGGATAAAGTTATTGAGAAATTTAAATCAGGCTTAGGCTACAAAAAGATTTCCCAAGCCTTGAACATCCCATGGAGCACTGTTCAAGCAACCATTCAGAAATAGAAGGAGTATGGCACAACTGTAAATCTACCAAGACAAGGCCGTCCACCTAAACTCACAGGCCGAACAAGGAGAGCGCTGATCAGAAATACAGCCAAGAGGCCTATGGTGACTCTGGACGAGCTGCAGAGATCTACAGTTCAGGTGGGGGAATTTGTCCATAAGACAACTATTAGTCGTGCACAAAGTTGGCCTTTATGAAAGAGTGGCAAGAAGAAAGCCATTGTTAAAAGAAAACCATAAGAAGTCCCGTTTGCAGTTTGCCACAAGCCATGTGGGGGACACAGCAAACACTTGGAAGAAGGTGCTCTGGTCAGATGAGACCAAAATTGAACTTTTTGGCCAAAATGCAAAACACTATGTGTGGGGGAAAACTAACACTGCATATCACTCTGAACACACCATCCCCACTGTCAAATATGGTGGAGGCAGCATCATGCTCTGGGGGTGCTTCTCTTCAGCAGGGACAGGGAAGCTAATCAGAGTTGATGGGAAGATGGATGGAATCGAACGCGTCTCAGGAGCCACATTTCGCGGCACATAGGCGCCAGTTCTATTTTTTACGTGCTACGCATCTGAAATGCGCCACAAGTTCGACATTTTGGAAAGAGGAAGATGTCTGGCTTAAAGATCAAGGTTGAAAAACAGTTGAAAACTGTTGAAAAACAGTTTCTCACAACCTTGTTTGATTGAGGTGTGGTGAAGCAGAGACAACTGCTGAACAATGGCACTCCACTACTGGGTTTTGTAGACCCCTGCCGTAAACTTTTCAAAAACCGAAATATGCTCCGAGGGAGCAGCCCTCTGGATCTTTAAATGTCCCTCATATTTACATAAAATGGACAGAACATAAAACACAAACCTTTGGAGTCATGTTGTAGTTTTTTTTTTCTTGTTGTTGTGTATACTGAAGAAGTCACGCGTGATTTTACTAATCTCGAGTGACTTCGTGCTCTTTCAATGACGGTTGCTTCCCTGCTGTTACGCATCTGATACGCACCGTGTGGAAAGGACTGAGCAGCAGAATACGCGAGCGAGACATGCTGCTGCAGTAACGTCCTGCTGACGCATCCGGTGGAAAGAAAAAGCAAAACGTACACAGTGGTCGTATGTCCAGTCATCAAATTACGACCAAGGGTGACGTATTTAAAGCGACCTCTGGCGGTGGTTATGCTGACTACAGTTTCTCGCTGGCAAAATGAGAGAAACATGGCGGCCTTCCCCTCAATTTTCGGCAGAAATTGTTCTATTTCAAAATAGACAGTGGCTTTAGACTTGTTTTGATAACATTTCTAGCGAGAAATATAAACTTTATTTTCATAATATTTGTTTGGTTTATGGAAACGGTACATAGTTTTTTCATTTCAACGTACATTTTCTCAGGTTGGAGTGGTTACTAGGTTGTTGCTAGGGACGCCGGTGGAACAACGGGCCGGAAGAAAAGAATCAAGCCGCAACCCAGCTCGACCTAACCCTAACCCTTTGTTAGCTCATTAAGGGCGGAAAGCAAGTTTTCTGTTGTTCTGTAAAAGTATCTGTTCCCATTTTACCGAAAGGGGGCGCTGAGGGTGGTAAAACCATAGAAAACGCTCCATGGGGTCGTATTCGAGTGCATGGACAAACGTCAACTATGGGCGTATGAGTTGGAGGACTTGTTGACATAAAGCCAGGGCAACAATGGAATGGTTTAAAACAAAACATATCCATCTGTTAGAATGGCCCAGTCAAAGTCCAGATCTAAATCCAATCGAGAATCTGTGGCAAGATCTGAAAACTGCTGTTCACAAACGCTGTCCATCTAACCTGACTGAGCTGGAGCTGTTTTGCAAAGAAGAATGGGCAAGAATTTCAGTCTCTAGATGTACAAAGCTGGTAGAGACATACCCTAAAAGATTGGCAGCTGTAATTGCAGCAAAAGGTGGTTCTACAAAGTATTGACTCAGGGGGCTGAATTATTATGCACACACCCCACTTTTCAGTTATTTATTTGTAAAAAATGTTTGGAATCATGAATGATTTTCGTTCCACTTCTCACGTGTACACCACTTTGTATTGGTCTTTCACGTGGAATTCCAATAAAACTGATTCATGTTTGTGGCTGTAATGTGACAAAATGTGGGAAATTTCAAGGGGGCCGAATACTTTTGCAAGCCATTGTATGTGTAGCCCCACCTCTTATCAAGATGGGGAAACACAAACATCTGGAACCGTTCCATTTGAAACCGTCTATAAAAGGGAGGTCAGGTATAATATTTCAAGCTGATTGGAGGATGCACCAGCAAGTGTCTGCCTTTGATGATTTGTCTTTAGCCAATCACAGTAAATCAAGCTCTTGTAAATCCATTCGGGAGAAAAACACACACATCATTACCACTAAGAGAAGCAAAACACATCTTTACCATCAATAAATGCACAAAGTTCTTACCTTTTCCAATTATACCTGAACACCCGCCCCAAAGCACAATGCTAACACATGCTTAGTCTGAACATTTTTTGGACCGAAATAGACGGTTTTCAATGGAGACGGATTTTCATGGGTTTAAAAAACTCCAAATCTCGCGAGAATCCATCTTGCAGCGCAAGGTGAGTTTAGAGGGTTGTAGAATGAAAATACAGCATTTTCTTTAGAAATATTAGTGAGACCCTGATGAAAACATTACCTCCTTGGCGGAGGTAAATATTTATTCTGATGGACATGCCGTTGGCATTTTGTTTACATCTACCAGCCAGTAGCTGGCAGAGTAGTGGGCACCATTGTGGGTTGCCCAACATGGTGTATAGTCCGGCTGGTGCTATGGAGTCTGCCGGTCAAGCAGCTGGAAGCCCTGGGAATATGTGGTGATTATTGACCTTATTTACTTGCCATAGGGTAATCCCGACATGTGACTTAGCAGAGTCGTGTGGGAAAGTCTTTAGCAGCTCATGCTAATACAGAGCAGCAGGTGGCTGAAGTGAGGGGTGCGGGTTTGGCTGGAGGACACACCTCGGAGGATTTTGTGGCTGAGTGGAGAAGTGAAGTGTGCAAGATAGTCGGTGCCTTAAAAAGTACTGAATTCATTACCGATCCCTACAGGGGTACGCATAAAATTTTTGGCCTGGTTCTAAGGGGAGAACCTAGGATTGTTGCTTGGTCTGCACATCTTTAAATGTGTCTCGCTGTGTTTCTTCAGAGCTCAGTTCTTCAGTTTTACCTCAATGCAGAATCCTAGCTGTAGAGGCTGATGAAAGTCTCAAACCACAGAGGATGGCTCGTTTATGAGAAAATATGATTATAGCTCGCAGTCGCATTATAGCTTGCTGTGATGCACTGAGGTGTCGGTTTAGTAAAAGCAACGCTCTGCTGATAAGTTATTGATCTGGAAAAGCCAAATCTGGGAATATTTTTCTAACTTTACCAAAGTTTCATCCTTTCCCACTCCCGCTCCATTTTTCCTCTTTTCCGGGCCATCTTCCTTCATTTCAGAGCAAAAGGTGTTGAGGGAGGGGTAGGGGGTGATTGTGCTCTCATGCTCTCCTGTTGCATCTTAGTGAGCAGATGACGCTCATCTGCACAACTGATTGTTGTTAGGCAGCAGGCCATTTCGGCAGCCAGGCCAGCGGGATTTCTCTCGGTATCTCCGATGGTCAATCTGCGCCTGCATAAGGCGATAAGATCCAGTCTGTGGACTGTGTTCAACTTCATACCAACTTTTTCTAAATAACCCAATAAGCAAACTGATGGTGCAGCAGGAATGTCACATTTCAGACAAGTTGATAAGTCTTCACATATCTTGTGCCAGAATCTTTGAACAGGTGGGCAGAACCAGACAGCATGAATCATCAGGTGAATTGCCTGTGCAATGTGAGCAGGTGTTAGAATGGAATGAAACACATCTTGAACATTTGTTGACCTGTGTAGTGTGTTCTATGGAGGATTTTGTATCAATTGCAGGTTGGCGTTTCTTGTCATTTTAAATGTTTATAAGCATGTAAGTGACCAGAAGCTCTGGTCAAAGCTGACTGATAAATCCGCTTCACATTTTTCAATAGGAAGGAATATTGATTCATCAGTTTTAGAGAGTTTGCCATATGTTTTAGATATTAATTTAGGGTTTTTAAGATGAAAAAATTGCACCATTCTTATAGGTGTTTGCAATTCGGTCTGTTTAAGCGTAAATTTATTTTTCACTATAGATTTAATCTGATGATACTCCAGAAACATATTCCTGTTAATTCCATACTGCAGAACTAAACTGTCAAATGGAATAAAATCTGTTTCTTCAAAAATATGTTCTTAATATTTGATTCCTTTACTTGCTTGGGCACCTGCCCTTTTGCTCCCGGGTGCCCCATGTGCCTTTTTCTTGTCACTTCTCTCTCTCTCTTTTTTTTTACATTTGGGTGCATGCATAGGTCTGCCTGTGCACCCACCACAATAATATTTAATTATAATATTATTTTTACAAAATAATAGGATTAGTCTTGCATCAGTCACATGAAAAGATGATCAAGATAACCAATGACCGCCACTGATGGCAGAGCACATCAGTTACGTGCCGCCAGGAACAAGCTTGTAGAGAAGAGTGGAGGCATTAAACTCACAAAAAGTGCCCACTGACGCAACAAAAACCAGTAAGGTCCCCCATGGCCCATAATACAGGAGCGTAAGATTATTATTAGGGGTGTCAAATTATCGCGTTAGTTGCGATTAATTAATTACAGCCATATTTGGTGTGTTATATTCCTTAATCGCATTAATCTAATTTTTAATCTATATTTACAGTGTCTGCTTTTGAGTTACTTTTAAATAAAATCCTTTTTTAGTATTTCGGCTTCTTGTGCTGGAGTTGTACAAAGGGATTAATCCAGTGCTTAATTTGTAAATCAAAAGTTACCGGAACGCAAATAGTGCTATGAGACCAGAATTCACTGACTGATACCGGAACGCACACACATACGCAACCGTCGGACCAGACCAAGCACTGTGCGCCAGCGCACAGCGGGTGTAAATTGTCAAGCATGGCTAGAGAAAGTGATGATAAACCCAGAAGAAGTAAGTTATACTGCCTTTTTGGTATTTTGATGCTGCTGTTATTTAACTCAACTGGCGCCATTAACGGATCTTAGCAAACAGTTCCCGGATCTTGTTCCGGCTCAAATTAAGCCCTGGATTAATCACTCTTAGGTGGACATCTATTGGCTGCTGATTGACTTCCAGTGACGGCAAGGTGAGCAAAAGCAGTTAGTTTCAGAGCGGAGAAGTGACAATGGAAGAGCGTTGTCGGTCCCATGAATGGAAAATTTGCTTTTCAAAAACGTCCCGACGGAACAATGGATAATAATGGTGTTTTTCTTAGCTATTATTAAAAGAGACTAAAAATAAGATTAATTAGATTAATTAATTACTGCTCAAAATTAATTAATCTCATCCAATTTTTAATCTCATGACAGCACTAGTTATTATATATGTTGTGTTACATTATCTCGTGGCAATGGGCAAAATAGAATACATGAGCACGCGGCTGTGTGCATGAGCACTGTGCAACAGCGTCATAAGACAGCTGATCACCTCCTGCGCAGGTAGTGGTGGTCAGTAGCTGCTAGCAGGCTTAATGAAGATGTCAATGGTCTGTGTGTCTGTCCTGCGTTACAGGGAAGTTTAAAAGGTTTTGAACTGGAGGACTTATATTTCATTAAATCCATAAATTATACATAACCACAAGATATAAAGAGAAGAGCAGTTATAATGATGATTTTAAAAAAACACTGTATTTGAAAGAAAATACACTCACCTAAAGGATTATTATAGGAACACCATACTAATATGGTGTTTGACCCCCTTTCGCCTTCAGAACTGCTTTAATTCTACGTGGCATTGATTCAATAAGGTGCTAAAAGCATTCTTTGTTGGCCCATATTGATAGGATAGCATCTTGCAGTTGATGGAGATTTGTGGGATGCACATCTAGGGCACAAAGCTCCCGTTCCACCACAGCCTAAAGATGCTCTATTGAGTTAAGATCTGGTGACTGTGGGGGCCATTGTAGTCCAGTGAACTCATGGTCATGTTCAAGAAACCAATTTGAAATGATTCGAGCTTTATGACATGGTGCATTATCCTGCTGGAAGTAGCCATCAGAGGATGGGTACATGGTAGTCATGAACCGATGGACATGGTCAGAAACAATTCTCAGGTAGCCCGTGGCATTTAAACGATGCCCAGTTGGCCCTAAGGGGCCTAAAGTGTGTCAAGAAAATATCCCCCACACCATTACACCACCACCAGCAGCCTGCACAGTGGTAACAAGGCATGATGGATCCATGTTCTCATTCTGTTTACGCCAAATTCTGACTGTACATTTGAATGTCTCAATAGAAATCGAGACTCATCAGACCAGGCAATATTTTTACAGTCTTCAACTGTCCAATTTTGGTGAGCTTGTGCAAACTGTAGCCTCTTTTTCCTTTTTGTAATAAAGATGAGCGTTACCCGGTGCTGTTGTAGCCCATCCGCCTTAAGGTTGTGCATGTTGTGGCTTCACAAATGCTTTGCTGCATTCCTCGGTTGTAATCAGTGGTTATTTCAGTCAAAGTTGCTCTTTTATCAGCTTGAATCAGTCGGCCCATTCTCCTCTGACCTCTAGCATCAACAAGGCATTTTCGCCTACGGGACTGCTGCATACTGGATGTTTTTCCCTTTTCACACCATTCTTTGTAAACCCTAGAAATGGTTGTGCGTGAAAATCCCAGTAACTGAGCAGATTGTGAAATACTCAGACCGGCCCGTCTGGCACCAACAACCATGCCATGCTCAAAATTGCTTAAATCACCTTCCTTTCCCATTCTGACATTCAGTTTGGAGTTCAGGGGATTGTCTTGACCAGGACCACACCCCTAAATGCATTCAAGCAACTGCCATGTGATTGGTTGATTAGATAATTGAATTAGGGAGAAATTGAAGAGGTGTTCCTAATAATCCTTTAGGTGAGTGTATATTACATTTTTACTGGAAAAATGTCAGATTTTACTGCAGTAAAATGATTGTATTTCTACTGTTGACACACTTAAAAAGCTTACTGCCATGTTCAAAGTAGGTAGTTCAACAAACTGAATGATTGAGTACATTATTTTTGTACTAATTTCTTAATTTTTTTATTCTCATTTGTTTATTATAATAGCATTAGGAATAAATAACAGGGGATGGCGCACAAATCTGGATCAGCACCATGATGCATTTTTCGGGACACAGTCAACAGAAAGTTACTGTTGTAATTTGGGAAAACACATGAAAAGCTTTTTGCTTTTTCTTGTTCCTCTCCTTGTCTTCCATAACAACCCCGTCCCCCCCGTTGTTTTTGTGTTCTGATTAATAAAATGTTTACTTATCCTGTAGGTTTATCTTTTTACTGTTGTATTGTTATTATGTTAAATAACATAACATTTGTTATCTATTTATTATAGAAAGAAAGCTGTATCACTAATCTTTGCTTGTTACTATTCCATAACACTTGTTAGAGCCCTGCATTTGAGCCTGAGGGGCCCGCAGGCCGGACTTCGGGCCCCTCGGGGGCGGACACGTCGGACACGGGTTGGGCTCGGGCTTTATTTTTACCTGTAAATGAAAGTGAAGTGTTGTGTTCATTGTTAATCCAACTTAAATGACAACAGTTGAATGCTCTTCCCGCTCCACTACCTCTCTAGCTGGCCACCTGCTCTCTCACACCCCAAACGCTAGTGACTGTCTGTGGAGTTACCGCTACAGACATGTCTCGCCTGCTCGGTGCTGAATGTCCCAGCAGCAGCAGCAAGGAGAGCGCGTTTAGTATTACTTTGTTTAGTGCAGCTGGACGGGTCATCGAGGAGAGGAAGACTGGACTTGCCCCCAACTCTGTTAAAGCTGTTCTGTTTCTGCGTGATGCCAAGAAGTACAGTAGCTTAAAGATGTTTTTTATGTCAAAATAAGGTTAACTCTTACTGTGTCAACTCTCCCGGAGCCAACTTTCTCCCAATTTCCGACAGTTTCCACCGTCCGTTGTTTTTGACCGGCTATTTATAGCTAACATCTGAAGGACCGTCTTACAACCACAGATTAAATGCTGAAAACGGTCCCACGTAACTGCAAACGTGACAATCAAACCCCCGCTGCGACACAACTCACAACTTCTATCACACACCCCCCACCCCTCCTCGCTCTCTTACAGCGCCTGCTACCCTCTGCACAAAAAAGAGGGGCGGGTAATGATAAAATTCCATATTAGATTTTTTATCAAATGTGGGTTGTTGTTATTAAACCGGGTTCTTTGTGCCCCTTTTTAACTTTTGAGCACCCGCCCCTTCAAAGGTATCTGCATGGCCCTGGGGAGGTCTAATCCTCCACTATCTTTGGGCCTCTGTAATGTTTTTAGACTAATGCAGTTTTTTTTTTTCTTTCCATGGGAATTTAGAAATGGCTGAGTCCAGAGATCTAAACCAGTCCAATGGTGGTCTTTTAGGAATCATTGTGAATAAATAATTTATTCTTGGTAAAACAATAATTTTAATTGAAGCAACCCTTCCCATGAGTAATAAAGGTAGTGACTTCCATCTAGTTAGATCATCTACAACTTTCTTTAAAAGTGGGTTTTAATTCAGTTGAATTAAGTCTGAGAGGTTGGGGGAAACATTAGTACCCAAGTATTTAATATTTCCCGACTGTAACTGAGTTCTTGGGGATTATTGAGAGAACAATTTACTAACATAACTGTTGATTTTAACCAGTTTATTGAATAATCTGAAATGCTAGAGAAAGAATTTTTCAGTGCGTATCAGTTTTTTTAATCTTTAAGCACATCATCAACACGAAGACTGATTTTATGTTCTGCATTCTTGCATTTTATGCCTACAACATCTTTATTTTGCCCAATTGCTGCTGCAAACAGTGAGGGGGAGAGAGGACATCTCTGTCTAGTGCCCCTCTGGAGACTGAAACTGGCAGATGTTCGGTCATTTGTCCTGACACAGGCTGTCGGAGTATGGAAGAAATATACTCTCATCAGAATCCCGTTCTTCAGACATAGAATTTTTATCCTGCATAATTATGCATATGAATTTGGTTTCTACTTTCAATTTGCCAGCAAAAATTTCAACTACAGAAATTCACCAGCTAAAATTCACCTGTCAAAAATTCATCTGCAGAAATTCGCCGACTGAAAATTCACCTGCAAATTTGGTGAACTCTTTCTGACCCAAGCCAAAACAATCAGCAACAGAACAATTTGAGCGGCTCTTAGACAATGGTGTTTCTCAAAGCCAAGGAACCTTGCCTTGATGCCTTGGTCCTGCCCCGGTTGCCTAGGAGATGTGTCATCGGAACCCACCAAGGCCCGTTCCAATGTTCATGTGCTACTGAGGCATCTGTACTTGGCTTGCCCGCTGTTTAGCTAACATACCAAGGATACATGGGACGTGCCTTGATGCCTTCCCTCGGTCACAAATTTCCCAGAATACGTTGTGGTATTTTCAAAAAATGGCGGTTGAGGAGTCTGCAGCAGCTACTTCAAAGGCTTCAAAGGTTTAAATGTAAGTTAACTGATTGTTTCTATCAGGCTTATATTTAAAATGTTTTTTTTTTTTAAATCCAAAGCAGTTATACGGTTGGTTAATTGCTTTGTAGTTGCAGATTCGGAGTTGCAGCAGAGGATGAGCCACCACCAGCCAAAAAGCAAAGCACAGAATGATTCGCACACTGGGAAGATGACGCTTCCTACGCTTCAGTGCCAAAGCCAGTTGATGATGAAATTGCTGACTATCTCACTTCCCGGCTGTCTGACAACCCAGACCCAGACAACGTGCTTCAATGGTGGAAGACCAACAAAGGGTACTTCCAAGCTCTCTCAACACGGACACGTTTCATCCTTAGTTTCCCCGCATCCAGTGCGCCTTCAGAGTGGGCCTTTGGTATCTGTGGGCGTATCTTGGAAGAGAGAGATACATGGGACTTGGACCACAGTCGGTCAGCAACATTCTCCACAGCAATATTACACCCAAGTGATTCGTTTGTTAAATGTATTAGTTTCATAAGTTAACTTTGTTTATTTTGTGTTATTTATTAGTGTTATTCAAGCCACTTAGCCTACGTTGCTATTTGTTAATTAGGTGCCAGTGTTATTGAGCGGCTGCACAAGTTTGAATGTATTTATTGATTTATTTTTTCAAACAGAACACCTGCGAAATATTGCGAATAATTTTAAATTGTCATTTATATTGTATTTTTTTGCAAAGCCATCTATTTTATGCACCATGTGCTATGTTTTTTTATATAAAAACAAAGTTATTGAAATTTATTGTGCTGTGTTGTCTATATGCCAATTGTGTTAATGCTTCTAATTCAGGTCTCTTTTAGAAAAAAAGACCTTAACCTCAATCACTGCGTGATACAGAGGAGGATAGAATATGAAACGGCCTTGATTTTATTAACCCTTTAAGCACCACAGTAGGCTACTTTATATTTTTATTATGTTATGGTAATTTGAAATCCTCATGCGCTGCGGCATCACCAGTGATCCCTGTGGGTGTTAAAGGGTCAAAAACTGAATGAAAACAAGGCGCACTACTCCTGACCGGTGTGTCAAAAGACATGCAGGCCTGAGAAACAAAACAAAAAGATTCATGGGGTTTCTTTATGACTAGCCTATAAAATGACATGTTTTCTCCTGCAGGATGAGAGAGGAGACAAAATCAATGCATCTCTATAATTGTGCGGGGATAATTTCTCAGAGTTTTGCAGGAGAGGACATGCACATTGCGGGTGCAGGTGGAAGTGTAACACACACGTTGCAGGTGCGGGCGGTAATGGTCAGAAATTCAGAGGGAACGGGCAGGAGCAAGATGAAGAAAACAGTCCCGCACAGGGGTCTAAAATGGGGTTCAGAGCTTCCATCAAAATAAGACATAAACAACATTTTTTTAATGTTAATATGTTTTGCTCTTGGGACTCTACTCATAATAAAGATTCATACCTGTTCCTTTTTTGCAGGTGAAGGTCAAGTGATAATTACAGGGCACATCATTCCACCGTCCTCCCTCATGCCAGATCATCACCACACAGTCCTCTCCAGATTGAAAGAAGCTGTCTGGCTGGTTCGGCCTCCAGTTGTCATATTGCTGTTAGAACACATTTTTACTTTATTAATTTACAAACAAACAAACAACTGGCTCTGTATAGTAAAGTGTCCTTTAGCATTTTAAAATTATCGTGGTGATGTAGTTCACAAAATTTCAAGCTTACAAGTTTCACAAAATGGACAATCTTCCATTCATCTGGCTAATCTCCGCTCTCTCCCAAACAAAGTGGACGAACTACTGCTTTTAACCCAGACTAATAAGGACTTTGCTCGCTCTGCTGCCCTTTGCTTCACTGAAACTTGGCTCAGTGATCGAACCCCAGAAGCTGCCTTAGGTCTGCCGGGCTTCCGCCTCCATCGCGTGGACCGTGTCACGGAGCTCTTGGGGAAATCAAAGGGCGGGGGAGTCTGCTTCTACATTAACGAAGGTTGGTGTACTGATGTCACAGTGTTACAGAAATACTGCAGCCCAAATCTAGAAACTTTCATCGTCAACTGCAAACCGTTTTATTCACCGTGGGAGTTTTCTTCCTTCATCCTGGTCGGCGTATACATCCCTCCTCAGACAAATGCAAGCGTCACACTGTGCGAGCTGGCCGGCCAAATTACCACCGTAGAAAGAAAATTGCCGACTCATTTCCTATTGTTCTCGGGGACTTCAATAGAGCTTCAATAGAGACAGCATATTAATTGCCCCACCAGGGACAATATTACACTGGATCACTGTTACACCACTTTAAAAGATGCCTATCACTCTGTCCCCCGGGCAGCTTTGGGACATTCTGATCACTGCCTGGTCCATCTTATCCCAGCCTACAGGCAACAACTTAAATGTGCTAAGCCTGTAGTCAAAACTGTGAAGAAATGGACCAACGCAGCAAAGCTGGAACTGCAATGACTGGAATGTCTTTGAGGCCGCATCTGACAATCTGGACGAGCTGATAGACACTGTGACGTCATACATCAGTTGTTGTGAAGATGTATGTGTGCCAACTCTACCGCACATTCAACAATAAAAAAACATGGTTCACTCTAAAGCTGCAACAGTTCCATCAGGCTAAGGAGGTAGCTTATAGAAGTGGTGACAGAGCCCTTTACAACAAAGCAAGGAACACATTGACCAGGGAGATCAAAGCAGTGAAAAGGGCCTACTCTCAGAAACTGAGTGAACAGCTCTCAGCCAATGACCCTGCGTCAGTGTGGAAATGCATGAGGGACATCACCAGTTACAGACACCCCCAACCCCTGCTGAAACAAACAAAGACCTGGCAGACGAACTGAATTCATTCCCAAAAAATTAACCATCACAGGACTGAATGACTACAGACCTGTCGCCTTGACGTCTGTGGTCATGAAATCGTTTGAACGCCTGGTTCTAGCCCACTTGAAGGACATTACAGGACACCAGCTTGACCCCCTGCAGTTTGCCTACCGGGTAAACAGGTCAGTGGATGATGCAGTGAACATGGGACTGCATTACATCCTGTAACACCTCGACCGTCCAGGAACTTATGCCAGGATCCTGTTTGTGGACTTTAGTTTGGCTTTTAACACCATTGTGTCTGAACTCCTCTCCTCCAAACTCTCCCAGCTCAGCGTGTCTCCTGCTATCTGTCAGTGGATCACCAGCTTCCTGACAGACTGAAAGCAAAAAGTGAGGTTGGGGGAGATCACCTCTGAAACACGGTCCCTCAGTATAGGTGCTCCACAAGGATGTGTCCTCTCACCTCTACTGTTCTCCCTCTACACCAATGACTGTACCTCCAATAACTCTGTGGTTAAACTCCTGAAGTTTGCAGACGACACCACTGTCATTGGCCTCATTCAGGATGGTGACGAGTCTGCATACCGGCAGGAAGTCGAGCGGCTGGTACCCTGGTGCAGTCAGCACAATCTGGAGCTGAACAAGCTCAAGACTGTAGAGATCATAGTGGACTTCAGGAGACATCCCTCAACATTGCTTCCCCTCACCATATCAGACAGCCCGGTGTCTACTGTGGAGATCTTTAAGTTCCTGAGCACCACCATCTTCCTGCAACTGAAGTGGGAGACCAACATCTCCTCCATCCTCAAAAAGGCCCAGCAGAGGATGTACTTCCTGAGGCAACTGAGGAACTACAGTCTCCCCCAGGAGCTGCTGACCCAGTTCTACACGGCAGTCATTGAGTCTGCCCTGTGCTCCTCCATCACTGTCTGGTACGGAGCAGCAACTAAACAGGACAGGAACAGACTGCAGCGGACTGTACGGTTGGCAGAGAAGATCATCGGCTCCTCCCTGCCCTCCATTCAGGACCTGTACAGCTCAAAAACCAAGAAACAGGCAGGGAAAATCATCTCTGACCCCTCACACCCAGGACACAGACTTTTTGACCTGCTGCCCTCTGGCAGATGGCACAGAAGCCTGCAGACCAGGACCACCAGACACAGGAACAGTTTCTTTCCCCTCGCCATCTCCCTTCTAAATAACTGAACTGACACACTGCTAGACAGCAACTGCACTTTATGAACACAATACTCACACAATCTATATCACATATCACATATCTAAAAGCATAAAATTTACTACGCATTCATACTGCAGACTGAATTTTATTCTGTTGTTTACTATATTGTTTACTGTGTTGTTATATAGTGTTGTGTTTTTGTACTGTTGTGCTTGAGAGACACCATCGGCCGGAAACAAATTCCTTGTATGTGTTTGCTCACATACTTGGCCAATAAACATGTTTCTGATTCTAATTATCCCCACTGCCTTTTTACTGTTCATATGATTTCAAGTTTCTATGAATTTTGTCTCATGGTTTGGCCATTGAATTTTGACTTCTTGTATAACCTGCACATAATTTATGAGACCTTAACTAAAATGCATACTTTTGATCACAGTGTGATTCTTAACAACAATACTCCATGTTGTTATTCTGCCACCATCTTAATCCCGTCTACTGAAAACACAAAGTCACTTGTTTTGCTCTTGGACTTGGTTTTCTGATCCTGTAGTTCATGTAAACTTTGTCACATAACAGTGAGGAGGTGGAAATAGCTGATGAAACTGCTGATGAATTGCTGATGAAACTGTCATATAACTATCTTCATTAGAGGGCGTGGTCTTGGTTGTACAGAAAATTGTTGTTTTTTAACCATTTTCAGGTGTTTTTGGCTGTATGTTCCGGGTCACCATCATTGTGGTGAACTGATTACCTTTGGTTGAGACTGAGCTTTCTGACACTGATTAACACATTTCACACTGCAATGCCTTGATAGTGTTGAGATTTCATTGTACCTTGTACAGATGCAGCAAAACTGCCCTAAAACTAAACCAAGCCCCCTCCATATTTCCCAATCAAAATCCTGCCATTAACCATCGTCTAAGTGCTAAAAAAAACATTACTGTAAGCCCGTGCTTCTTGATTATTTTCTGTCTCTTAATATAAATGAATGTGAGCTGATGCCAAGCAAAGAATGCCCCCACTCCTCAATTTGTGGCATCCCTTTTAAAGACTCAGTAAGATACTTGGGTATAATTATATCCAAAACCAGTAAGAATAGAAGTGTTGCTAATTTTTCACAACCTATCCGCACATTATACGACCATATATAGGTCGATTTTGAAAGCCCAAAAAAATACGGCCCATGAGAGCATTTTCAAATGGCCTGTTGGAAAATTTTCCAGGCTCCGCAGCGACTTACTCCCGATAGCGCATGCGCGCACCTTCCCAGAGGAGCTGACATACGCATGCGCGAGGTTTCGCTCTGTTCAGCCGAACAAAACAAAAATTCTGCTGCAATATGTCTCATTTTAATACAACGGTTAGCTTTAAAATGTAAAGATACACATGGACACACTGAAAAGCCGAATATTTCACATTAAAAAGCAGAACGGTTAAAGTTAGGGCTTGCAGATAGGGGTCGCATACGGAATATGGTGTCGTTTTCAAAATCGACCAATGCGGTCGTATTTCACGTGAGGTTGGGCTGATTTTTCTCCTGTTACAGAAAAGTAAAAAAAAAATCTTTAACAGTTGGTTACAAAGAGATTTTTCCCTGAGAGGTAGAGTACTGCTTACCAAAGCAGAAGGTTTATCTAGATACATTGATGCCTCTCAGTCCATGTATGTAGACAAATCTATAAGTAAATCTGTAGACCGAGTGTTATCTGATTTCATATGGAAGAACAAAACACATTGCTTGCGAAAATCTGTTATCTTAAATTAAGTTAAGTTTTCTCCCATTTAGGTGGCCTAGAATTTGAATATTTCTAAAATAACAATCAAGCTCTCTAACTTTCACCAACAAGTCTTTTTAGCATGGTCCCTGATGTATAAGCATAACTTTTCTCCACATAAATACTATTTCTGGAATAATTGTAATATTCTGTACAAAAACAAATCGCTCTTTTTCCATAATTGGTTTAATAATGGTATTCTGAATGTTTCCCAACTGTTAAAGAATAAAGGTTGTTTATTTTTATTTTATTTTATTTTTTAAAATTTCCTATATTAATCCCTCGTGGGGAAATTTGGCTCTACATCCTTATAACATCTCATGCTGCATTCCTTATTGTAAGGTGAGAAGCAGAGGGCAGCCACCTTGAACAGCGCCCGGGGGGCAGTTTTGGGGTTCAGTATCATGCCCAAGGATACTTTGACACGTATCTTTATATACTTATATACGTAGTGTGGTATGATAATATTGTATAGCTAAGCATTTACTAGCTAAAATTAACCTGTCTTAAGTTTAACCTTATTTGGAGAATGAACACTATCTGCAGACAGGTGGTCATCAGGAAGCCATCATTGGAAGTAGGACTGGAGACACGATTCATTTGGAGACTGGGAGCTTGTTATAGACTAGATGACACCACATTTTAGAGGGTCCAAGGTGTAGGAATGGAATGTTGGGAAAGGCTGGAGATACTTGATTGATTGTGATCTGGTGTAAGCATTTTGTACCACCTGTCTCTGTAAAAATGAATAAAAGGCGCTGAACCCAAAAGATTTGGGGCAGAGTACCTCCACTTTGTTCCAGACATAACGCCAACCTGAAATTCTGTGTCTTGTGAAATTTGTTCAAGTGTTTGTAGGTTGACCTGGGATGAAGTGAACATGAGTGCTGCAGACGAGGTTGTGTGCTTGTAGTTCTGTACTACATAAGGGTGAAGAGTGCAGCACAACAGTAGTTTATATACTTATTCAGAATTCCTAAAACAGTACAAAATTTCTGTCAGCTGTGGTGTTACTACTACTACTACTACTGTCATTTAGCAGACGCTTTTATCCAAAGCGACTTACATTGAGAGAACATACAAGCAAGAATTCAAAGAGAAGGAAAAAAAAATATAAGGAGGCGGACTGTTTGGAGTCCAGTTTAATTCCGACGCTGATACATCAAGTGTATCTTTTTTTTTTTTTTTTAAATGGGCAGAGAGACTTCCTCTCTGTTCCAGACAAGAACGCCAAAATGATCCTTTGTCTCTTGTGTGAAGTTTGTTAAGCGTTTTCAGGTTGACCCAGGGATAAAACATGCAGTGCTGAAGAAGAGATTTGAGTTGTTCATGGTTTGGTACCACACAGAGTAAAGAATTTCAGCACCACAGACATGGTGACCTCCGACGTGATCCTCGTGGTCGCAGGATGAAACACAACTTAAGTTCATTTTGGAAGTGGGACAAGACGGGGCGTGCCAAATGATAAGGTAAATAGTAGTACCTGTTAAACTCAAAACTGCTATATTGAAATTATAAAATTTTACGTTTTTGTCCCATAACTAAAAGGACTGTGAGTTGATGAATTGCTGACTATAAACTGTGTTGTAGACTATTTTAATCAACTTGGAGTTGAGAGAGTTTTTTGTGTGTGTTTTTTCTTGAATTCAGGTGTCGAGTAGGTTTGGTACCGAAAAAAGTCCTTGAAGGTAATCACACCCAGAATTAATGCCGACGGGCATTTTTTCGGTCGCTATGGCAGCACATTGGGTTTCTGAGTCAAGCCCGGGAACTGAGGACTACTAAAATCAACCTCGTGGTGATCCATAATATTAATGTCTTAGGGTAAGGTCATGACATCACGTAAGAGATTTGGAGTGTCATTAAGGTAGTGAAAGAAATGTATAAGTGACCGAGAGTGTGTGTGGAACATGCATGGAAGGAGGGAAATCACTAGGATTTGACTCATTGCATGTCTGGTTGTTCAGATAAGAGTGTCAAACCCAACTCAAAAGTAGATTGGAAATTAAATTAAAGAAAAAAAAGAGAAACATTTGGCTGAGTGACAGGGAGTCACAGTAGAGAAGAAAAATAAAAAGTTAGAAACAAAAAGAAAAGGAGATACCAGTGTGAGTGCTGTCTGTATGTATTTGGTCTGCATGTGTCTCTGTGTGTGTGCCGAGGGGGTCTCGTCTCTGCTGCAGCTGACAGGATGATGTTATTAAAACTCTGTTGAACGGAATGTGAAGATCTTAATTTGTTCATACATTTGGATAATGAATGTTTGAGAGATCTGGTATCCCATACATTCAGTTGTTTGAGTGAACCTCAGACTGACTGGTCTGATTCTNTTTTTTTTTTTTTTTAGTGAGAGATAAATTCTCAAATTGCTATCATAAATCATAAATTAATCCTACATTAAGACTGAAAGTGTTCTTTAAAGAGGTGAGTCTTAAGTCTGCTCTTAAAAGTAGCTGCCGACTCTGAGGATCGGACCGAGTTTGGTAGGTCATTCCACCATCGGGGGACAACAGAGGAGAAGAGTTTGGAACATGATCTCATGCCACGTTGTGGTGGAAGCGCTAGTGTTATAATATTTTATTGCTAAGTATTTACTATTTTAATGTTAACCTGCTTTAAACTTAACTTTATAAGGAGAATTAACCATCTGCATGCAAAAGACCGAGGAAAAACACTCTGGACTGAGGACAAGAGATGACAACGAATTTGTTAATGACTTTGCAGATGCTGGGAGCCATAATCTAAAAACACCACAGTTCAACAAAAAAGGAAAAGAGGGGAGAATGTTTAGACAACATGATTCACGAATGGCAGTGTGTTAGATGATGAGAGCTGTCACACCCTGCAGAGATAATTAGTGGAGACAGCACACACCACACAGCAGCTGCAGCGATCCCACCAGTGAAAACACTACAGAGAAAACCCCACAGATCTGAAAGAAAACCCAAAACCCCAGAACCGTGACAGTACAACCCCCCCCCCCCCCCAAGGTACGGCACCCGACGTCCCAAAAACAAAACCCCAGAACGGGCGGGAGGTGGGAGGTAAGGAAGGGGGGACAAACCCAAGGTCAAAAAAGTGCGAGAAAAACAGAAAACCAGGCTAAACATAAAAGTTCAAAAACCTGGAACCCCAGAGGAGATGCGCCGAGACTCTGGAGGATGACCTGGAGGCCGAGAGGAGAGGCGCCCAGGCTCTGGAGGACGGCCTGGAGGCCGAGAGGAGAGGCGCCCAGGCTCTGGAGGACGGCCTGGAGGCCGAGAGGAGAGGCGCCCAGGCTCTGGAGGACGGCCTGGAGGCCGAGAGGAGAGGCGCCCAGGCTCTGGAGGAAAGGCCTGGAGGCCGAGAGGAGAGGCGCCCAGGCTCTGGAGGATGGCCTGGAGGCCGAGAGGAGAGGCGCCCAGGCTCTGGAGGACGGCCTGGAGGCCGAGAGAGAAGGCGCCGAGCGTCTGGAGGACGGCCAGGAGGCCGCTCTGAGAAGCGCCAAGAGTCTGGGGGACGTCCTGGAGAGCGGCCTGGGAGCCGCGAGGCGAAGAGGCGCAGCGCGCCTGGAGGGCGGCCTGGGAGCCGCGGAGCCTTGAGGCGCAGCGCGCCTGGAGAGCGGCCTGGGAGCCGCGAGGCGAAGAGACTCAGCGCGCCTGGAGAGCGGCCTGAGAGCCGCGGGGCGAAGAGGCGCAGCGCGCCTGGAGAGCGGCCTGGGAGCCGCGGGGCGAAGAGGCGCAACGCGCCTGGAGAGCGGCCTGGGAGCCGCGAGGCGAAGAGGCGCAGCGCGCCTGGAGAGCGGCCTGGGAGCCGCGAGGCGAAGAGGCGCAGCGCGCCTGGAGGGCGGCCTGAGAGCCGCGAGGCAAAGAGGCGCCTGGCGTCTGGAGTGCGGCCTGGGAGCCGCGAAGCGAAGAGGCGGCGGGCGTCTGGAGTGCGGCCGCTGCTGCTGGCGGGAGGACAGCCGCTGATGCCGGATGAAGGTCTTGGAGGTCTGGGAGGTCTAGGAGGTCTTGGAGATCTGGGAGGTCTAGGAGGTCTGGGAGGTCTTGGAGATCTGGGAGGTCTAGGAGGTATAGGAGATCTGGGGGCTGAGGTATGATGAACCGGAACTGGTGCTGATGAGTCCGGAGGACCGTTGCAGACGACGACGTCCTCGAACCCAGGCGGAGGCGGAAGCGTTGGAGGACCGTCGCGGATGGCGACGTCCTCGAACCCAGGCGGAGGCAGAGGACCGTCGCGGACGGCGACGTCCTCGAACCCAGGAGGAGGCGCTGGAGGACCGTCGCAGACGGCGTTGTTCTCGGACCCTGGCGTTGGAGGACCGTCGCAGACGGCGACGTCCTCGAACCCAGGAGAAGGCGCTGGAGGACCATCGCGGATGGCGACGTCCTCGGAAGAACAGGAGGCGTCGAGACCCTTGGAAGAACTGGAGGCGTCGGGACCCTTGGAAGGACTGGAGGCGTCGGGACCCTCGGAAGGACTGGAGGCGTCGGGACCCTTGTGAGAACTGGAGGCGTCGGGACCCTTGTGAGAACTGGAGGCGTCGGGACCCTCGTGAGAACTGGAGGCGTCGGGACCCTCGTGAGAACTGGAGCCGGGACCCTCGTGAGAACTGGAACCGGGACCCTCTGGAACTCTGGAACCGGGACCCTCTGGAACGGGGCTTGGACCAGTAATCAGCTCGGAACAGGTCCGAGCAGCGGAGCAGTGGAGAGCGGAAAAGACACCTGAGACACCGAATGGGACGGTGGGTGCTTGGGAGCTCTCTGAAACGGGGCTGGGACCCGTAATCAGCTCGGAACAGGTCCGAGCAGCGGAGGAGTGGAGAGCGGACATGGTACCCGAGACACCGAGTGAGACGGTGGGTGCTGGGGAGCTCTCTGAGATGGGGCTAGGACCCGAGCGCAACCCGGAACAGGTCCGAGCAGCGGAGGACTGGAGAGCGGACAAGGCACCCGAGACACCGAGTGGGACGGTGGGTGCTGGGGAACTGGCAGCGGCGGATGAGGAGCAGGCATGAGCCTGAGACTGTCTGTAGATGGTGCAGCTTCCCCGGGCTATGGCCAGGTTAATGGAAAGTTCAGAGACCTGGGGAAGCTGCCCAAGCTGGGGGTGTTTAACTATAATGTCCTGTGCGATAGTGAGAGCAGAGTGGATGTAGTTCAAGTCAGTGGACTTGAGAGCCGCTGCCAGAACCCGGTTCAGTCGCTCCATGGGGATCTGGATCTCCGAGACGAGATGGGGGGAGAACCTAAGACCCCCTGCCGGGTCTAGTGCAGTCTGGAGCTGGGTCTGGGGGTTCTGGTGGCCAGTTCATTCTGTCATGATGCCCACCAGGGGGTGTTTGTTCGAACCCCAAAGGTGACCCAACTCCAAACACACGCGGGGGAGACAGTTAGCAGGGAAAGTGAATTTATTATGGCTAGTACACAAAACAACAGAACAAGGTAGTGTAATGTGCACGATGAAAACAGGACTGGAACTGAGGCGGGGAAGAGACTCGATCCTGGGGGGAGAGACTCGTTAGAAAACAAGTAATACGACCCGCTGCAGTGCGCGGGGAAAGTGCAACTACACTTACTGTGGGGCTGAAGCTGTAGTTGCGTGAGGTGGGATCCGAAGACACTGCAGCGGGGGTGGAGCCCCAGGAGTCGAGGGAGAGTGATGAAGCCCGGGACGTGGTGCTGTCTCCACAGACGAGACCGTGGCAGGGGTGACAGCAGCGTGCTGACCGGGAAGGTGTGGATCCGGAGGAGACCAGAGACAGACAGCGCACCAGGGAGAGAGAACGCCGCAAAGCGCGCGACGTTAGAAAGCCCCGGTGAGGAAGAGCCCTCTTTCCAGCGGGTGAACGACCACGCAGAGGCACTCAGAGCCTGGAGGAGAGGCTCCAGGACGCGAAACTGAGAGAGAGGGAGAGAAGGCTGGTTAGTAGTAACTAACATAAAAACTGTCATCAAAATGTCTCTGGCCGATCTGTACCACAGAAGGAGTGGAACGAACTAGCGTCTGTCTCTTCTTGCTCCTCTGCTTAAATACCCAGCTCTCCTGAGCTGGGTAATGATCCACACCTGCAGCCACTGATGAGAGCTGTCACACCCTGCAGAGATAATTAGTGGAGACAGCACACACCACACAGCAGCTGCAGCGATCCCACCAGTGAAAACACTACAGAGAAAACCCCACAGATCTGAAAGAAAACCCAAAACCCCAGAACCGTGACATAGATGCTCAGAGACAAGCCTTGTAAGGTTGTACTGTGTTGATGTTAGGGCCAATAAAGTGGCGATTGAGCAAAAGATTCGATGGGCAGAGAGACTTCCTCTCTGTTCCAGACAAGAACGCCAAAATGATCCTTTGTCTCTTGTGTGAAGTTTGTTAAGCGTTTTCAGGTTGACCCAGGGATAAAACATGCAGTGCTGAAGAAGAGATTTGAGTTGTTCATGGTTTGGTACCACACAGAGTAAAGAATTTCAGCACCACAGACATGGTGACCTCCGACGTGATCCTCGTGGTCGCAGGATGAAACACAACTTAAGTTCATTTTGGAAGTGGGACAAGACGGGGCGTGCCAAATGATAAGGTAAATAGTAGTACCTGTTAAACTCAAAACTGCTATATTGAAATTATAAAATTTTACGTTTTTGTCCCATAACTAAAAGGACTGTGAGTTGATGAATTGCTGACTATAAACTGTGTTGTAGACTATTTTAATCAACTTGGAGTTGAGAGAGTTTTTTGTGTGTGTTTTTTCTTGAATTCAGGTGTCGAGTAGGTTTGGTACCGAAAAAAGTCCTTGAAGGTAATCACACCCAGAATTAATGCCGACGGGCATTTTTTCGGTCGCTATGGCAGCACATTGGGTTTCTGAGTCAAGCCCGGGAACTGAGGACTACTAAAATCAACCTCGTGGTGATCCATAATATTAATGTCTTAGGGTAAGGTCATGACATCACGTAAGAGATTTGGAGTGTCATTAAGGTAGTGAAAGAAATGTATAAGTGACCGAGAGTGTGTGTGGAACATGCATGGAAGGAGGGAAATCACTAGGATTTGACTCATTGCATGTCTGGTTGTTCAGATAAGAGTGTCAAACCCAACTCAAAAGTAGATTGGAAATTAAATTAAAGAAAAAAAAGAGAAACATTTGGCTGAGTGACAGGGAGTCACAGTAGAGAAGAAAAATAAAAAGTTAGAAACAAAAAGAAAAGGAGATACCAGTGTGAGTGCTGTCTGTATGTATTTGGTCTGCATGTGTCTCTGTGTGTGTGCCGAGGGGGTCTCGTCTCTGCTGCAGCTGACAGGATGATGTTATTAAAACTCTGTTGAACGGAATGTGAAGATCTTAATTTGTTCATACATTTGGATAATGAATGTTTGAGAGATCTGGTATCCCATACATTCAGTTGTTTGAGTGAACCTCAGACTGACTGGTCTGATTCTCTATTTAGGAGTTAAGAAAATTAAAGTAAAATAAAAAATAAGGCTGTATACTGTATATTACTAATAATAATGATAATTTAAAAAAATATAAAATAAGTTCCGATAGGTACACAATAATGATAACAAGGTTAATGAAAAAAGAAATAAAGATTGATAAATAAGTAAACTGAACCATTCCACAAAAAGCTCATGACTAGCAGGTGATACAAAGTACATGCAGAATAAAAATTCAGAGATTGTAAAGCATCTAAATAACATAGCATGAAAATAACAATATTAATTGAATAATGAATTAAGTGTGGCATTGTGTTATGTATTGGTTGTAGGACGCATCAACAGCCTAATTTCTTATTAATTAAATTGGAGAAGACCGTGTGTATCAGTGACTCTTTCTGTGATGTGAAAATCTTAGTTCACACTCCTGAGAGCAACAAAAAGACCCAGGATCTCGACTTTTTGTGAATGGACTGTGTCATTCTCGACACCTATACGACTTTTCCCAAAACTCATTTAAGAACCCTCCACTGCGAAAGCAGTCTCCAGTTCATGGAAAGGGTGGCTTGCCTTCTTCAGGTCAGTGGAGAGTCCTTGCCTCAAGTGGAGTTCAAGTGTCTCAGGGTCTCGTTCACGAGTGAGGGGCGGATGGAGTGCAAGATTGACAGACAGATCGGTGCAGCATCTGCAGTGATGCAGTCGCTGAATCTGACTGTTGTGGAGTCGAAAGCCAAAGCTCTCAATTTACCAGTCAAGCTATGTTCCAAACCCTCACCTATGGCCATGAGATTTGGGTCATGACCAGAAGGACAAAACCGCGGATACAAACGGTTGAAATGAGTTTCCTCTGAAGGGTGGCTGGGCGCTTTAAGTAATATTTAAAACTAGAAAAGTTCCTGAAGAAACTTTGAGAGGGATTGCCACTCTGTGCAGGACTCTGAAACCTTCAGCCAATCAGAAAGCTGCATTCATTCCACAGCTGACAGGTGCTGCAAATGTGATGACAAGGCAGACAGATTAGAAAAATATGGGAGTGTATTGGGGAGACGTTATGATTTCAGAGGTTTTTCCTATAGGGTTACAATAAGGGGTATGGTTTTTAATAGATTCCGTTGCTATGGTAACCCAAAATTTGAGGTACACATGATGATTCAGTTCTCCTGGTCAACCCAATAACATTAATGTATGTGCACACACATCCCATAGTGTCTGCTGTGAGCTGACCGGGTGCTATGATGGCTAATTACGTTGCCATGGTAATACGGTAACAGATATGTAGATGTGGCTTCAATAAGTTATAGACCAATGTCTACTGAGCACATAAAAGTTGAATTTACAATTGTGGGTCAAAGCATGTCCGCACAGTAAGTGATCAAAAATCGTTTATTTGACTCAATGCTGTTGCCATGGTAACCCAAAAATTAATGATCACATGATGGGTCACTTTTAATGATCATGCCAATTGCTGTGATATATGACATGAGGTCACAAATCCTATTGTGGGCCCTATAGGCTCACCGGGTGTGTTTGGTGGCGAATGGCGTTGCCATGGTAACACATATGTTAAAGTAGCTCATGTATGTTATAGACCAATGTCTAGTGATCAGCAATAAGGTGGAACAATGTCTCTAGGTCAATGTAATCTGGGCCATTTTAACATAGGATTTGAATAGGGGGCATGGTTTTTGGTGGATCCTGTTGCCATGGTAATCCAAAATGCTTCAGAACCATGATAGAGCATCTCTGTTTAGCACCCCGGTCAGTTTGATGTGTCATACATGGGGTTATGTCTGACAGATGGGGCTGTAGGGCATTTCGGGTTGTGTTTTTGGCGAGATGCGTTGCTATGGTAACCCCAATTTTCATCAAAACCACATAGTTCACTTCTCCTTTCCAAACCGATCGATTTGATGTATCACACGTCATCACAGGTGGTATTGTCTGTCCTGTGTGTAAAACGGGTGATCCTCATAGCGTTTGGCGTCACCAAGGCCACGCAGTCTGACTTTTGGACAAGATTTTTAAAACTAAAGTAGACCCATCCCTTGAGACCAGAAATGAGGTGGAACGGTGTCCATAGGTAAAAGTATGTTGTGGCAATAAGCCCTAGAAAATTGTAAATTGGCGTTTTTTGGAGCATTTTCTATTAATTTTCAATGGGAGGCGGGGTTTTTTGTGAATACCGTTGCCATGGCAACCTGAAATGCCACGAAAACCAGGATCATGCACATCTGGAATTTGGCCCAGTCAGTTTGATGTATGATACTCGTACAAAAGTCTGGCGGTTTGGGTTGTGGGGCATTTCGGGTGCACATTTTGGCGTGCTACGTCACCGTGGTAACACGGATCCCCAACAAAATGTAATAGCAATAAGTAATAGTAATAAAGTTACAGCCATCTACTAGTCATAATTTTAAACTTCCTAAAAACTTTTTTTTTCTTTATAGACTTCTCTATCCATGGGTTTAGCAAGTTTCCTTTCTTTTCAGTTCCAGAAAACAAAAAGAAACATTGTTCTTACTTCTGTTATCCATGTATCTCCAGGTGTTCTCTTCTTTATATTTTCGGACAGATGTTTCATATCCCTCCTCACTCCTGTAACCATCCAGGCAGCCGCTTGTTTTAAACAAAAACCAGGTTAGCATAGCTACATCCAGCTAGCTCCGAAAGAAGCCTCTCACAGACTGCTTTCCTTTCTCATTTACTGGCTGTTTGATAGCGGATAATCTTGCGGTATTTAACGTGGTCGTGAAGTTATTTTCTCTGCGTTTATTGGCTAAATTAAGTTCTTCTGTTTGACAATGCAGATCTGCTATTGGCTAATTCAATCTAAGAGCCTACCTCCTGAGGGCGCTTTCTCCAGCGCCCCAGAGCTGAACTAGACATATGAGAAGTCGAGAAGCAGGAGGAAATCATATTTTACAAAGTAATTTCTGTCTTTCAGAAATAATTTATACAACCTTCCCAGTATATAAATACAGATTTGAGAGTTTTAACTCTAAATAAATGTGATCTAAATACATCCAGGTAATTATCAACCTATGCCCAATCTACTCTTAATCTAAAAAATTCTAGTGGCAAAACTATTATGTGATCATTTACACAGTAATAATATTTTTGAAGAGTTTCAGTCAGGATTTAGAGCTCATCATAGCACTGAAACAGCACTAGTGAAAGTTTCTAATGATACTCTCATGGCCTCAAACAATGGACTTGTATCTGCCCTTGATCTCTTGGATCTCATTGCTGAGTTTGATACCATAGATCACAATATCTTACTAAAGAGGCGGCTTGAATATGATATTAGAATTCAGGCATTAAACTGGTTTGAATCATATTTAAAGGTTAGGGTTAGGTATATGGAATATTTTCATTAAAAGCTATGTTTTTAACAAAATAATGCCTCCACGGGGTGTTTAGAGGGTTGTAGAATTAAAATACAGCATATCCTTGAAAAATTATATTTGAAGTAAAATATTCTAAAATATTAATTTTGGCGGGTACAACGTTGGCATTTTGTTTACATCTACCAGCCAATAGCTGGCAGAGCAGCGGGCACCATTTTGGGTTGCCTAATACCGTAAATACTGCAGCACAGCGAGGCTGGTACTGTTGAGTCTGCAGATCAAGCAGCTGGAAGCACCGGGGATATTTGGTTATATGCCTTATTTGCTTGCCATAGATGATTCCTCTGGGGTTTCTCATGTGACGAGCAAGTTCTGGGTAGAAACGTTTTTTATTAGCGGCTAAGTTAACATGGAGCTACGTGTTTGTGAAGTGGATGAGCGCTTTGGTCCACTTATTGGACTGGAAGACACACCAGGGAGGATTTTATTGCTTTTTTAAATTTTATTGGACAAGTGCGTGCAGGATGGTGTGTGGGGAGGAGAGAGGATCTTCAGAGGGACTGCAGGAAGTTTTGGAGCCGTGGTGCAACTGTGAACTCTTTGCCACAGACTGAATCGATGACTGAGCTTCAAACAGGTAGGAGCTACTTTTATCAGAGTCAGTGTGTGAAGAGCATGATTAGTGAGCTGAACGCATGATATTTTATGTCCTGCTTTGATTGGAGATCAGAGTGGGTTTGGTGAAAAATATTGGTTGGCCTGAGTATCGGCGCGCACACGCGCGTGGGGGGGATTAACGAGCCTGGTATCCTGATGGCTGAAGGCTTTGTGCCGTGTTATTGTGTTCCAAGTTCCATATACCACCTTTAACTGAAAGATTTCAGATTGTTCATGTAAATAACAAATCTTCTTTGTGTACCAGAGTCAGTCATGGAGTTTCTCAGGGTTCAGTGCTTGGACCTATTCTCTCTACTTTATATATGATTAGATTAGATTTGATTAGATAGAACTTTATGAATCCATACAGATTCAAAGAAATAAACAAGTAAGGTCACATTATAAAAGAGAAAGATTAATAATGAGCATGAGAGAGAGTCCAATAGTGGTCGAGTTATTGCACATTACTGTCATATGGATTTACAAGAATAAACAAACATAAACAAACAAGTGGGATCTAAATATAAAATGGAAATACTAATAAATTAGAAGGAGAAACTAATATATAATTGAATTATTGCCCATTACTGTCTGAATCGTTTCACATCATTTGTCATTAGTTAGACTCATTACTCCTGATCATCCCCCCCGTTTTCCTATTCGCCCTCCCAACAAGGAGTTGTACAGTTTGATGGCATGTGGGACAAAGGACTTTTTAAGTCTGTTGGTTCTGGACTTGGGGAGAAGCAGCCTGTCACTGAACAGACTCTTCTGGGTGTCAATGACAGTGTGCAGAGGGTGCCT
This sequence comes from Pachypanchax playfairii, assembly GCA_006937955.1. Classification (NCBI taxonomy): domain Eukaryota; kingdom Metazoa; phylum Chordata; class Actinopteri; order Cyprinodontiformes; family Aplocheilidae; genus Pachypanchax; species Pachypanchax playfairii. The sequence goes on from SSNP01000340.1 coordinate 166,400, forward strand.
GGCATTGTCCATAATGAACAGCACTTTGTTCAATTCTTGCCACTGTCACCAGAAAGTCCAGCTTCATTCCAACCACAGAACTGGCCCTCCTGTTCAGTTTGTCTAGTCTGTATGAGTCCTTTTTTGCTGTGCTGCTCCCCCAACACACCACAGCATAGAAAAGGATGCTGGCAACAACAGACTGATAGGACATCCCCAGGAGCTTCTTGCATATGTTGGACCACAGCCCCCTGAGGAAGTACAGTCTGCTCTGATCCTTCTTATATATCTGCTGGGTGTTGTGTGTCCAGTCCAGTTTGTTGTCCACCCAGAGTCCAAGGTACTTGTATGTGCTGACCATCTCCACCTCTTCTCCATCAATCTGACCTGGTCGCGGGCCTGGTCTAGACCTCCCAAAATCCACAATCAGTTCCTTGGTATTTGAGTGTTGAGCAGGAGGTGGTTTGTGCGGCTCCGGGCAACAAAGTTCTGCACCAGGCTCCTGTACTCCTCTTCCTGGTTGTCCTTAATACACCCCATGATAGCTGTGTCGTCTGTTTTAATTCTGTTTTATCCTGTCATGTGTTTCTCCTCTTATTACCACCCTCTGTTGAGATTGTAGGTTTCGAGTGTGTTTTTGGGCTTTGTGTTCTTGATGTCTCCAGGGGTTTTGTGACTTTAGTTTGTAACTCCTGGTTTCCTCTTTTGTGGCAGGGTTTTTTCATGAGCTTTTGTACAAATTTATTAGTGGGCTTTGTTTCTTATTGGTTGTGATGTGTTTTTCCAGGCCTGACCTGCGGTTTATTTTGGTACTGTTTGAGTCACCCAGTCACTCCAGTCTTTCATGCACCAAACCATGGCTGTGTCCAAATTCAGGGTCTGCATACTACTGAGAGTCCCTCCTAACCGATCTAATGAGGATGGTTCCTTCAAGAACGCAAAAAACGGAAGTTAGTGTCTTGTGAATTTGGACTCTTCTACCCCTTCTGTTCTTGCCCTTACACGGTCGCCTAGCAACCGTAAACAAAAGCAGTGAAAATGGAGCGTGAACCGTGAACAAGGTGTCCTTCTTCTCATGTTTATTCTACTTATTAAATTGTCTTATGTTCTGTAAATAGTTTTATTTCTGTACCTATATTGTTGAGTTTTATATCGTAAATATTTTCTACACGTCATTAAACAACTTTAATTATATAAAGTTCATTTTCTTGTTAATAAACAATCCATTTACTATAAAAAAGGGAACTAAAAAGTAAACACAATGAATTATGAGAAGTATTTCTTTCAATCAGTTTATTCTGAAGAAGTTTCGAACAAAACCAAAAACTGGATGAGAGCTCTTCATCCGTGTCCTCCTCTTCCTCACTGCTGGCTGGCTGAGAATAGGATTTATAAATAGATTTATTCTTGTACCTCCACCCCTCAGGTTGCTCCGGCGCTTGATAAAGGTGTTTTTCTGCTCTTTACTCCCTAAATTATATTTTAAAAAGCTTAAATCACTAACAAGAAATGACCTGTGTGTGGAAATACTTACACAGGAGGTACAAACGGGAATATTTCAAGAGATGTAAACATACTTCTCGCTTTATCTGTCACTGGTTTAAACTGTCTGCCAAATTGCCAAAAAGAATTGTGGGATATGTAGAACGTGAAAGGATACACCAGACCCATCCTTAAAATTCTGGGAAAAATAGTACGCATTTCGAGGAAGTATTTGAAGAATCCTTGGAATTTGGACAGTTCTCGTCGCGTCGATGTGACGTAACATCCTTAAAATACATTCTTAAAAGTATGCAGACCCTGAATTTGGACACAGCCCTTGACTCCCTCAGCCTGCAATCAGTCTCATCTGGTACACCTGACCTAGCAAAATCACTCTCATGCCACTCACCTGTCAGTTTTTGTATTTAAGCCTTGCCATGCTCCTCATCCATTGGCAGATTGTTAGCCAGTTCATGCTGCTATGCTCTAATGTCTCTGTCTGTCTTGTCACATTTCTGTCTAATCATGGAGTGTACTGGCCCAACTTCTGTTTTACTGATCACATCTCTAGCTGCCTCTTTTTGTATTTTAGATTACTGCCTATTGGATTAAACTGATCTGCTCTGACCACACCTTAACTTGCCCCCTGTCTATAAGGGTAGGGTGAGATTTTGACCACTGCTAGTTCATTGATTTTGGATTGTTGGATTTTGGATTTGGATTCTGGGGATTTTCTTTTTCTGACCCTGGACTGTTTTTGGATTTATCCTCTCTGCACTGTCCCCAGAGGAGGAGATTGTCATTGTCCTGTTGTGACCTGACTGTAAGCAGTGTATTTTGTAAGGCACAAAATAAATAAAATTTATTTTAAAGTGCTAAACGTTTACATTTTGTTAATTGATACGTTTGTTCATATTGTGAAGCCCTAATTATGACTGGCTTAAGAAGGTTGGATACTGTCTTAAATATTTTACAGTTATAAATAATCTTTCTCACAGTAAATTGACCCCAGATGTTTTAGAAATGACCTTATAATCCTTTCCAGTTTACTAAACAGCAAAGATTTTGTCTCTCAAGTCATTACTGTATTTCCTTTTGGATATTGTGTGTGTTATTACACACCTGTACACTCCAGACCAGCAAATTTTCATTTTCATTTTCATAGAGGTGGGTACCCTTGGTGAATCTAGTGCATTTAATTTGCAGTTCCTGGCTGCAACTTTTCCTTTTAAATCCCACGCAGCAAGGGTAAACTCAGAAATGTTACTTCTAGCTTTTAAAAATGTTTAAAGACTTGTTTGTTTGTATAACCAAAATGCAAAATCTTTGTGTTTAAACAGAATGTTTCATCAGCAGACAAACCAGCTAATTGTTTCAGCCTGTTTAATATTAAACAACTGTGGATTGCTATGAGCCTCAGAATGTGTCTGCCTTTTGAAAAGAAACAAAAAGATTGATCATCTGTATTTTAATTTCAGTCTTTAGGAACTAGTTTTTAGTTTCTACCATTTCACTGTTGTGATCATGTTTTGGTGTTTATTCATAGCTGAAATCAGAACCTTCCGCTCAATGCAAGTATAAAACTTTACCATTCCAGTTAAATCTGCACTGCTTTTTAAGGATTATGACATCAGCAGATATTTCTATTCTCCTGAGTCACTGTCTTACCATTGGGCTGCTGTCGGTCCAGCTGAAGTCTCTCTCAAACATCCTGTCATTCAGGCCAATCCACTGGTAGTCCCTGCCCAGACCTGCAGGAAGAGGGGACATATTATCATTTGTCAAACTAAACTGAAGACCAAGCATGAGCACTGATGGATATTTGAAAAAAGACAGACTTACGATTGACAAAGATTTGTTCCTCATGGGAAAGGATGCTGACCAGGTGAGCTCCATGGAGACGACACTCCCTCTCAGAGGCATCCCAGGTTTGACGGTGTGTGAAGTACTTGTAACAATGAGACTGAAACTTGTGCCAACCAAATCCACACACCACTGTGTCTGCAAAGCCAGGAAACCACAGCGTTAAAACAAGGTGGTATACTGTTGTCGGCCAAAGCTAAAGCTAAATTTAGCTGCGCGCAGCCTCTGTACCTCATTGTCTGCAAAAGAAAATGTGTGTTGCAGAGAGGTGCTGTAAGAAAAATATGTTTATTCTCATGTACTCTAACATGTAAATATTTCAGCATTAATCTTTTAGTGCAAGACAGCTATGAACAAGTCTCATTCCCACTGATGGGGTAAGGAAACTCTTTTGATTCACAGAGATGTGAGTCTCTCAAGGACACTGTGGTGGGAACTCTGTGATAACGTTGCTTAGTTACTTTATTTGCCAGGAGGCAGACTTCTTATTTCGCTTTATAATGATGATCTAATAATGTATTATCCAGTGAATGGGAGGCCACTGTAAAAATGCCGTTCTAACCCTTCCTTTCCCCCGGATGCGTCAGCAGCACGTTACTACTACTACTACTACTACCACTACTGTCATTTAGCAGACGCTTTTATCTAAAGCGACTTACATTGAGAGAACATACAAGCAAGAAATCAAAGAGAAGGAAACAATATAAGGAGGCGGACTGTTTGGAGTCCAGTTTAATTCCGACGCTGATACATCAAGTGTATCAATTTTTTATTTATTTATTTATTATTATTGGTTTTTTTTTGTAGAGATAAACTCCCAAATCGCTATCATAAATCAATTCCTCATTAAGACTGAAAGTGTTCTTTACTGCAGCAGCACGTCATACGCAGCTGATAGATTCCGCTGTAGTCAATAGAACCCTTTCCACCGCATCCGTCAGCAGCACGAGTCGAACGCGTCTCAGGAAGCGACATCTCGCGGCACATACATGGCGGTTCTATTTTTTACGCGCTACGCGTCTGAAACGCGTCAAGTTAATTAACAGTTTTAATGGATAACGGTGTTAACGGTCTTCATTGTTTGTTCCATCATGGACGACGAACGGTTGATTACTGAAGTGGAGAAGTACCAAATCCTGTTTGATCCCAGTCACAGTTTTTATAAAGACAGCATCAAGAAGGATAAAGCATGGAGTGACATCTCTGCGGTTTTGGGACAAGATGGTGAGTTTTTGCTACTTTTAACGTGATTTCTGTATTTACCTCTTTCAGTTATGATAGCTAACAAAAAAAAAATGGGCCTCAAAATTTTGACCAAAATAAATACTGTTTGTCATTTTTTTTAAATATAAATGAAGAGAAAGCCATAATAGAGATTAAAACTTCACATTGTTTCATAATATTAAAACAATGTTCTTTAATAATGAGCCCCACAACACATTCTTCTGAAAATTATCCAAATAACAAATAAACAAAAAATAACAAGTTTACAGTCCTAGAAATCTATGCACCATAAGTGATCACAAATTATTGCTTTTGTTCTCAACAGAGTCACTGGAAGGTTATTTACAATATTTACACATTACCATATTATAGAACAGCCCATGGTTAAACACCTCAAACCATCCTGTCCTGCCAAGGCACACTTCCTTCGGGGGAGTTGAAGAATGTGGTGAAGATTTCTCTGACATCCCACGCAGCTCTTCCAGCTCTGTTTCCTCCCATGTTTCTCACTGCAGCCATCTCTTTCCCTTGTTGCTCTGCCTCATTCAGCAGTCTTTGGTTGTCTGCTGGATTAAGTAGGAAGTTGTGGAGGATGCAAGCTGTGACAACCAGTGGGTCAACATGGTCTGGAGACAGGTTAATACGCCGATAAAATATCCTCCACCTTGAGGCCAGGATACCAAAGGCATTTTCCACCACCATCCTTGCTCTTGAGAGTCTGTAGTTAAATATTCTTTTTTCATGGCTTAGATTTTTTTCCTTGGTAAGGTCGCATAAGATAGGTCTTCAAGGGGAAAGCTGCATTCCCCACCATGGCAAATGGCACAGCACCCTGGTGTGCTGCGTCAGGTAGAGTTTTACTGGCTGGTACCTGAAGGCTTCTATTCTCCATTCCTTTTCCCACTTCTGATCCGGCAAAATAAACCACCGTCGCTGGTTCTTCCCACCTGGATTATCCGGAACCTGTAGTCAGCATCAACCAATCCAAGAAGGACTATTGAGAATGTTTTCTTGTAGTTGAAGTATTGACTTCCATACAGTGGTGGCCTGTATCACGACATGTTTCCCATCTATAGCTCCTAGACAGTTTGGAAAATTTGTCCCACTTGTCCCAGAAGCCTTAAGCCACCTCCTTCCATGTTTCTTTTGATGGGATGGGCAGGAACCTCTGCATCATTAGCTTCACAACCGCAGCACACACCATGTGGACAGAGTTGGAAACGGTGGTTAGCCCAAGTCTATAGCTAAATGCTAGACTTTTCATCGAGTCCCCTGACGCCAAAAACCTATGAAGACAAAAAATATAGAATTTGGGTGTGAAAATAAGTTTTTTTTACATCTTTCTCCTTTTTTTCCAGTTGAGAGCTGCAAGCGGCGATGGAAAGTGCTGAGGGACTCTTTTGTAAGGAGCAAGAAAAAGAGTTCCCTGCCCAGTGGATCAGCTGGAGGTTCGCAGAAGGAATGGAAATACAGTGAGGCTATGTCCTTTCTGTTACCCCATCTCCAGCCAACAAAGTATGTTTGAAATTATTAGTAACAGGGATGTTTTTCTCAGTTATTTTTTCTGTTGTTTTTACTCTACTTTTGAAATATACCTAAACTTAGAGTGTACAATAAAAATCCTAGTAAGTCCTGGCATCTGTCAAAGTTCTCAATTCATACCAACTGCACTGTAAAAAATAATGATCAATTTCTAAAAAGTTACAAGTAGGACTTAATTTTTTGGAATACTCCGTCATGTGAATACAAATCTTTCATTTGCCTGTCATTTTTCTTATTATTAATTTACCCCCTGCAACCTATTTCCCCCTTGGTATAAAATAAAAAGTGTTATCAAATATATTCTACAGATGTAACTGGGCAAAAAGCACTGAGAAAGAGTACACAACATTTATGGACTTACAACAATTTAAAGGGCAGACCAAAGTTAAGGAAAATTAAAAGTATTCTATAGGGGAAAATTAATAATCTTCCTATTTGATCTTTTGTTTTATACAATGTAGGTCTATGGGCAGCATGCGTCAACCATCACCTCCTTTTATGGAGGAGCAGCCAAGCACCCAATCATTGGTTGAAGCTGAGGAGACAGTCAGCACACAACCAACGTCCCAGGAGCCAAATTTATACACTGATCCAGTTCTAGTCACTTCTGCGGAGAGAGGACTGTCCACCGGGCCACGAAGCCCCACTGAGCCTATGTCTGGTCCCCAAGGTGCTAAACGCCCCAGAATGTCCCAGAAAACCTGTGACGATATAGGCGACAGACTGCTCTCCATTTTACAGGGCACCCCGCAAAACACACCCACACTTGATGCTGAATTAGCAGAATCATATCATTTTGGTATGAGCATTGTACCAATTCTTCACATACTTGATAAAATAACAAGAAGCACCCAAAGACCTCCTCTGCCTCCACCTCCACTCTGTCTGTGACCTGCAACCAGGTCAAGAAACAACTAGAGAAACTGAACCAGAACAAGGCTGCAGGTCCAGATGGTGTCAGTCCCAGAGTTCTCAAGACCTGCTCAATGCAACTATGTCCAGTTCTCCAGCACCTCTTCAACACCCGTCTGAGACAGAAAACAGTTCCTGTGCTGTGGAAAACATCCTGCCTTGTTCCAGTTCCTAAAAAACCACAACCAGCTGAACCAAACGACAACAGACCAGTTGCCCTGACATCTCACGTCATGAAAGTCCTGGAGAGACTCTTACTGGCTCACCTCAACAAGAAGGTCAGCACCTTTCAGGACCCATTACAGTTTGCATACCGTAATGGGCTTGGGGTTGAAGATGCCATCATCTAGCTGCTTCACAGAGCACACTCTCATCTGGACCAATCAGGCAGCACTTTGAGGGTCATGTTCTTTGACTTCTCAAGTGCTTTTAACACAATTCAGCTTGCTTTGTTATGTGAGAAGCTCCATAAATTCCAGGTGGATTCCTCCACAACCTCCTGGATTTATGACTACCTCACAAACAGACCACAGTTTGTGAGACTGAAAGGTTGTGTGTCTGAGATGGAGGTCAGCTGCACTGGAGCGCCACAAGGAACTGTACTCTCACCATTTCTCTTCACGATGTGCACCTCTGACTTCCAGTACAACTCTGAGTCCTGTCATCTGCAGAAATACTCTGATGACTCTGCAGTTGTTGAGTGCATCAGTGAGGGACAAGAAGCTGAGTATAGAGAACTGGTCAGTCAGTTTGTGAAATGGTGCGGTAACAATCATCTTGTTTTAAATACCAGCAAAAGGAGATGATTGTTGACTTCAGGAGGAGAAAGAATCAACACAGCAGTATTTCCATCCTAGGAGAGGAGGTAGAGGTGGTGGAGGAATACAAGTACCTTGGAGTTCAGCTGGACAACAGACTAGAGTGGAAATGCAACACAGAATACATCTACAAGAAAGGTCAGAGCAGACTCTACTTCTTAAGGAAGCTGAGATCTTTTGTCTGCACCAAGATGTTGCAAATCTTCTATAGGTCTGTTGTGGAAAGTGCAATCAGCTTTGCAGCCATCTGCTGGGGCAGCAGCAGCAGCATCAGAACCAGAGACTTGAAGAGAATCAACAATCTGATCAGGAAAGCTGGATCTGTGCTGGGAGTATCTCTGGAGCCGCTGGAGCTGATTGTACAAAAAAGAATGCTGGACAAACTGATGAAGATGATGGAGGACTCTTCTCACCCTCTGCACGACACAGTGATCAAACAACAGAGTGTGTTCAGTGAGAGGCTTCTTCAGGTCCGATGCAAGACCGAAAGATACAAAAGATCATTCCTGCCTGCAGCCATTAGCCTCCACAACAAGAACAGACCTTGATTGTTATTATTATATTATTGTCTTCACTATTGTTTTTATTGTTGGAGAAAAAAAAACTACTACAACGTTGAATTTCCCTTCTGGGATAAATAAAGTATTTTTCATTTCATTTCAAGATTAGAGGCAAAAAATATCATATTGACCACATTAACTAACCTTGAAATCAAGACAACAACAAACCCCTCACCCAGCTCATTGGCAACCCACCCCCCTCAAATTCCACTACAGTCTAACATCACAGGTCACCACAGTCAGGCCCCTGGATCCTCAGCTTTCATACCATTTCAAAGTCCCCAACCCACATTTAACAGACCAATCAGGCTATATACACAAATGCTGTCTCAAGGCCAGGAAGAAATGGAAGGGCCAAGCACTAGTTCTGGTCATTTTACACACGTGTAATATACATAGGAAAGGATTAATTTTTTCTTTTTTTTTGCCTTTGGTTCTTAAGTTCTTTGTATATTTGTAACTAGGTTCATTTTATATTTGTAAACTTTAACTGTTTTGTGTACTTTTACACAGTATTTTAGAATTTGGAGGAGTAAATTATTTTTATACAAGTTCTTTGTGATTTTATGTAAAAAATGTGCTCTAGTTTTTGGAAAAAAGTAAAAACAGGTGAGAAAGTGGTGTTTTGATAATTTTGTTCTTACCTCATTGCAACGGCCAACCTCTGTTTGGGCTCTATAGGAGTTCTGTAGTTTGTTGATTGTCTTGTCAGTTCAGGGCCAATGATGGACAGAATATCCTCAAGCTGTGCTGCACTCATTCTGAAGTACTGATGATGCCGTTGGCTGTCCAGCCTCAGCTCATCAACAACACCTTGCTGTCTCCTCCACTGGTTGAGGGGATGAACCCAGAACCTACTCCTTCTCCTTCTCTGCAATGTTGGAAGCAGAACAGAAAGTGCAAGCACTTTCTGTCTACTGAAAGCAACTATATTTGAAAAATAAAACAATGAACTTCAAGTAGTCTCATGTCAGTTAAATAAAAAATTATTAAGCAAGTAAAATTATAATTGCTGACTGGGTCTGAAAGTCAAGTCATCAAGGGACATTGTCTTGAAGCTTTCTGGTTCAACACACCTGAATCAGATAATGGCTCACTTGCCTCATCAAAATGCAGTTATGTTTTCCAAACAGTGTTTTTTAACCTTTGTCCTCAAAGTACACTCCCTGCCTTATTTCAGGTTTTCCACAGCTTCACCACAGCTGATTTTAATTGATGGCTGATTAACTAACTTCTGCTGAACTGCGATCATCTGAATCAGCTGTGTTAAAAGCAGGGGGAATATGAATATGGCATGAACGTCTGCCTTGAAGATCAAGGTTGAAAAACAGTTGAAAAACAGTTCTCACAACCTTGTTTGATTGAGGTGTGGTGAAGCAGAGACAATTGCTGAACAATGGCGCTCGACGACTGGGTTTTGTAGACCCCCGCTGTAAACTTTTCCAAAACCGAAATGTGCTCCGTGGGAGCAGCCCTCTGGATTTTTAAATGTCCTTCATATTTACATAAAACGGACAGAACATAAAACACAAACCTTTAGGAGCCATGTTGTAGTTTTTTTCTGCTTGTTGTTGTGGATATTGACAAGGTGATTTTGCTAATCTCGTGTAACTTCGTGCTCTTTCTGTGACGGTTGCTTCCTTGCTGCTATGCGTCTGATACGCACCCAGTGGAAAGGACCAAGCAGCAGAATACGCGAGCGAGACGTGCTGCTGCAGTAACGTGCTGCTGACTCTTCCGGTGGAAAGTAGGGTTACACTCACTCCTTGCTGCAAGTAAAAACCTTTAAACTTCATATTTTTTAGTCTGTGGTTCTTCTCTTGTCTGCAGGTTTAACTGCGTTTTGGTGTTGAGGAACAATTTCCCTGATAAGTGCCCACGGTGCAAATCAAAGTAGGGCTGCAACGATTACTTGAGTAACTTGAACAATGTAATTAAAAAATGTATTAGAAGAATTTCCGCTGCCTTAAGGCCTTGTTAAGTAGACCTTAGCTCAAAAAGACAGTGTTTCTCACGGATCTCTAGTTCTCCTAAAACAGATTCAATAGCTGGTTTTATTCGTACGTCCACTGGTGCAGACATGTTTGTTTTTTGTTGCCTGCCTGGGCACTTGCTGACAATCATACCTGAACACCCAACCCCAAAGCAAAATGCTAACACACGATTGGCCCGAAAATTTGAATGTATTTCAATGGAACTAAAAAGGGTTCACAAGCTTAAATACTTTTTAAAGTTGAAGGTCTATCAATAGCTAAAGGTTGAGTTTCTAAGTTGAAGAGAGCTGAAGTAGTTAAAAAAGTTGAAAAAGTTGAAGAGTTAAAGGGAGTTGAAAGATTTGAATGTATATCAATGGAGCTAAAAGGGTTCACAAACTTAAATACTTTTCAAAAAAGAACTTATATCAATATCTAAAGGTGGAATCTTCAAGTTGAAGACAGCTGAATTAGTTAGAGTTGAAAGAGTTGAAAAAGTTGAAAAGAGTTGAAGTTGAAGAAAGTTTAATGATTTGAAAATATCTCAGTGTATTTCAATGGGCCCGAATGGTAAATGGCGTGTACTTGTATAGCGCTTTACTTAGGTCCTACGACCCCCAAAGTGCTTCACACTACAGTATGTCATTCACCCATTCACACACAGTCACATGCATGGTGATGATGAACAGGAACCTTCCGGTTACCAGACAACCCGCTCTACCGCCTGAGCCACGGTGCAAAAAGTTTAATAGCTTTAAAAGTTGAAGAGATATCAATACCAAAAGTCACAGCCGGAAAATCCTTAACAAGATGAGCAGTTTGATATATAAATTGTTGAAATCAGTTAAAAATTGCAGAACGAGTTAGATGCCGAAAAATGTACAGANATATAATAATACGGAAACTAGAAAAATTGCATTTCCTGCGGAAATGCAGTGTGAATGCTGGAAGCTGAAACAAACAAGTTAAATGCAGCTGAAAATTTTACATGGAGTTTCTAAGTTGAAAAGAGCTGAAGTAGTTAGAAAAGTTGAAAGAGTTAAAAAGTTAACAGATTTGAATGTATTTTAAATTAGTTGAAAAGGGTTCAGAAAGTTAAATACTTTTTCAAAGTATATATCAATATATATATATATATCAAAGTATATATCAATATCTAAAAATCGTGTTTCCAAGTTGAAGAGAGCTAAAGTAGTTGGAAAAGTTGAAAGAGTTAAAAAGTTAACAGATTTGAATGTATTTTAATGGAGCTAAAAAGGGTTCACAAACTTAATTGCTTTTTAAAGTTGAAGGTATATTAATAACTAAAGGTTGAGTTTCCAAGTTGAAGAGAGCTGAAGTAGTCCAAAAAGTTGAAAGAGTTAAAGGGAATTGAAAAAGTTGAATGTATTTCAATTCCTTATGTATTTCACAAACTTAAATACTTTTAAAAGTTGAAGGTATATCGATATCTAAAGGTCGAGTTTCCAAGTTGAAGAGAGCTGAAGTCGTTGAAATATTTGAAAGATTTGTATGTATTTCAATGGACAGACAGACAGATGAGTAGACAGCTACCTAGATAAAACTGAACCAGACTATTGACAGTCTAACAGCAGGTGTTTATCAACAGGATCTCTGTGTTTGTAAAGTAAAAGGCCACTTGAGCTGAAACCTGTAAACAGTTGATGTTTATGCAAAATCAATTGAAAAGAGGAAGTGAAGTGACATTTTAGCCCATAAAGAGATGAGAAGGGTCATTGAACTTAAATAGATATTGAAAGATACATATGCAGAAACATATAGCTACAGACAAAAGAGAATGTAAGACAGACTGAAAGTCAGACAGATGGACTGAGAGACAGGTGAATGAGAGACAGACACACAGCTTCTTTACAGAAGATGGCCCCAATGCGTGAGTAAGAAATATACACACGCCCTTATATGGAACAGCACCTGACAGATAAGGTGAAATGGATGAATACATGGTCCCAAACGGGCAGCCTCCGTTTAAAAACGATAACAGCTATCAAAATATTTCTTGAACTGTAACTGACAGAAGGCTTTGGAGCTGATTCGTGTAAAACTGTTCAGACTTCTTCCATCAGGTAGGAGGTACTGCAGTATCTGGTCCCAAACCAGCCATCAGACTGCTGAACACTGACCACTAACACTTCAGACACTTCATAGTCACCTCACTGTCACTTCATTGAACTATGTCACTTTATGCACCTCAGATTGCACATAAATGCCATTCTTGCACAATACTCATCTGCAGTACTTCTCTATATTCTCTATATACTTTTTGTCTTGTCCCGCATCGACGACTGCAACTCTTTGCTGGCCGGTCTTCCGGCGTCCTCGGTTAAACCCAGGGCCGGATTTAGACAACCCCACCACAGGGTGCAGGCAGAATTTTCAGGGGGGCAAATATTTTGAGGTGTAAAATCCTCCCTAACCCCTCAGACGTATAGAAGACTATAATAACTTTGCTATAATCATAACAGTTTAACTATCTATTTTCTCCTTTGATCCATTTGATTTGTCTTAGGTTTTATGTTGGATGCCCTTTGACACTACCCTCTGCATTTACCCGGGCTTGGGACCGGCACAAATAGGACACTGGCTGCTGTCCCGTTGAGGCTGCATTTATCTTTTTTTTTTTTAATATAAATTTTGTGTTTTTTTATTATTTTTTATTTTTTTAATCTGTCTGGCTTGTCTCTTTCTCCTCTATCTACTTATGTCTGTCTGTCTATCTTTTTATCCTTTCATTTTTTATTCATTTCCTTTTTTAATATCTTTTTGTGCATTCTGTTTCTTTCATATCTTCAGTTCTGCACACAGCATGGCTTATATCTTATATATATATATATAGCGTTCAAGCCCGTGTCGATATCAGTCGCGGCCACTACTGAGCCGGGGACAGCGGGGGCTGTGGTGCTTGTGCAGCCGGAGGAAATCGAGGTACTGGGACTAGACTGGGCGCAGGGGGGAGAAGTTGTGGCGAGTTGAGGAGCTGTACAGCCCGACGAGCCGGGTAAAGATTCCTACTCAGCTCCTGCTGAGGTCTTGGCATTGCCAGCGGCAGCTTCGCTACAACTGCCAGTAGTAGCTTTAGCAACTAGAAATCTGCACATAGTGACTCGGCTCAAATTAGCCGACAAAAACTACGAGAGCGCGACAGAGACAGGGAGAGAAGTTCTTTCAGAGAACAAGAACGCGTTTTGGGATAAGTAGCCAAATAATTTCGGTGACAGACGGCAGAGGAAAACTCGAAACAGCGGCTGAGCTGAGCTCTGCTGACGGCTCTGTGTCTGCTAACTCTGCTGTGAGAATGAGACGTGGAGTTCAGGTTTACCACAAGCAAGGAACTGAAGTGACGCCCTCCTTATGTATCTACCAATCAGAGGCTACTTTGAAGGAGGGACAGAGAGCAGACAGCGCTCAGACCACTTTCCTACAGATATGTTTTAAATTTTGGTTTTTTGCCTGCCATTAGGTTTGGGGGGGCAGTCACGGCATTTAGGGGGGCATTGCCCCTCCTTGCCTATGCCTATATCCGGGCCCGACCCTCAGTAGTGATGACTTCATGGAATTCTTTACTAATAAAATAGATTCAATTAGAGAAAAAATCTATAATGTCCTTCCCACTGTTGTCTCTGGTTCGTTGTCCAGTGAAGCAGCTTTAGAATCTGAATCATGTTTAGACAGTTTCTGTCCAGCTGATCTTAATGAGTTAACACAAATTATAGCTTCTTCTAAACCATCTACATGTATGTTGGATCCTGTTCCAACCAGACTTTTTAAAGATGTCTTCCCATTGATTAACACATGGATAT
>SSNP01000340.1:180580-201131 GCA_006937955.1 Pachypanchax playfairii
GGTGTTGAAGAGGTGCTGGAGAACTGGACATAGTTGCATTGAGCAGGTCTTGAGAACTCTGGGACTGACACCATCTGGACCTGCAGCCTTGTTCTGGTTCAGTTTCTCTAGTTGTTTCTTGACCTGGTTGCAGGTCACAGACAGAGTGGAGGTGGAGGCAGAGGAGGTCTTTGGGTGCTCTGAGGTGGAGGAAGATGATGCTGTGTTCTGGTCCATGACTGAGCTGCAGGGTGACGGAGTGGAGGTGTGACAGGAAAGCTGTGGGCTCATGGAGGGTGTGTGGTCTGTGGGGCTGGAGGCAGGGGGGGAACTGAACCTGTTGAAGAACATGTTCAATTCATTAGCTCTGTCCAGACCTCCATCAGTCTGGTCCCCCTTTACCTTGAAGCTGGTGATCTTCTTCATTCCAGATCACACATCCCTCACGTTGTTCTGCTGGAGCTGACTCTCTAGCTTCTTCCTGTAGTCCTCCTTGCACTTCCTGGTTTGTGCTTTAAGTTGTTTTTGTGTTGTCTTTAATAACTCCCTGTCACCATCCCTGAAGGCTTTCTTTTTGATGTTCAGCAGCTTTTTCAGGTCTCTGGTGATCCAGGGTTTGTTATGGGGGAAGCACCTCACAGTTCTTGTTGGTACGATGCTGTCCACACAGAAGTTTATATAATCTGTCACACACTCAGTCATGGTGTTGATGTTGTCTCAATGAGGTTCACAGAGGACATTCCAGTCCGTAGCCTCGAAGCAACTTTTCAGAGCACCTTCAGCATCATTAGACCAGGTTTTGATGGTTTTTGTGATCACTGGTTGCTGCTGAACGATGGGCTTGTAGGTGGAGGTGAGAAGAACCAGATTATGATCAGATCTTCCTAAAGGTGGCAGGACAGAGGAGCTGTATGCATTTTTAATATTTACATAAAATAAGTCCAACATCGTCTTTTCTCTGGTGGAGCAGCTGACAAACTGTTGGAATGTTGGTAAAGCTGTAGAGAGGGAGACGTTGTTGAAGTCTCCAGAGATCGCCATAACTGAGTTTGGATGCTGTGTTTGTAGCCTTGCAACAACGGAGCTGATGACATCACAGGCAGTTTCTGGAGCGGTACCAGGTATTATATAAACCGCTACCAGAATAACACAGGTAAACTCTCTGGGTAAATAATATGGACGGAAACTCACAGCTAACAGTTCGATGTCCCTCGTACAGATCTTCTCCTTCACGGTGACATGTCCAGGATGACACCAATGCTGGTTAACCAGCACTAAAATTCCACGTCCCCTCAGCTTCCCGCTGAGTTGCTTACTGCGGTCTGCGCGGCCCGTCATAAAGCCCTGTACAGACATGTTACAGTCCGGGACGTGTTCATGCAGCCACGTCTCGGTGAAACACATAAAACTGCATTTTCTGTACTCTCTCATGGGACCTGGTTAGCACCTCGAGCTTGTCCGTTTTGTTAGCTAGCGATCTGACGTTACTCATCACAACAGTTGGAAGAAACGGTTTAAATCTCCACCGCTTTTCTCTTTGCTTCACTCCTGCCCTGCAACCTCTTCTCTTTCTCTTCAACTCCAGTGGGATTTGCTGTGTTATTTCACTGTTAATTTTGATTTGGGAGAGTTTTATCAGTTGGTCACGCTGATAAACAAGTCTTCCGTTGCCATGGAGACTCATCATAACAAAATCTGGAAACAGCTAAAAAGAGCCAAAAATATCCAAAAAAACTCTCCCGTGCAGCACAGCCTCCGAACCGACGTAAAAATCCTCTTTTTAAAAAAAACTAATTTGACAGCTGAAGTCTGTCAAAAGACGACTGTAATTGAAAAAAATCACGATAGCAAAGACAGAGCTACTACAATTTGCTGCCACCTCGCGGCGCATTCAAGAACGTTAATATATATATTTTTTGTGTAAATACACACATGTATGCACATGTACTGTATATATTGGTATTCATATACTAATGTTCATTCACTCCTATATTTTGTATACTGTATATATCCATACCAATCATTGCACATTTTTCTAATTTTTTTTATTCTTTATATATTTCCTTATTTTTTGTATTGTACACCACTATTGCTTGTAAAGCTTGCACATAAGAATTTCACTCACATTTACAGTACCAGCGTACCAGTAATGTTATGTGACAGTAAAAGTGATTTGATTGATTTGATTTAAATTTTCAGCTTTGTATAAATCTTTTGTTTGGGAGATATGATGATGCGAACATGTTGTACTTTAACCGCTTAAGAGAAAAAAAGAGCTGATTTTTTGAATGGAAGTCTATGAGAGTCTTCCTTCTAGGCCAAATTGTGAGACAACCATAACAGCTAGACAAATGAGAGTTACAATATTGTTAAGCTGACAAAAATCCCCACTGTTTGATGTATAATTTGTGTGTGTAACATAAATGGTTTGGGTGGAGGGACATTCTGTTCGGCTTTTTTGAAATTAAAAATCAGGATTTCCCACTCTGGAGCTAGAGTGTGTCTGTCTCCATAATCAACTTTTGAGGAGCGCACTACTCCCTCCTGCCTCCACACTGTTCATAATACACTCACAAACTAGAAAATTTGCATTTCCTGCGGAAATGGACAAAATTGCTACTGGCTGTCAAAATATTTAATTTTATTACTCTTTTTCTTTTAAAGCGGGGGTATTTTCAGACACACAGTGCCACTCTATAGTACTAAAACTGTTATATGTTGGAAAAAATACAGGCTGATCAATTTTACTACTCACTAAGAACCTGGCCAGCAACTAATTTTGCATGGCTCATAATTAAAACAGTAAGTGTTAGGTTCTGTGAGCTGCGGTGGTGTCTTTGTGTGGTTTGTGTGAGTCGAGTGAGTCATCTTTCCAGAAGCAGATCTTTGTCAGAGAGTGCGGCAGGTTGATTGCAGTCAGCTGGAGGTCATCAGGCTGATGAGGAGCTGGGAGCGTTCTTAAGCTGCGTCCAGACAGCCAGTCAGCGCCTGGTTGTTAACCCATAGCGCCGTCAAACTCTTATTCTCTTGCGGGCGCAATAAAGGCGCAAACGTAAAATGAAATTCGAGCCATTGGAGCTTCAAATATGAGCGGGAGAGGCAAATATATTGTTGAGCTGCAGCAAAGACATCTTCAGGCTCCGCTCCTTGATGTTGTGTTACATACAGCAAACAACAGTGATTAGGGCGTCCTGAAGCGTAAAGTGTCCCTCCAGTGTGGTCCAAACTCCGGCACCTGCTTTTCATGATGTGGTGGGCTCCACTATCTTTATAGAGCGTATATGTGGGCCTGATTATATCAATGTTCCCTCTCAGTATGAGCACAGATGTTTAGAGTAAGGGGTGAAGAGGGTCTGCGCCATCACTTTATGAATAAGATCATGGGCTGCTATTAAATTCAAAACGATATTTAGGGCACGAAGATCCAGCTATCTCCATATTCACCATCTCTCAACCTCATAAATATAACATTGTTCCTCAGAATGAAAGAATCGTGTACTGAACCTGGATATTTGCGACAACATTTGCACCCTGCCGGCTGCACACTTTAATATTTAAAGAATGCGCGTGTTTGCGGTTCCTGTACACAATCTGTCCGAGGGGGGGACATGTTGCACATTGATGCAGTTTATAGCTCCAATGATGTTAGGAAAACCAGCAATATCATTAAAGCCTTGCTTAGTGGCATTCATGGGCCTTGTTTATGGGGGGGACAGGGGGGACATGTTTTTGAGAGGGGGGAACAAAATGTTCTTTGTCCCCCCCATGTTTTGCTAAACAAAGCAAAGTAAAAAGTGGAAATTTGCTAGTTTCTTATAAAAATCCTCTGCCAGTGACAATGTTGAATTTTCTCTTTTGTAAGTTACTGTCTTGTTTTCACTTTGTTCCTTACTCTTTGAGATTTGCATGTTTATGTAAATGTTAATAAACCATTTCTAACTACATATATGAAGTATGCATCTAAGATCAGGACAGAATCGAAGTCCTATTTTTGTGAAACTGAGAGGTGTTGGGCTTTGGTGATTCACTTTGCAAATGTGCAACAACAAAAACAACATATGTATCAGAGAGCTATGCAGTGTCTTTCCAAAGGATCAAGGCAAGACGGTAAGCAATGATTCATAATTTCATATTTATTAATTCATACCACTATCTCAAAAAATGTTGTAACCTTTCTATGAATTTGGACAACTACATGGTATATCACATTGCAGTCATGACGCATAAATGACCTTTCCACTAGTTTGTAACATTTCTACAGAACATCTGACGTCATTTACAACTCATGAGTGCTGCTACATGCACACATTGTGCTCTTGACATCATCAAGTAATATCATATCAGAAATGCTTAAAAAATCACCTCCGGCCATCTGTAAGTTGTTGGCTTCTGGGGGCCGCGTAAGGCCCCCAGACCTTCGGCCGCTAGTGCTTCGGCCCTTCGGGCCTCGCATTGACCCCCCCATTAAATCATATCAAACAAGGCCCTTGGTGGCATTTAATGCATCACAAGTGTTAGGGAAATTAATGGTGTAAGATAGCAATCAAAGCCTGTGAAAAGACACTAGAAGTACTGTCACAGTGCACTGGAATGATCCAGACGTCTGTCTGTGTCTCCTCCTTGCAACAATAACATCTGTCATTTGTGCGCCAAGTTAAGAAATGCTTTTCAAAGGTGGTAATTATAGGCGCAGAATTAGGTTGAGAGGTTGTTTTAACAACCGCAAACCTTTGATAAGTCAGGCCCTGAGACTGTTTAGAACTTAGTTTTAATGGCTTACTCTTTTTTAATAATCTTAAATAAACAAAAAGCTGCAACTAAGTGTGTCTCTTTGTGTCTTTTTTAAAGTTTATTTTGGCCTTACCTGAATGATACTCATGAAGCAGAACTAAATTAGACTTTTGTCCAAGTATCCTCAATCGAACAAGCCACGGCCCTTCAGGTCAACAGAGTAATGTAGAAGTCCACTGAGTCCTTTCTGAGAAAGCCCCACCAACTTCCTATTCTCTGATTTAATGTGCTTGTTCCTTCAATGTAGCTGTCAATTGCAAAGCTGATGCGTATATTCCGACGTAAAAAACGTTGAAAGTCTCTGACTCTGACATTCTCAGTGCCTCGATCACCTCTAACAATCCTTGGACAGCCACCTAATTTCTTTACTGCCTCCATGTAGTAGTCCCCAACAATTTTGGGGTCACTGTTTGTAGTAAAAGCATTCATCCATACAACTTTTCTGGAAAAGCCATCAATGCATCCATTAATACAGATGCCAAATGGCTTCAGCTTGTCATATGAGTCCAAATGCCAGATGTAATTGGGACCCTTAGCAAAGTAAGAACGGCGGTGGAGACGTCGGGTTCTGCGGAGTTCAACTCCTACTGGATCTAGCTCTTGCAAAATTAAACGGACATCTTCTTTTCTGACGTGTAATCCATTTTCAGTGCATTTTGTGTGCATCCACCTATATCCGTGGAGATGTCCAGTTGTTTGTAACAAATGAAAGTCATAACCTGATCAACGCTGGTGTAAGTCACAAGATTTTAAAATACGTTTCAGGTGCCGTTCAGAGACCACATATTGGTGACGTCTGGCAAGCAAAGTTGCAATGTCTTTGTAGGCAAGTCCGAGATGAAAATATAGTTAAATTAAAGCTCTTGCAAATTCCATTCTAAAAGCACGGAGGCTATGCACCTGATGCTCCTTGTACATGTAACTCTATCTGGTGCGCACGAGTTAGTAAGTGGTGCGCACCAGATACTAACTGGTGTGCACAAGAAAACATGCTGGAAGGCATTCACATTGACTAGAAAAAAAAAATTACATATATTTTTCAAATCCAACACCTACACTCCAAGCCAATGTTTTACCCACTGGGCCAATGCGCAACAAAAATCACAGGCTTCATATACATATAATATTATTGCATTTATGAGTAGAATGCTGATGCACTCAGCAGGAGAGTTAGCATAAACTTGCATATTGGCAAACGCTAACTGTTGAGAATTAAAAAATCAAATAGCAGAGGTTATTACAACATCAAAGGGGATCTTAAAAAGCCAACGTTAGCATATTAGCACAGTAGCATGAGCTAACGTTTCAGCAATTTTAATGTTTAATATTAATAACTTATTAATATTAAACATAGAAACTGCTTAAAAAGCAAATTTGTAATGTCAAAAGTTGAACAATTATAAAAAATATATAAATAATAATATAATTAGTTTTATTAATATTATCATGGTAGTTAAAAAAGAAGGAAATTGAGATGCATAAAAATTTGAAACGGCACAATGAAGTTGGAGCACAACTCTTTCACAGCAGAAAGTGCTGTGTGTAGTTGTGAAGTGCAGTCTGTACAATAAATTTGTGTGAAAAAAAGAGGAAGTAGAACAAGCAGTAAAAGGGAGGAGTCAGTGGCTGTGTCCAAATTCAGGGTCTTCAAACTTTTAAAAACATATTTTAAGGATGTTACGTCTTACCGCCGAGATGAGAACTGTCCAAATTCCAAGGATTCTTCAAAAACTTTCTCGAAATGCGTACTATTTACCCCTGATGTTTAAGG
This sequence comes from Pachypanchax playfairii, assembly GCA_006937955.1. NCBI lineage: Eukaryota > Metazoa > Chordata > Actinopteri > Cyprinodontiformes > Aplocheilidae > Pachypanchax > Pachypanchax playfairii. The sequence continues at coordinate 187,122 of SSNP01000340.1, forward strand.
ATGGGTCTGGTGTAGCCTTTCATGTTCTACATATCCAACAATTCTTTTCGGCAATTTGACAGAGAGTTACCAATGAAGCGAGAAGTTGCGCAGAGGGAGAGGTGTTTGGATACAGATGTAAGAAAAAAAAACTAGTGGTAAAAAAGTAAATTCTTACAGAGGTGGTCTAATTAGAAATTTGGTTTTAGCGTTAATCATGTTTTTATTGTATGTTTACATCTCTAAAAATATTCCCGTTAATTCGTACCTCCTGTGTAAGTACTTACACAAACAGGTAATTTCTTATTCGTGATTTAAGCTTTTAATATTTTAATATGTTTTAAGGAGTATAGAGCAGAAAAACACCTTTATCAAGCTCCGGAGCAACCTGTGGGTACAAGAATAAATCTATTTATAAATCCTATTCTCAGCCAGCCAGCAGTGAAGAAGAGGAGGACACGGATGAAGAGCTCTCATCCAGTTTTTGGTTTTGGTCTAAACTTCTTCAGAATGAACTGATTGAAAGAAATACTTCTCATAATTCATTGTGTTTACTTTTTATTTCCTTTTTTATAGTAAATTGATCATTTATTAACAAGAAAATGAAGTTCATATAGTTAAAGTTGTTTAATGACGTGTAGAAAATATTTACGATATAAAACTCAACAATAGAGGTACGGAAATAAAAGTATTTACAGAACACAAGACAACATTTTAATAAATAATTGCAGAATAACCCTGAGAAGAAGGACACCTCGTTCACGCTTCTTTTTCACTACTTTTGTTTAGCGTCATCGCGGTTGCTAGGCGACCGGACATGCGCAAGAGTGTAAGGGCAAGAACAGAAGGAAGGGTGGAAGCGTCCAAATTCACAAGACACTAACTTCCGTTTTTTGCGTTCTTGAAGGACCCGTCCTCATTAGACCGGTTCGGAAGGACTCTCAGTAGCATGCAGACCCTGAATTTGGACACAGCCATTAAGTGAGAAGGAGAGATTAATCAGTGAGGAGGAATATGATTGGCTAAAGGTGTCCATTTTAGGCTTTTTCAGAGTGTTTCACGTTTTTATTAAGTTTAAAAGTTAAATATCTCTAAAATTGCATATTATTTCAATGAGAAAAGTCATAGCCAGAATGTTTAATTTTAGTTCTACAGTTCGATGTTTGAATGATCAGGATAGGACAAAGCATGTAGAAAGAAAGAAAGAAAGAAAGAAAGAAAGAAAGAAAGAAAGAAAGAAAGAAAGAAAGAAAGAAAGAAAGAAAGAAAGAAAGAAAGAAAGAAAGAAAGAAAGAAAGAAAGAAAGAAAGAAACATACATACATACATACATACATACATACATACATAGATACATACATACATACATACATACATACATACAGTGTGAATGCCTTCCAGAATTCAAACTAATAACGAGAAACAGAAAAGGCATTAACACTAATTATTAGAAAACATAGAAATCACTCAGGGTGGGGCTTTTGCACACACGCGCACAGCTATTACTGACTCCATGCTAGTGTTTTTGTGTCAGTTTCTGTCTTTTCCTTTATTACACTTAACCCAGCCACTGCCAACCCCATCCCCAGCTGGTTGAGGAAGATGACCACCCTTCCTGAATGTGGTTCTGCTGAAGGTGTCTTCCTGTTGAGAGGGCATTCCTCTCTCATGTCACTCCTCATTCCTTATAATTGGATTCAACTGAACTGTGTGCAGAGGGATTAAAATTGGACTAATTTCTTTTATGTACAGTCTTGACTTAACTTTTTGTGTATTGGACTACACTAAATTAAATTACAAGCACGGAAAACAGCATAATGCAACGTCTTTAATCATAGAGTTTTCAAAGATGGTAAAAATAATAACTAGGATATGAATAATCCAAGGTCTCAAATGGGAAATGCATTGCCCCAAAATATGTTTACTGTAATAAAAGCTCATACAGTCATTCATACTCCCAACCTTGTTCACAATGCTCTCCTGTGTAACTGGGCAGGCAGAGACAGGTGAAGGAGTTGACCCCATCCTGACAGGTGGCTCCATTCCGACAGGGATTAGAGTGGCACTCATCCACATCTGCAGACAGACCACATGCCATTATTACACATCATCCTGTCAGCAAGGATCAGGGGTTGGCTCTGTATTTGCGTACCTGTTTCACAGTGCTGTCCAGTGTATCCAGATGCACAAACACAGATGTTTTGGACTCCTTTCTTGTAGCAGGAGCCTCCATTCTGACATGTACAGCTTAAGGATAGGAGGTCTGCACATGTGACAAAATGAGGATGGAAAGATTAGCTGTGCAGCAAAGTTCATCTGTTCTTTGGGTTTTTATTTGGCACTAGATCAATTTAACCCCAGTTCAACCCTGCATATAATCCAATCAGCTAAGGTGCTGTACCTCTGACATTCACAATGTTGGCCTCCATAGAAGAAACCAAGCTGGTGTCGGTCTCTGGCTGTTGTGTAGCCACAGTCTCTACAAGGGATTCTGGGTATGACTCCAATAGAACAGGCATGCTTATTCTGTCATAGTCCAGAAATTCTTCCTCCGGTGGACCCATAGCAGAAGGGTCAGGACTCAGAGCCCACTGAGGGATAGAGTTGACATTCTGGTCAAAAGTGTAAGAGGGGGAGGGGATGGAAAGTGTTGTCAAACTAAGGGTTTGTGTAGAGCTTGCGCTAATCAGCTTTGCACGATGGTCAGAACTTTTATCAGTGTGGTGGCCTGAGGTTGAGTTGAACAGCTGAGCAATAACAGTTGAATATTTCCACTGATTTGAGGTAGTAGTGCCAGTATATGTGAAGGGTCTATGTGTGCTGATTGCTGAGATTTCGTCCTGTGTTTCAGATTTGGTTTGGACTCTAACAGTCACCAGGGCTTTAGCTGGTAAAACAGTGACAGTGAAGTCAGCAGGCAAGTCAGCTTGTGCCCCAGATGCCTCTCCATCTCCAGACGTCTCTGGTGGGTAAACATTTTGCCTCGAGGCCTCATCTCCCCCAGAAGTAGACCCTTCAAAGTCGTCCATCTGGCCTTGTGTTTTCGGTTGTTGTGATGAGTCTGAAATGAAGGTTGTTCCTCCCGTATCTGTCTTATCAGTCATCACACCTAAGACAGATCCAGCAGCCAGGGATGGAAGAGTACCATATGCAGCATCTGCAGAACCCTCTTGTGAAGCACAACCTTCATTCTTTGTGGAGGGTGAGTTGCCATCAGAGACAGATAACAAGGCACTAGGGAACTCTGTCCCTGACTGTGTAGTTGAGCTTGATGAGATCACAGGTGAATATGTGGTGGTAATGGTTACTTCATTTTGCACTTGAGATTTGAGTACGTTTGAGCCTGTGGAGACATAATCACTAGTCTCGTCTGTGTTGCTATGTAGGATGCTGTAGTCCAGGGGAGTAACACGCAGGTCCCCTTCTGTCTCCTGAACGTCTTGCACCTGGACATGTGTGATTGTCTCAAATTGATCCCCCCGGGCTTCTTCTGGAAGCTGTGGCTCCAACATCACCTGGATGGGTCAGAGTACATAAACAAGTACACTAAAGAGAAGCATCAACATATTTTTGAAAGATTACTAAAGTTTGTTCTAATCTGGGCCTTACATTCAATGTTGGTAATTTCATCAACTGAAAAATATCAATTTATAAAACAATCATGCCATAGCAAAAAACATTGCAGCTATTTTTAATTAGTCTTTTGGATGGTAAAAGCCTTTTTATTAAATAGTGATTAAAATGTCAATTAGTTCAATTGCGTACTAATTTAAATGCCCTCAAATAATGTAATCACACTAATAAACATTTGGTAACAGTTCCATTATTAGTAAAGTTTGTCAAAACTGCATATTGGTGAAATAAAATGATCATGTTTTCGACAAAGTGTTATGGAGGTAATGTAAGCATAACATTAATAAAAAAAGCTAATGTGTTGTTTTTAATAAACGTAAAGCCAGTACCTTAAACTGCAGGGTTATCAGGAGGAAAAACTGCACATGTCAATAGCAATGAAAAGCTGTAGTCACAGAAATGGTTTAACACTCCTCTGTACCTCGTCATTTCTGGTGATGAAGCTTAATGCTGCAGGAAGGCTGAGAGGCTCTGGCTCTTTGCTGCCTGGGACACCTTCATTGCTCGCTTGTGCATGGCTGTTGATTTGGGAAAAAAGATACTGGGAGCCGTTCACAGGCTGGCTAAGGAATTCCAGGACACGGTCCACTGGTGACATTGGAGACATGTACATGTACTATTAAAATACAGGCAACCAAACAACATGTTAATACTTAGATGTGCTTTTTTATAACACCTCCAAGCATATTTGATAAACTGCTAGACTGTTGTTCTTGTTTTAATAACAAGAATAACAAAATAACATTTTTCATTTAGAAAAGAAACTTCTTCACATTCAAAATAAACTAATAACAGATAATACTGTGTAGTCTACTGGTTGAGCAGCTGGAAGCCCTGGGGTTATGTGGAGATTTTTGAACTTATTTGCTCACCATAGAGGATCCCTGACATGTGACGAGCAGGGTCATGTGAAAAAGTCTTTATTAGCAGCTCACGCTAATACAGAGCAGCAGGTGGCTGAAGTGTGAGGAATTCCAGGCTGTGGGTTCAGCTGGAGGATGGGTCAGAGGATTGTGTGGCTGGTTGGAGAAGAGAGGAGTGGAGGATGGCTTGAGGAGGACAGAGGATCTTAGAGGGGGATTGCAGGAAGTTTCGGTGTGCTCGAGAAGAGCCGGGGCAGATATGGGAGCTCTTTGCTATGGACTGAATCGATGACTGAGCGACAAACAGGTAGGACTCCCCAACTATCAGAGTCAGTGTGATCAGCGGGACTGGAGAGCATGATTACTGAGCTGAACGTGTGATATTTTGTTGTCCTTCTCTGATTGGGGATCAGTGTGGGTTTAGTGAGGAATATAGGTTGACCTCAGCATCGGAGCACATGCGGGGGGAAATTATGATTCTGGCACCCCGATGGCTGTTGTTGTGGTGTTCATGTTCCATATTCCACCTTTAATTCTAGAAAGTTTTTAAATGTTTTAGGTGTTCTTTTTGTCTCTTCCTTCATGTAAAGGGGGCAGCTGTGGCTCAGGTGGTAGAGCGAGGTGTCTGGTAACCAAAGGGTCACTGTTTTGATATATTTAAATCTGTTAAGAAATGATGTCTTTTCAAGAGATGACAATATTTGCTCCAATTTGATAACAAATTATAACAAATTTACTAAACCTTTAAATGTTTTGATATATGATGAAAAACATATTATTTCATCTACCTGGCAGACATAATGTGATGTAGTAGATATGGGTGATTTGAAAATAATAATTACTGATAATTTGACCTATTGGCTTGCAATGGGTCAAGAGGTGTGACTGTATAATTATATAGTAAAAGAGACTTTTACTACTTATGGTTTCAGAAATTACTCTGAATTTAAAATAAAAAAATAATTTTTTTGCTTGTTATTCTTGTCCTGTTAGTAGTGGACATTTTGTAAAATTCCTTGATCCAGACAGTAATCCAGATCACACCCAAAATCAATTCTTCCTTGGGTCATTTTTGACCTTTCCGGAAATTTTCATCAAAATCCATCCATTAGTTTTTGAATTATCCTGCTAACAGACAGACAGACAAACTCCGATTACCTCCTAGGTAACTACAGGTAGTCTGTGATCTTGTTATATGTTGCATCAGCCAAACATTTGCTTGAGATTAATTTTACAATCCAGAAATTATGGGTTTCTACTTTTATTAACTTCATTAATGTTAAGCACAAGTTATTAGCTCCTGGTTTTGGATTCCGTGTGTATTTCGGTGATGAAAAAAAAAGTAAAAAACTAAATTAATAATGTTATTTTAAAGGATCTAATTGGAAACATTACATCTTGGTGCAGACTTCCAGGTGTTTTTAAAACAAATGCACTTTTGTGTTGGTTTTTCTCAGGGACGGACTGGGACTTAAAAACAGCCCTGGACTTTGACTTGGTCCGGCCCTAAGTAATCGGCGCGCGGAAATTCGGCAGCAACAATATGTGGCTTTTGTTATCAAACCATCAAAATTATAGCAACAGCGCTGATGGTGACTATATGTTGTATTAAAAGCCTATTATTCTAGATTAACTTGAATACTCACATAGACATGGAGGTGTCAACATCAATTATATAACATGGTGTTTTATAATCGATTCTATGCTGTCTAAAATGACTTTATTACTTGATAAGCTTAAAAATTTATGCAGTAATTAATCTTACTGCACAAATATTACCATATCTAAATGAAAATGCACCATTACAAATGTAACCACTGTATTTAAAGAGCAACTCACCCCCTCCAAATTATCCTCCTGCCTTCTAACTGCTTTTTTTAAAAAATGCAGAGGAAGACGTCACATGGAGTTTATTTTGTGTCTTTATTATTCAATCAAAAAAAAGGTGGTCAAACAAAAAATATATAGCGGAAACCAAAAATCTTAAAAATTTAAGCAAAAATGACCTAAACCACTTTAAATTCACATATTATTTTGTTTGAATTCCAAATTTTTTCCAGGCGAATTATGAACCAATTGACACACAAATTCATTCAGTCACTCTCGAATTTATTATTTATTTAAATGCTGACATTAAATAAAACAATGCTACATCACTGCATAGAGACCTTGTATTGTCCATTGGTTTTCTAGCCACATGCTAAGTTGCTAACTCTACATACATTCTACGGTCATTAATCTAGTCCTAGATAGGTTGTGGCCAGAAGACATTAACAAATACTTGGACGTTAAATTTACTAGCACTGTCGGACTACTTCATAAAGTTACATAGTACAACTAAAACATTAAATAATTGCCAGGTGTTAAGCAAACTTGTAAATGGACATTTACCGTTCCTAGTATCCTACGTGTCTCCTGTTGGCGATGCATCTGGCGGGGCTCACTTCCGTGTCACCAGCCAATAAAGAAAGGTCTTTTATTTCCAGTAGAAGGCCCCGCCCACGATGCAAGAGTTCGATTCAAACAAAAAAAGACGTTTCAAACAAACAAAAAAAAGTTTCAAAAGCAAAAGATGGATATTCACAAACAAAATTTCTGGTTTTTCAAAAGTAAAATGCTGTTTCACTCAAACGAACTTCCGTTTTCACTTTTTTTTTGTCTCTTTCAAAGAAAAAATTGGAATTAAAAAAAAAAATAGGACGTGAATTTAAAGTGTTTTAGGTCAGTTTTGCTTACATTTTTAAGATTTTTGGTTTCAGCTATTTATTTTTTGTTTGAACAACTTTTATTGATTGAATACTATGTTTTGTTTGTTTGACTACCTTTTTTTTTGATTGAATAATAAAGACACAAAATAAACTCCATATCACTTTAAGAGGCGGTCCTAAGCTGTGATTGACGTGTAGCGCTTCTCCGTGTTGCTAAGAGGGGTCTGAGTAAATGTCTGAATAGAAATATAATGTTCACAAATCACATCCACACAATCACTGCGGTAAAATAAAATCTTTGTCCAGATTTTAATATTAGTTATTCTGTTTGTTGTAGTTTTCAGCCAGTTGCTCTAAATCCCTCTGTGCAGCTCTTTGGTGAGAAGCTGAAGACAACAGGTGGGTGTGGGCGAGTGTGTCTGAGAGATGGTTTTATACTCCAGGAGGCGTTTCTTAGAGACGATGTTGACGTAGGCATGAACCGCTTTCAGCCAATCACAAAATTCAAATGCAGTAGCCACCTTTCAACCCTAAGAGGGCTGAATTTAACAAGTTTACATGATAATGTCAAAAAATGCCCAGAAACCGAAAGGTTGCTTTGGTAAAGACCCACTAATACAGTTTATTAGCAGAAAAAAAGCTGTTTTGAGGGTGAGTTGCTCTTTAAAATGTTCAAAGTTTGTAAGCATTAACTGTAACACTACTACCAACCTTTTTACGTGAAAGCACAACATATTTCTTAATATTAGCTACTGCATGTGGCCTTTTACAGCTAAAATGTTGAAGTTTAGCTGTTTTAACTACTGCAATCATAAACTTTATGTGTATACAGTATATGTTTATTAAGTTTATATGTAAATACAATTTCCCAAACAAGCGTCAGTGTTTTAAAAATGTAAACAAATTGTTCACACAAAAATGTTTAAAAATAAAGAAGCGTTAAGTTTTTCTTTTTGCTAGGATTGTATATAAAATATCTTTGTTTGATTCCAGGACTATTTACAATCCTTCCACAGTCTCTGAGTCCAACAGCATCAGTTAAAGATTCTCCTGAATGTGGCAGAAGGAAACTTCTTCATCTGAGTGTGACCCGGATCAGCTGGACCTCTGGACTGGTTCAGTCTGCATGATGATGATCGCTCGGTCCATTCCAGTCAATCACAGTCTTCAGACACCTAAATAAAGAAGTACTGAATAGATTTTAGTAACAATTCATGTGAACATGATGTCACAGGGTGTCTGAGATGGTTTGATTTGTAACTAATTTCATCTCACAATATGTAGAATTATCAGCTTTGTTTTGAATTTATACATAAATCTTTTTTAACACATGCAGCCGCAGATGTCTCATTAAAAACTCCCTGCATTGACTCATGTTTGGATGTAAATAGATAAAATGGTGGACTTCAGTGGAGGAACCCAACAATTAAACAGGAAAAACTTTTACTTGAACAACAGGAATATGATTAAATCAGGCAGTAATAAAAGTAAATGATGAAATGCAGCAAAAACAATAATTCAGTGGTGAATAAAAGTCGGATTATTTTACAAAGATACATTTTATAGGTAATAATTAAAGTTACCAGGAACACGGACAGGTCGTGCTTTCAGAAACCTTGTAGCCAGAATTAGGATCCTGGATCTGGTCCAAGTCTGCATCAGACACTCAGGAAGGTCTGTATTTATGAACAAATAAAAATGAGTGTCAACACAGTTTAGAATCTCGAATCCATCTTGTAATAAGTGTTGAAATTACAATAAATATACCTTAGACAGAATTCTGTCATTCTCCACCGGATGGTCTGACACCAAAAATCAGATTAATCCACAGAGCACGTACTCAAGTAACATCTGGTCCTGGTCTCGGGCCTCGTCCTGGCCCTGATACTGGTCCTGGTCCTCGTACCATGTTGACCGAAACTCTACACAGGTTCTTCTAAATTCTTATTTTTTCTTAGATCAAAGTCGTTTTCAGATTAACACCGAAAAACTAAAACAACTTCAAAAACTCTTCTGTTTTTCTAACCACTAATTCGCTCTGAGCAGCTCCTGCTTTTTTAAGACAAATTCTACATTTTCTTCACCATAAACCAGTGTTTTCCAACCCTGGTCCTCAAGGCACACTGTCCTGCATGTTTTAGATGTTGCCCTGCTCCAACACAGCTGAGTTAAATGAGCAAACTACAAGACAAGTTGTTTGGTAATTTGCTCATTTAACTCAGCTGTGTTGGAACAGGGAAACATCTAAAACATGCAGGACAGTGTGCCTTGAGGACCAGGGTTGGGAAACACTGCCATAAACTCATCAGAAACCTCACGTAGTTCCTCCATTTTACCGGAGCTGCCGAGGCTTCAGACCAGAACAATTATCAGAGACTAGATAAGTGTTAGTCCCGCCCACTGAGTTTGATGGGTGAGACTGACAGATGAAATAAATTCATTGCGAGCAGCTGCAGAGACCATGAAATAATTAAATACACCATAATTAATTAAATGCACCAATAATTAATAGGGAACAATTTCTTTTTGAGAATAAATATTTACATATTTATTTCCAATTTTAATAAATTATTGACAGTTTTAATTATTTAATGACAAATTTAATTAATTATTAAATGATTTATTTATTAAATTTTGACTCTCCTGACATTCGATAGTAGTCATGTGAATAAATGTAGATATTGACTGTATTCAAGCTTATTTATGATTGTTTTTCAAACTGCTAGAACAATTTAATCTAGTAAACTATTAAAGAAATACAGCAAGAATGGAATAACTTTAACTTTAAGTAAAAGTCCAACTAAGTGACCAGAGATGCAGTAGTGACACATTGCAGTGCAGAGAGTTTCAAAATGATCAGGGGTCTCATTTATAAAACATTGTGTAGAAACCCTACTAAAAGTGTACGTACGACCAAAACAAAAGGTTTGCGTACGCCAAAAAGATTTCCGATTTAGTTTCCAGTTGTAAGCAACTTTCCCTTTATAAATCACACTCTTTCTGGAAGTTTGCGAACGTGAATTTAGCTCATGTCCTGCCCTGAACACGCCCAAACCAGGCTATATAAGGTCAATGCAACCCAGGACATGAATAGTGATGCATATGATGAACACGGGGAATATGGCGAGTAAACAAAAAAACAACAAGCAAAACTTCATAGAGACGAAAACTGAAGTGCTAGTGGGTGAAGTGGAGGCTAGGAGAGACATTTTATTTGGTACAAACAGCAGCGGTGTCACAAATAAAAGAAAAAACTCAGAGTGGCAGCGTCTGCAGTGCAGACTGTCAGTGCAGCTGACAGGACTATCCCCAAATTAAAAAAAAGAAGCGCAGTCTTGTGTTAGAGAAGGAGGGCGACACCAACCTGTCAGAAACAACAAATAAACCTGGCAAAACACCTTTTGTAATACGTGGCTACGTTAACAAATTTTAGCATGCTTTTAAGGAGACAGAGTAATATGTCGTGTCTTTTCAGCACTTCCACACTCGGTAGATGGGGATGAGGATGAGGTTGTCAGACTGCCCCCAGCACCACTGCTGCCGGTGGCGCATCAGCAGTGGTCGGGTTCTGACTGAAGCTGTGATGCAGACACAGAGAAACACCATCAGCGCTATTAATTCCGGGAACAATGAATTAAAAGAAATAAGGATTGTGTTTTGTGACATGGTGACAGCTGTTTGTGCCTTAAATGATACATTAAAAAACATTAAATGAACCTTGTCATTGTCATCTCAAACGCCGCATTACACCCTCAGACCCTTGTTCCCGAGTGAAGGCTTCCTGTCGAGGGGGAGGCGATTAATTTTAATTTTAGTATTAAAAAATGCTTTTTAGGAGAGCTACAGCTCAGTGCAAGCTGCAACATAGATATCATTGCTGTTCTGAATGTTTAGAATAACATGAATCTATAATTAAGTTCACCACCTCACCAACTGCTTCGTTGATTCCCCTCGTCTCCAAAATGTCCGTATGCACGGTTCAGAGTTGGCGTACGCTACTTTCAGGCCCCATTTTGTGCATATGCAATGTTTATAAATGAGACCCCAGAACTTTTGAACTTTTAATCTATTATAGTAAAACAAGTCAACCTGTTTCACAGCTTTTATTTTGTTAAAAGGTACAAATTCATTTAAATTAAGTGATTGTTTCGACAGTTAGCTGCTAGGCAGGTGTGTGCTTTTACTCTTTGCAGAGTAGCAAAGGTGTCTCATCAGGAGTAATTGTGGAGGAGAAAACCACACGAAGGAATAAGTATAAGCAGCGGTTTTAAATCTTTTTTGTGTGACTACCCTCTAATGAAATTTTGGCTAATAATTTTACTACAGATTGATTTGATTCTAAACATAATCAACTGCAACTTTATTCATTACTAATCAGATTAAAATAATTCTAGATATGATTTTAGCAGAACAGTTTGTTTGGAGTACTTTAAAGAGAGCTTTAAAGGTGGTATATGTAACATTTTCATTAAAGGTTATATTTTTAACAAAATAATGCCTCCACGGGGTGTTTAGAGGGTTGTAGAATGAAAATACAGCATTTCCTTGAAAAATTATATTTGAAGTAAAATATTAGAAAATATTAGTTTTGGCAGGCACGACATTGGCATTTTGTTTACATCTACCAGCCAATAGCTGGCAGACCAGCGGGCACCATTTTGGGTTGCCTAATACCGTAAATACTTCAGCACAGCGAGGCTGGTACTGTTGAGTCTGCAGATCAAGCAGCTGGATTATATGCCTTATTTGCTTGCCATAAGGGGTTTCCTCTGGGGTTTCCCATGTGACGAGCAAGTTCTGTGTGGGAACGTTTTTCATTAGCTGCGCACGGGTCCCAGCCCCGTCTCAGAAAGCTCCCCAGCACCCACCGTCCCATTCGGTGTCTCGGGTGCCTTTTCCGCTCTCCACTGCTCCGCTGCTCGGACCTGTTCCAAGCTGCTTACGGGTCCCGGTTCCAGAGTTCCAGAGGGTCCCGGTTCCAGAGTTCCAGAGGGTCCCGGTTCCAGAGTTCCAGAGGGTCCCGGTTCCAGAGGGTCCTGGTTCCAGGGTTCCAGAGGGTCCCGGTTCGAGTTCTCACAAGGGTCCCGACGTCTCCAGTTCTCACGAGGGTCCCGACGCCTCCAGTTCTCACGAGGGTCCCGACGCCTCCTGTTCTTCCGAGGGTCTCGACGCCTCCTGTTCTTCCGAGGACGTCGCTGTCCGCGACGATCCTCCAGCGCCTCCTCCTGGGTTCGAGGACGTCGCCGTCCGCGACGGTCCTCCAACGCCAGGGTCCGAGGACGTCGCCGTCCGAGACGGTCCACCAGCGCCTCCTCCTGGGTTCGGGGATGTCGCCGTCCGCGACGGTCCTCCAGCGTCCGGGGACGTCACCGTCCGCGACGGTCCTCCCACGCTTCCGCCTCCGCCTGGGTTCGAGGACGTCGCCGTCCGCGACGGTCCTCCAGACTCATCAGCACCAGTTCCGGTTCATCGCACATCAGCCCCCAGATCTCCAAGACCTCCTAGACCTCCCAGATCTCCAAGACCTCCCAGACCTCCTAGACCTCCCAGATCGCCTAGACCTCCCAGATCTCCAAGACCTTCATCCGACATCAGCGGCTGTCTTCCCGCCAGCAGCAGCGGCCGCACTCCAGACGCCAGGCGCCTCTCCGCTTCTCGGCTCCCAGGCCGCACTCCAGATGCCAGGCGCCTCTTCGCTTCGCGGCTCCCAGGCCGCTCTCCAGGCGCGCTGCGCCTCATCGCTCCGCGGCTCCCAGGCCGCTCTCCAGGCCGCTCTCCAGGCGCGCTGCGCCTCATCGCTCCGCGGCTCCCAGGCCGCTCTCCAGGCGCGCTGCGCCTCTTCGCCTCGCGGCTCTCAGGCCGCTCTCCAGGCAAGCTGCGCCTCTTCGCCTCGCGGCTCCCAGGCCGCTCTCCAGGACGTCCCCCAGACTCTTGGCGCTTCTCCTCTCGGCCTCAAGGCCGTCCTCCAGAGTCTCGGCGCCTCTCCTCTTGGGTTCCAGGTTTTTGAACTTTTATGTTTAGCCTGGTTTTCTGTTTTTCTTGCACTTTTCTTGCTCTTTTTGACCTTAGGTTTGTCCCCCCTTCCTCACCTCCCACCCGCGCACTGCAGTGGGTTGTATTACTTGTTTCTAACGAGTCTCTCCCCCCAGGATCGAGTCTCTTCCCCGCCTCAGTTCCAGTCCTGTTTTTTCATCGTGCACATTCCACTGCTTTGTACTGTTGTCTCGTGCACGATTATAATAAACTCACTTTCACTGATTACTGTTTCCCCCCGTGTGCGTTTGGAGTTGGGTCGCCTCTGGGGTTCGAACAAACACCCCTGGTGGGCATCATGACAGACACACCAGGGAAGATTTTATTGTTTTTTGCAGGATGGTGTGTGAGGAGGAGAGAGGATCTTAAGAGGGGCTGCAGGAAGCTTTGGAGCCGCGGTGCAACTATGAACTCTTTGCCACGGACTGAATCGATGACTGAGCTACAAACAGGTAGGAGCTGCTTTTATCAGAGTCAGCGTGTGATCAGTGGGGCTGGAGAGCATGATTAGTGAGCTGAACTCATGATATTTTATTCTGATCGGGGATCAGAGTGGGTTTGGTGAGGACTATTCGGCCTGAGCATCAGAGCGCACGCACGTGCGGGGGCAAACGAGCCTGGCACTCAGATGGCTGAAGGCTTTGTGCTGTGTTATTCTGTTCCGAGTTCCATATCCCACCTTTAAGCCCATCAAATGGACGTGATCCCAGGAATCCCGCCTCCTGGAGGAAGATTGAGACCAACTTGTTATGATGAGCCTGATGCCAAGAAATAGGGTATACGATAACCTGTCTC
>SSNP01000340.1:206420-256058 GCA_006937955.1 Pachypanchax playfairii
AAAAAAACCTTCAGAGTTCAGGTTGGATTGTTTACAGGTTTGATTGTTCACTTTAATCTACATTTAACAGTTTGGTGTTGAAATTTATTAGTCAGCTGTTGGGGCCACAATGATCTATTTGTCTTATTCAGTGATTTTTTTCAGTTTTGACACGATGCAGAATCCTGCAGTGAGCTGCACTGATCTGACTGACTGAAAAACCGTTACACTGGCAAACTGACAGACACAAACTGACAGACACAAACTGATACAGATAGAGACAGAATCAGCTGGAACTTCGGCGCTCTGGTTTTCATCTGGTGCGCATTTTATATTTTGACAGTGTGTGCGGACCTGCGGACCACTTATGTGCACCCCTGAACATCAGCCAGATCTCTTCTCTCCACCGAGGAAAAGCGACGCCGATACAAATTCGCGTTTGCCTTCTCCTTCGGTCACTTTCCTTCTTAGCCAATAGTCCCTCTAACGAACGTCCAGGAATTTTTTTTTTTTTTCGTGGTAGGATCCACTTCCCGATAAGTGTCTCTCGGCTGTTTATTTGGATTCTCCGCCATGTCGACCTTCACGTTCTGCCGGCTGCTACGAGACACTGCGTTCTATTTCTTATTATTTTTCTTGTTGTGACATAAAAGACGTAATTTCATGTGCGACAGCGCGGGAATGTCGCAAGTCGACACGCAAAGTAAAAATTATATATATTGAAAAATACCATGAGATGTTTGAGGAGCCGATCGGCTTAATCTGCATTGTGTCATCTCCTCTGATAGTGGCTTGGCTGAAACGGACATCCACGGACATGTAAAAGTTACGCACTACAGCTTTAAAAATAAAAAAAAAGCTGTTATGGTTTGTTTTTCTTCCACTTACTGTACTGAAAATGAACCGAACCGTGAAGTCAAAACCGAGATACGTACCGAACCGTGATTTTTGTGTACCATTACTCCCCTAATATATATATATATATTATAGATTTTATATATACACACACAGATAGCAGGGTCATCAATGAACCCGGTGTGATCGGCACAGCAGGTAAACACAGAACTGATGTCTGGGGGTCTGGTTCACTAAAATCATGGGACTTGGGACCGTCTGCTTAAATGGATGTCTCTGGCTGGGATGAAGTATGGAAATATATATCAACCCAGGTTGATTCTCATTTCTCTTTTATGACCGCGACACAGACTTAGTTTTAGTGTGAGCTGCTTAAGTTTTTCTGCTTTGCGCCCCATGTTACACAGAGGGGCTTCCCAAAACGCTCTCCACTTTTTTACCACACACAGGTAAAAACAACTCATACTTCCTTTAGAGGTGTGATATTTACTGACAAGGTGCACGAGACCATTCTCTAACCCCCCACCACATTAAAAAAGCAAGAGACATCAAGACGTCAATGGTACTGAGCGTTTGGATTTTGTTTGACATCTATATCTTTGACATCTACATCAATGGCACTGAATGAGTTAAGGATGCAATTAATTCATTACAAAGGCCTCGATACATCTTTTTCAAAAGTCCCAACAGTAGTTCTTTTATCATTGTTATATTTTCCATTGCATTACCCATGGCAAATATATTTTTGCATATATTTGCTTTCGGTAAAAGTACTTTTACTTTTTACTTTTAAATTACATTTTAAAATTAGAACTTTTGTACTTTTACTTGAGTAAAAAAATCCATAGATACTTTTACTTAAGTAAAAAGTAAAAAAGTGAGTACTTCATCTACGACAGACAGACAGACAGACAGACAGACAGACTCCAACTCTAGAAACCCCCAGTGCATGAGCTGGTGGGGGAACCAGTAAGCAGTGGGGAGCTTGGTGAGGGGACATAGGCCCTAATAAAGGGACATAAGGTATTGTAAGACAGAAGGGGAGTCTGAGACCCACCCTGACACAGACAAAGACAGACTTACATATACAAACAGATTTCATGGCTCCATCAAGTAAGTCAAGTTAAAATAATATTGGTTGGCCAGAGGGAGATCATCCAACTCAATTTGACTCAGTTTGAGACAATGCCTCTTGCTGGGGTTTACTGGAATCTTAAAGCATTAGAAATTATTTTCTAACCCTTTCTAGACTGATGGATATAAATAAATTTGTTCCTCATCTGTTGTTTGAATAAGGGGAAAAATACTTTTTCAATTAGGGTTTGGATAGCTTTGTAAGTGAATACATCAAATAAAACCTTTTTTTCTTATTTGCTTGGGTTATCTTTGATATTGTATTAACTGATTAGAAGTTTTTAAGTGTGACAAAAAGCAAAAAAAATCTGTAAGGAGACAAATACTTTTCGACAGCATGGGAATAATAAAACTTCAAGTCCACCAAATCAGATGTAGTAGCAATTAGTCCTACAACAGTTTTATTTAGAGGTATATTTGCACTTTAGGGCCAACTGTTAACACCTACACCTCCCAAGCTGGGACAGAATCTAACTTAACATCCATCTATTCCCTTAAACTGAATGATATACTGCTGGTTTAACTTACCTGACTCGTTTGCTTTTGGCACACTGACAATGATGACATGGATAGGGGGTTTGGCAGATGAGTCCCCACTCAGAGAAATGGCCACAGGCTGTCCTCGGTCAAACTCCAAGTTGGCTTGAGGAGTGGCTTCATCTTTGAAAACCAGTGAAGCTTGTTGACCGACTTCTGTGGTGATAGATGGGTGGTCTGGTTCTGTTGTGACAATCATTTGATGAGGTGAAGAGCTCAGAGTTGTTTCAAGTATTGAGGTATCCATCCCTGTAGTTACCACTTTGGTGCTAACATTCCTACCATCTCCATCTCCCGTGCCACTGCTTTCAATATGTGCAGGTGCTGTTGGACCTGCCTCTGTACTCCCATGGGAGATGTCCAAGTGTTCAGTCTGTGTTTGGGAGCTGAGTAAAGTAGGGAGCTGTATGGCGTTCAAAGTGTCTCCTCGTAATGGTACTGACTCTATCAGGTGAATGTTTGAAAAATGTATAAGGTCATAGTCATCAAAGGTGGTGGTGGGGATTGCAGTATGAGTGGAGGTGAGGACTAAATGCGGACTTTCTGTTGGGGAACGTGGGACAAGATCTGGTGTTCCAGTTTGAAGTTCTGCCCGGTCAGAATGTGAGGATGTTGGTGTGTGCAGGTTGTATGTGAGCTGACTCATCTGTGGGCTAACAGTGGTTGGATCTGGCAGTTTCTCTGTAAGAGAATAAATGTAAAAAACAATAAGTGATCAAGAAAATACACTCAAAAATCTGAATTACATCAGTCAATTTTAGCCTGTGTTCTTGTATTCAGCATGCCAGGGTTCAGTTAACAACAGTATGCATAACTACTTATAAACCACTGTTAATTTACCCTTAAACCACTAAAGTTTTCTAAGCAAATTGATTCAGTTTTTTACTTTATTTTCTAATTTAATATTTTATGTGTGACTGCACATAAATCTTGTGTTAAAATCAAAGATATATCTGTGAAGCTGGTGCAACTCTGCTACTTTGGTGGTTAAAGGGCTAAAATGTTTCTTTTGACAGGTTATCTTAGTGAGTCATTTTACACACACACACACACACCCACACACACACTCACACACACATTTAAATTACTAAAATAACCCTTGATAATAACAGTTTAAAGATTTGGCATTTTATCTGAAAGTTCTAAAAGCACTGTGTATTCTACCACTACAAACAGCATGTCTTTGTTTTTAGAATTTTAATAATGTGATTTTTCAGTACAATCCTTAGCTGAAGAATCAGTGTAACCACTTCAGAATAGAAGGATTTTTTTCATTCCAACAATTACTCTTGTTTTTATTGTGAGATGACACTGTCTGAGGAAATTTAAAGTTAGAATTTTTTTTTATTTGCACAGTGTTATGGGTGAGTTTACATCAGTCTTGATAAATGTTGCATGTCCAAGCTGATTGTTCCTGTAGTGATGATTATAACTAAAAGATGGCATAAACAACTGTGCTGAGCAACTCTGCCAGCTGTTCGAAAGTGCTGATGTCACTTCACAGAGAAGCAATGAGATATAGCTTCTGTAAAGTGACCAGATCAAACTGAACAAAATGTCTCTGGAGACATGTGACACAACAAAGTGTCACATGTCATCACTTCCAATGCCACCTGTGCTTAGTGATCCCCATACCTTCATCTTAGTTATTTTAATTCTGTGAGTTGAGTTTTATTCTTAGTAGTATTATGTTTGGATTATATTTGTTCTGTTTGCATTAAGTTGTGTGTGTATTCTTGTTTTCTACCCTACTGATGACCAGTTTTGAGATATTTACTATCCTTCTGGGGACTGAGGGTTCTTGTGGGAACCGAAACTTGGGCCTCACACAGGGGACTCCCTTTTTTAGGGTTAGGGGTCAGCTTTAGAGGTATGGTGTGAATTGAGTTTCAGTTGTGCTTAGGGTTAGGTATAGATCAGTAATGGTTAAGATTAGGAAAAGGGTTTGGGTTAGGCATAAATCCAGTTACTAAAGATCAATGGAAGTCAATGTACGGGCCCCACAAGGATAGCAAAACAAATGTGTGTGTGTGTACTCAGCTCATCTTTTACATGATCTTTTTTTTTTTCGCATTCGCGGGTGAGTCCCGGCTGCAAGTTGCAACGCTCCTCCGACTTTTGCCAATTTTTCTGCACTTTTTATTATTATTTGCTGTAATTTTGACAATCCTCGGACAAATATCATTTTCATATGAGATACCGACCACTGCAAACTCTGGTCTGGACTATTTTTCATTTTAGTCGTTTTTGCCACTTTCGCTACCGGCATGTGTGTTGGTCCACGTCCTCAGCGCATCTACACAAAGGAACAGCTGATCGCCCTCTGGGGTGTGGTGGTAAAGCTGCGCGACAGGTACAAGATACCTGCGGAGGTGCTCAAATGGACTATCAGAGGACTTTGGCAGGACGAAAACTCTGTGAAAAGAAGCGCTGCTTCAGGCCGGCTGTCCCCTCTGTTATCATGGGGAATGTACGCTCATTGCCGAAGAACATCGACGAGCTGGCGGCGCTCACGCGGTACCGGAGGGAGTACAGGGAACCGAGCGTCATGACTTTCACGGAGTCGTGGTTAACCTCGGACATCCCGGACTCTACTGTCGCCATTAACCACTTTCACCTGGCGGACAGAACTGCGGAGAGCAGTAAGAAGAGAGGAGGAGGGCTGGTAGTGTTTGTGAACGAGGAGTGGTGCAAACCCCGACACATCACGGTAAAGGAGCAGATGTGCAACAGGGATATTGAGCTGTTAGCTGTTAACATGATGCCATACTATCTACCACGGGAGTTCACACAGACTATTGTTTTAGCAGTGTATGTTCCCCCACATGTAAACGCTGACACTGCCTGCGACGCGCTGCTCTCATGCACCAGCAGGCTGCAGACACAGCACCCACAAGCCCTTGTCCTCATCTATAGAGACTTCAACCACGCTCTTCCCTCCTCTGTGCTGCCCACCTTCTCCCAGTATGTCACCTGCCCCACAAGAAACAACAGAACTCTGGACTTGTTCTTCTGCAACACCAAAGATGCCTATACTGCATCAGCATTTCCTCCTCTGGGCAACGGGGATCACAACATCATCCACCTGCGCCCTGTGTACTCACCTCTGGTACACAGAGAGCCGGTTGTGACCCGTGTGTTGAGGAAATGGGGTGAAAGCAGTGCAGAGGGTCTGAGGGACTGCTTTGGAACCACGGAGTGGCCGGTGCTCTGTGCTCCCCATGGTGAGGACATCAATGCCATGACAGAGTGCATCTCTGGCTACATAAACTTCTGTTATGAGAACACTGTACCCACCCAGACGGTGCGTTGTTTCTCCAACAACAAGCCATGGATTAACCCTGGCATCAAGGCTCTGCTGAAAGAGAAGAAGAGAGCCTACAGGTCAGAGGACAGGGAGGAGCTGAAGGCTGCACAAAAGAGGCTCAGGAGGAACATCTGGTAGACCAAAGATGCCTACAGGAGGAAGATGGAGCAGCAGCTGCAGCAGAACAACATTTGGGAGGTGTGGAGAAGCCTAAGTACAGTCTCTGGCTTCAAAGTGTCTCCTGTACAGACGGAGGGAGATACTCGTTGGGTTAATGATTTGAACTCGCATTTTCTGAGATTTGATCTGTCACCCCTCCCCCCATGCAGCTTGCCAGCCCTCAACTCAGGTCAGGACAATGGCTTCTTCACACCTCTGCGATGGCCCATCAGCTTTCACACGGACTCACACTCCCCACTCCATCCCCCAACACACTGCTGCCATCATCACCACCAACACCCCTGCCCCCCTGCACAGAGCCATGTCCACCTCTCTCCTTCAGTGCAGTCCAGGTGAGGAGAGAGCTTAAGAACATCAGGCCCAGGAAAGCAGCTGGACCAGATGGCCTCAACTCCAGGCTCGTTAAGTCCTGTGCAAATGAACTGTCTGGGATCATGGAGCATGTCTTCAACCTGAGCCTGAGGGTGGTACTTTCCCCAATTGTGGGACAAATAAAGGATTTCTTATCTTCTTATCTTATCTTTGCCAAAATAGAGTTAAAAATTGAGTTCTTGCCCCACTGCTGCTGAGAATAGACACTTCTTCCAGCTGCTCCTAGGGATGGGTACCGAACCCCGGTATTAAATTAGCCCCGGGGCTGATTCTGATGGTCTACCCGGAACAATAAGCTTCATCATGCCTTATCGGTTCTCTTAACGGTAAATCAACTTCCTTTTGCGGGAGATATAAACACAAGCCAAACACTGTATTGGCAGCCCACTCCTCCTTAACAAGCACACACGCCACGGGGACTGATGGTGGGAGGGGGGACAGCTGCGCGCTCCCGTGTTCGCCTCGTGCTCTCACTAGAAGCTCTGTTCACCAGCAGGTACACGCAGGTACATACGATGGCAGAGCGAACAAAAAGATCCCAAATTTGGCTTCATTTTACAAAAATAGATACAGACAATGCATGCTGTCACAAATGCAATAAAAGCTTTTGCTTGCAAAGGGGGGAGCACGAGTAGTTTGACCAAACAACTCAGTAAAATACTCCTAAAAACACACAGAGATAAACAGTGTGTCATTGACTGAGTGCTGCAACAACAACAAGCCCTGAATCAGAGGGTTTATTTTGCACTCAACACTTTAACGTTCAAAATCTTTCATTTTGGGTCTTAATTACACTGTTTGATGGGGAAGTTATGTTTGATATTTTTTATTTGAATACCTTAAAATTTTTAAAATAGTATTTTTGGTTGATATATAAAATAAGTTGTGTTAGTGTAGTGTTTAATACTGTTTTTATTAACTTATTCATTTCGTACTTTTTATTATGTAGTTTTTTTTCCATGCTTTGCTGTTCCAATTGTTAAAAAAATAGAATAATTAAAGTTAATTATTTGTGTTTTAGTCTTTAAAAAAAAAAGTACCGATAAGGGTACAGATAAAGTACCGGATCGATAAGGAGTATCATTAAGAGTAGTAGTACCCATAAATCCTTAATGATACCCATCCCTAGCTGCTCCCTTATCTAATTCCCCCCCATTCTGACCTGCTTTGTGTCTGCACCTCATTGTGTGTTTTTCTCTGCTGGCAGCTGCAAACGCAAATTGAAAATGGATCTGGTTTCGTGGTCACGCAACACATTGGACAGAGTTTTTTCAAACCTAAGGCTGACAAAGGGGGAGCCGTCATGCCCGGAGTCGACCCTTCCGGCCAGGTTTACCATGGATTCCTGGGGCGAATGGAAGACGGTATGCCTGTCTGTTCTAGTTTGTCGAAGACATGGAGGATGTGTACATATTATTGATTATTGATCATGGGATACTCGCTGATTGGTGCTGGCGGTTACCTGACGTATCTAGAAATTCTAAAGTTGTGCAATGGATGGGCTGCATCTGGCAACACTTGGACTAACCACTGCTTTCCACTGAACGCGCAACAGACATGTAACATTAGTGATGCGTAATACATGGCTGATAGCCACCATTAAATTCAATGAGACCCTTTCCGCTGCGTGCAAAGAAGTGTGCATGAGTCACATCCCAGAAGCGTAGTGTCGCAAGCATTACATGGCAGTTCTATTTTTTAGGCGGTATGCTTCTAAAACGCATCAAGTTCAGCAGTTATTTTGGACCAGACAGGAAATCAGGCGTTCGTACCTGGAAGTTTCAAAATAAACACGTGCGGATTTCTGTTTGCGAGGTTTGAAGTCTGTAGGTGGTGTGAAAAAAAGCCACAAACCTTCTGGATACATGTTGATATCTTTCTCCCAGCTTGTTGTTGCGTGTACTGATGAAATCACTCGAATTTTTGCTATTCTCATGAGATTTCATAATTTTCCGGGACCACCTGGATGTGACGCTGCGTGAGTGATTTACGCGTGTGAAGCGCTCCCAGTAGGAAGGGACGTGCTGCTGATTGCGCGAGCAAAATGTTGTGTGCTGCTGATGTGTCCAGTGGAAAGGAGGGGTAAGAGATTCGGAGATCTGGATCGCAAACTGGATACTGTCTTGGAGCAGTACTGCAACCAGCAGGCTGCAAATCTCGAACAGGACCGGTAGGGTAGGTTCAGGAACAGGACCGCAAACTGGGTGTGCTGCTGGATCTCAATAGAAGTATTGGCGCCACCTTGGAAAAGTTGCAGGTTCGGCTCAGAGTGGAGAAGTAATTTGTCTGTTTTGGACCTTTTCCACTAAATAGTGCACCATAAGGACATAAAAGAACTGTTGGAATACTTCAGCTCTGCACTACTCTCTCTTATCTAATTTCGGCTGGCCTCCAGGCCAAATACTCTCAAACTTGACACGCAGCCCCCTCCTTCGCTAGATCACTCGGCACCAAAAGACTGTGGTAAAGACATAACATTGGCGTTGTCACAGACCTAGTGGTGTCTTATATCTCTCTGGTTTCTACACCTAGGTTTATGTGTGCTTATATATATCATGAAAGATCATGAAATATATACAGTGGGGCAAAAAAGTATTTAGTCAGCCACCAATTGTGTAAGTTCTCCCACTTAAAAAGATCAGAGAGGCCTGTAATTTTCATCATAGGTATACCTCAACTATGAGAGACAAAATGAGGAAAAAAAATCCAGAAAATCACATTGTCTGATTTTTAAAGAATTTATTTGCAAATTATGGTGGAAAATAAGTATTTGGTCACCTACAAACAAGTAAGATTTCTGGCTTTCACAGACCTGTAACTTCTTTAAGAGGCTCCTCGGTCCTCCACTCGTTACCTGTATTAATGGCACCTGTGTGAACTCGTTATCAGTATAAAAGACACCTGTCCACAACCTCAAACAGTCACGCTCCAAACTCCACTATGGCCAAGCCCAAAGAGCTGTCAAAGGACACCAGAAACAAAATTGTAGACCTTCACCAGGCTGGGAAGACTGAATCTGCAATAGGTAAGCAGCTTGGTGTGAAGAAATCAACTGTGGGAGCAATTATTAGAAAATGGAAGACATACAAGACCACTGATAATCTCCCTCGATCTGGGGCTCCATGCAAGATCTCACCCCGTGGGGTCAAAATGATCACAAGAACGGTGAGCAAAAATCCCAGAACCACATGGAGGGACCTAGTGAATGACCTGCAGAGAGCTGGGACCAAAGTAACAAAGGCTACCATCAGTAACACACTACGCCGCCAGGGACTCAAATCCTGCAGTGCCAGACGTGTCCCCCTGCTGAAGCCAGGACACGTCCAGGCCCGTCTGCGGTTTCCTAGAGAGCATTTGGATGATCCAGAAGAGGATTGGGAGAACATCATATGGTCAGATGAAACCAAAATAGAACTTTTTGGTAGAAACTCAACTTGTCGTGTTTGGAGGGGAAAGAATGCTGAGTTGGATCCAAAGAACACCATACCTACTGTAAAGCATGGGGGTGGAAACATCATGCTTTGGGGCTGTTTTTCTGCAAGGGGACCAGGACGACTGATCCGTGTAAAGGAAAGAATGAATGGGGCCATGTATCGTAAGATTTTGAGTGAAAACCTCCTTCCATCAGCAAGGGCATTGAAAATGAGACGTGGCTGGGTCTTTCAGCATGACAATGATCCCAAACACACCGCCCGGGCAACGAAGGAGTGGCTTCGTAAGAAGCATTTCAAGGTCCTGGAGTGGCCTAGCCAGTCTCCAGATCTCAACCCCATAGAAAATCTCTGGAGGGAGTTGAAAGTTGTTGCCCAGCGTCAGCCCCAAAACATCACTGCTCTAGAGGAGATCTGCATGGAGGAATGGGCCAAAATACCAGCAACAGTGTGTGAAAACCTTGTGAAGACTTACAGAAAACGTTTGACCTCTGTCATTGCCAACAAAGGCTATATAACAAAGTATTGAGATTAACTTTTGTTATTGACCAAATACTTATTTTCCACCATAATTTGCAAATAAATTCTTTAAAAATCAGACAATGTGATTTTCTGGATTTTTTTTCCTCATTTTGTCTCTCATAGTTGAGGTATACCTATGATGAAAATTACAGGCCTCTCTGATCTTTTTAAGTGGGAGAACTTACACAATTGGTGGCTGACTAAATACTTTTTTGCCCCACTGTATATATGTATTCTCCTGTGTGACCTCATGGTGGGGCCGGGTACCGAGGCTGCCTCGGGAGAGTGAGGGTTACAGTTTCTATATCTCACATTGTAATTTCCCCCCTGTGGGACAATTAAAGGATTATTTAATAGAGCTGCATGGAGTTCCTATTATACAATCATAAAAAAAAAATCACTGACAATTTTTAAAGCAGCTGTTGTTGGATTATGTCTTTTTTCTAAACAGACTGATTGATTGATTGATTGATTGATTGATTGATTGATTGATTGATTGATTGATTCATTCATTCATTCATTCATTCATTCATTCATTCATTCATTGTTTGATTGGTTGGTTGGTTGGTTGGTTGGTTGGTTGGTTGGTTCGTTCATTCATTCATTTGATTTATTATAGTGTCATGCACTGCCGTGCCCAGCCCATATGGGCTTATAAACAGGGGTGCACATAATATTTTTGGCCTGGTTCTCAGAAGAGAACTTAGGGTTGTTGCTTGGTCCTCACATTTTTAAATGTGTCTTGCTGTGTCTCTTCCGAGCTCCTCTGCTTTGTTTTTGGTTTCATCAAGCTTCAAATTCAGGCTGTTTACTTTACCTGGCTCTATATTTGTTTCAATAAAAATCCTTTAATTGTTGAAAAAATCAAGAGAAACCAGTAAAATATACTGGTAAAAAAAAAAACCTTCAGAGTTCAGGTTGGATTGTTTACAGGTTTTATTGTTCACTTTAATCTACATTTAACAGTTTGGTGTTGAAATTTATTTGTCAGCTGTTGGGGCTTCTGTCATTTACTGAACTGTTTTTTGTTTTGAAATGATGAGGATGTTGATTGATGCAGTCAGATGAAAAGATACAGTGGACAGTTATGGGGCATTGACTGCATATTCCATAGTGCTTTGCGCGCATTCAAAATGGCGCGGATCACAGACAAATACGCTGATACTGTTGATTAAAACAGGTGGTTTTCTGTATTTTATAGCACAAAAAGGTAGTTATACATGTCTGTGCCACGATGGTCTATTTGTCTTATTCAGTGAATTTTTTCAGTTTTGACGCGATGCAGAATCCTGCAGTCAGCTGCACTGATCTGACTGACTGAAAATCCGTCACACTAGCAAACTGATACACAGAAACAGAGAGGGACGCAGCATCAGCTGATCAGCTGGAACTTTGGCGCTCTGGCTGAGAAACATATCAGTCAAACAAAAGAAGTCAACGGGATTCTTCATTTATTTGACAATGAACCCCGCCTCTGATTAACCTAAAAATTCACGCAGCTCACCCAAACCAATGTTAAGTACGCAAACGCGTGTTGCAACTTTTCATCTGGTGCGCATTTTATATTTTGACAGTGTGTACGGACCTGCGGACCACTTATGTGCACCCCTGCTTATAAAGACACTAACAAAATGATGGCTGCAGACCATACAAAATTTACATCAACAAATTTCACATCATTTCTTCTCATACAAGCTCAAACCGGATACAAAAAAGTTTGTCTTCTATCCCACGCTTTACATAAATACACAGAAAATGCAAAAATACAGTTTTGAAAAAAAAAACCTCATAATTTTATCTTCAGACAGCCAAAACACATCTGGTTTTCGAACAAATTGAAATAATGTATTCCTTAAGTCAACATATCGTGGACAGAACAGAACAAAATGAAGTTCATCCTCAACCACACTCTGATCAGACAAAGCACAGATCCTCTCCTCTTCCAAGAGACCTTGGAAGACGGGCGACTGTGGCTCAGTGTCCTTGGGTAAGACACTGAACCCCATGTTGCCCCCCGATCTGCGTATCGGGTTGTGTGAGTGTTAGCCCCTACCCTCTACCAGGTTGTGTGAATGGGTAAATGTAAAAACCTTGTAGTGTGAAAGCGCTTTGAGTGGTCTGAATGACTAGAAAAGCGCTATACAAATACAGGACATTTACCATTTACATTTACCTTTGAACCTGCCCACCTCAACTGCCACTGGTAAGGTGCCAGTTCTCAATTGGGCGCAGAGAGACCTTTGTTTCCTCGTTAAATTTAAAAGAACATACGTTTCTGTTTGATATTCTTCCTTAAATTGAATATAATGTCTTAATTTTGTTTTTCTACAGATGTCATAATTCCACTGTTTTTTGAAATCGATAAACAACTTTTGTTTAAACAGTTTAAGATTACACAGAAGTTTGTTTCTGTAAATATAATTCGATTCACATTTTGAAAATATTGTGACCATTTCTTTTGCCCATGGGTAATCGTTTGAGCAATCCCATATAAAGATCGTTTTGGTTATTCTGTGTTCTGGGAGCTGAGTGAGGCGGTTCCACAAACGCATCATTTAAACAAACTGTTTCAAGAGACAAGGATCCCAACCCATGTCATCCTGAAAAGCTAATTTAGTGGTAAAATTATGCACACCAAGAAAGACTCAAATAGCCCTATTGTGAAGAGCATTTGTGTAGTTTATGTCATTAAATCCCCACACTCCTGCGGCATAGAACAAAATCGACTGATAATGAAAAATAAAGCTTCAGGTTTTGCAGAGCCCTTAAGTTGCATCTGGCTGTGACATGTTACAGTAGAACTCTGTCTGAGGGTTCTGTCTGTAAGCTGATGAGTGTCTTTCAACAGGACAGTGCTGTCCTGTCAAAATAGTCAACATGTACTTATATGTGGAGATTTTAGTTCCTCCCCACATTGTACTATGTGCATTAAAACTGACACAAATGGAGAGGTAATTGAGGAATTAATAAATGAATTAAATTTAGTGTGTATTAATGATGGAAGAGGGACTAGTATAAATACATGTACAGGCAGCACATCTGTATTAGATCTCATACTGGTTTCAAATGAAATTGCGGGGCACTGTGAGTGGGAGGTGCAGGAGAACCCACTAGAGAGTGATCATTATCCAATTCTCACCAGAGTTTATGGGGTTAAAGACTCAGCAATAGAAGAAAGAGAAGGGACGTGGGTTTTTTGGAAAGCAAAGTGGGATAAATTTAGATGTATGTGAGAAGGAACATATAAGGTTAAAGATGGAGGAAAGTATAGAGGTAATGGAAAAGACATTCAGGAAAGTGATTAATGAAGCAGCTGAGATGACAATTCCTAAAAGTAAAGGAAGCATGAAAAAAAGGAATGTACCATGGTGGACGGATCAATGTGAGAAAACAATTAAGGATAGAAATAAAAGTCTAAAAGGTATTAAGGAAGACACATAATTTTGATAATTTAATGGAGTATAAAAGTTTGCAGGCTCAGGCAAGGAGGGTAATTAAAAGGTCAGAAAGAGAGAATTGGAGAGGATTTTGTGATAAGATTGGGATGACAACACCAGTGAGTGAAGTGTGGGGAATGATAAGGAAAATGAAAGGGGTCCGTAGAAAATTGAAATTACCAGTGATTAAGTCAGGAGAGGAAACAGCTGTTGAAAATAAGGATAAAGCAGAGATGTTAGCTAAAATGTTTGTTGGAATTCATAGTAATGATAATTTATCAGAAGATAGAAGGAAAAGAAGAGAAGAAACTAGAAGGAAGAATGAAGTAGAAGGTGATAAAGGGGAAATGATGACAACAATGGATGCTCCATTCACACTCTTCGAGTTAGAGCGAGCACTGGGAAAGGCTAGAGTAACTTTTCCAGGTAAGGATAAAGTTAGTTATGACATGCTTAAGCATTTAGGGAGTAGAATGAAAATAAAATTACAAGAATTATAAAACGTTTGGGAAAAAGGACAATTACAAAGTAATTAGAAAGAGGCTGTGATAGTTCCGATATTAAAACCAGGGAAGGATCCTAGCAAAACAGAAAACTATAGGCCAATAGCACTAACGTCCGGAAAATAATGGAGAGAATGATTACAGAGAGATTGACATATTATCTTGAAAGTATGAAACTAATAGCAAAGTGTCAGAGTGGATTTAAGAAAGGCCAGTTCATGACAAAGTCATTTCAAGGCACTTCACAGAAAAATCAACCAATTAATAATAAAACATTTTCTATCTAAGGAACCAGCCGATTGGGCTGAATTGTTAGTTCAGCACAATCCCCCATCCTGAGCAAGCACGATTTGCGACAGTTGAAAGGAATGACTCTAACAGGAAGAAACCTCTAGCAGAACCCGGCTCAGGATGGGCGGCCTTCTGCCTTAGTTGACTGGGGTCTGAGCTGACAGGAAAGAGACACAGACAAACACCAATGGATTTTGGCCAGTCGTCATGTCTACAGAAAGATAAAAAGAGAAACAGTTAATGGCAGCAGTAACAATCAAAAGCAATAACAATTTGATGGCTCTAGTGGGAATATGATATGGTTTGGAAAGAGGGCGTGTTGATTAAGTTAAGGAAGATAGGACTGACAGGGAGGATATATGATTGGATAAGACTATTTATTTAGGAGATATAGTATATTCAAGTAAAAGTAGGGAGTATGATGTCAAATAGGTATTTAGTGGACAATGGAACTCCACAAGGTAGTGTAATTAGCCCAGTGCTGTTTTCTTTAATGATTAATGAGGTGTTTGAGAATGTAGGACAGGATGTTGGGAAAGCACTGTTTGCTGATGATGGAGCATTATGTAAAAGAGGAAGAAATATCCAATATATACAGAGGAAAATGCAAGAAGCAATTACAGAGGTAGAGAACGTCTTATGAATGGGGATTCAAATTTTCAGAAAAACAAAAAGCATGGTATTTACAAGGAAAAGGAATGTAGTGGTTAATTTAAAACTATATGGAGAACAAGTTGAACAAGTAAACAGTTTTCGATATTTAGGAGTTAGATTTGATGCCAAACTAAAATGGAATGATAAAATCAATAAAATTGAAGAAAGATATAAAAAGGTAATTAATATAATGAGATGTTTGAAAGGGAATGAGTAGGGGGCTAGTGCCCAGGCTTTAAAGTAAATGTATATAGCAATGATTAGGTCAGTTATAGATTATGGTAGTATTATATATAGTTCAGCTTGTAAAAAAATATTTAAAAAGATATAAATCATACAAAACCAGGCATTACAATTGTGTAGTGGGGCAATTAGAACAACTCCAGCAGTATCTTTACAGGTAGAGACGGGATAAAAGCCGTTGCAGTTGAGATACAAACAACTGACATTGAATTATTGTCAGGTCTTGCGGTTTTGGTTGTTTTATTATGTTCTGTACTTCAGGGGTTTTTCAGTAGTTGTTTTTCCTTTTACTCTCATTCAGTGTCTTAGGTCATGTTATGCTTTTATTTTCCTTAGTCATCTAGTTTCCTGTTTTGCTTTTAGTTTGGTTATGTCTGTACTTCCTGTTCTCCTTATGTGTCATTCAGTATCTTGTCAGCTTGTCTCTTCAGTCTAGTGTTTTTCTGTTCAGGTGTTTCTTGTTTCTGTGATTAGTTCCTGTGTTTGTTTTTCCCCATGTCCTCAGATGTTTTGAGTTTTGTAATCAGTTTGGTGTTTGTATTTAAACCTCTTGTGTCTGTTAGTCAGGGTCAGGTTGTTGTCGCTAAACCTTGTTGTCCCCAACGTCAGTCTTTCTTGTCCCATCTCCTGGAGCGTTCCTCCAGGTTCCTTGGTGCCTCTGCGCTGGCCGTCCGCCGTGCCGTATGAGGACTTTTGTTCACGGGTTCCCTTGTCGTGTCTCCACACAACCGTCTTCCCCCCCCTGTCTCTGTATTTGGATTTATCTTCCCCCATGGATTACTTTTGTGTTTTTTCATCTTTGGACTTCTCATCCCTTATGTAAGTTTGTTTTTGCTGCCCCGCCAGCATTTTTAGTTCCTATTAAACTTTTAATTATTCTTCAGTTTTGTTGTCCTCCTCATTGCACCTTGCAACCTCACAAAAACCTGACAACTATTGGGCAAGCATTCAGGGATGTAAAGATGAGGAACACCTAGTTAAAATGATATGTATGAATGCTAGGAGAGTGGAAATAATAAGGTTGAGTGTAATTTGGAAATCAAACAGGTTAGCAAAATTTATGAAAATACATGATAACGAAATAGCAAAGATGTATGTATATGCAACAACCCCTGTTTTGATTTTCCCAAAGGTAAATGTAGATTTGTATATTCATCATAAAATGAAAATCAGTAAAAGTAAAGGAAGCTGGGACAATATTGTGGAAGAAACATTAGGCAGCGTACACAAATAATTTATTCAAGTGTTTACAGATAGGTCTAAAGATGCAGAAAAAGAGAAAAGAGGGTTTTCTATTTGCATTTTAGAAATAGGGAAATATGTAAAAATAAGAGCATCAGATAAGTTGTCGGTATTTACGATGGGAATGTTGGCAATTTTGTTCAGTTTGCAATGGTTAGAGCAGAATAGAGTAAAAAAGGCAATAATATGTTCAGACTCTCTTTCAGCGCTAATACCTATTAAATCAATGGCAACGGTTAGCAGACCAGACATACTATTTGAAATATATGAAAGCATGTTCAGATTAAGCAAGGTTGAGTCTGAAGGCAAAAAGGCAATAATATGTTCAGACTCTCTTTCAGCGCTAATACCTATTAAATCAATGGCAACGGTTAGCAGACCAGACATACTATTTGAAATATATGAAAACATGTTCAGATTAAGCAAGGTTGAGTCTGAAATAAGGTTCATGTGGGTTCCGGCACACAGATGGGTAGAGGGAAATGAAATAGTGGATTTTTAAGCTAAACGGGCAACAAAACAAAGTACATTAGTAAAAGTACCATACAGTATAGCAGAAATGAAAACAATTATTAAAAGACAAATAATGGAAGAATGGCAGGAACAGTGGGTAAGGGAGGAGAAAGGATAAAGTAGGAGGATAGAAAACTATACAAATGAATAATAGAGATCTGTCAATAATATCAAGGATGAGGATGGGACATACAGCATTAAATAAAACACTTTACTTGATTGGGAAGCATCCCACGGGTGGGTGTGATTGTGGAGAGGACAGGGAAACAGTACAGCATGTGTTAGTTAATTGTAAAAGTATTAAAAGAAGATGTTAAGAGAAAAATTGGAAGTAAAAGGATATGGGATATATAGTTTAAAGAGGCCATTCCATTAAAAACGTTTTATCTGAGGTTTCTGTTGAATATTTTAGCTCCACAGGTGTTACCTTACCTTCATAGTGGGTGTGAAAACAGGTCAACAACTTCTCTTTAAGTTTTTATCTCTCAAACTACGCAGGTGGCGATAACACCCGAGTTTGAACGGCCTGTATCTGTTTCGTCACAACTCCTTTGCTCGTTAGTATTCTGCAGCTCCCGCAGTTGAAACCACGCCTAGCATGCTGCTGGCTAAAAGCAGAAGTAACAAACTGGAAGACACAACGTCTGCTGTTGCCATGCCCAGCGGGGCAGGATACAGTATACCTTGCTCTCATAGGCTAGTTTGTTAGCCAATCTGAGTCCAACAAATTTTAATAATGAATATTAATGAGTTGTTCCCGAAGCCTGATGAAACCAGCTGAATTTTGACGCAGAGAGATTGAAAGGTCTGTTAATCAGTGTTTCCTAATGTTTTTTAGATATAAATGTTTCATATTACAGGTTAATACTTAAGAAATAACCACAAAGTCATGAAATCTTTGTGAAATGGCCTCTTTAAAGAATTTATTTAGTGGGGGGAAGATAAGAATAGATTAGTGTTGGAATTCCTAAGAGGAAGTGGGTTAAAAAGGAGAATATAGGATGGTGTTTCTTTTTTTTTATTATAAAGTAAAGCGTAGGTCCCCACTCCGACCCACACTCCCACACAGTAGGTGGCGGAAATGCACCTTAAATTTAGATGCCGCCCGCCAATAAAACAAAAAGAGGATGAAGAGACAGGCAGACAGCAGCCCAACCACAGCCAGTGTGTGTGTTCAGGAAACCAAACTGCAATTCAAACATCGAGGCTGTGGTATTAAAAAACATCTTACCCCCCCTTCAGAAGATGCCCTTGCACTTGCTTCATTTTAAAAAATGCGCTTGAAAAAAAAGGTGTGTCTAATCGCTAAGCAGGACTTTGATTGACATGTTGAGCTCAGTTTACACATGTAGCCAGCAGTACAGGTAGGCTCCTAAACCAAGCATGCTGAGAAAATAACGTGCATTATCACATCCACACAATTAGAGCGACAGCAGAAAAACTGAAGTCTTTGTCTTGATTTCATTATTCTTTACTGATATTAGTCATTACCTTTGTTGTAGCTTTTAGAGTAGTTTTCCAATTGATTGTTGTTAGCCAGTGGGCTGAAGCTAATTCAGTGTTGCAGAGAGGGGCCTGAGTGGAATATTTTAGCTCCACAGGTGTTCTTACCTTCATAGAGTGTGTGAAAACAGGTCAACAACTTCTCTTTCAGTTTTAATCTTTCAAACTACGCAGGTGGTGATAATACCCGAGTTCTCCCGAGTCTGATCGGCGTGTATCTGTTTCGTCACAACTCCTTTGTTCGTTAGTATTTGGCAGTTCCTGCAGTTGAAACCACGCCTAGCATGCGGCTCACTAAAAAGCTGTACCATAAGACGTAGCAAACAGGAAGACATGACGTCTGGCGTTGCCATGCGCAGTGGGGCAGGAAACAGTATACAGTACCTTGCTCTGATAGGCTAATTTGTTAGCCAATCTGAGTCCAGTAAATTCAAATAATGAATATGAACGAGCTGCTGCCGAAGCAGTCGAAGCAGTTTGACGGAAGGAGCCAGAACAACCCGAATTTTAATGCAGACAGATTGAAAGGTCTGTTAATAAGTGTTTCCTGATGTTTTTTAGATATAAAATGATTCATACTACTGGTTAATACTTAAGAAATAACCACAAAGTCCTGAAATTTGTAAGAAATGGCCCCTTTAACTTTTCCAAATATTGCGCCATTTTCTGTGGAAAAAGTCCTTCCTGTATGCTTTTGCATCTATAACATATTTTGATAAGCTTCTCTGTGATTTTGGACATTTATCCACTGTGGTGTTTACCTCCGAGTGCCTCCAATATGGCAACTACCAGTTTGATGACGATGTGATGACGTGCCGTGAAAACCCCCTATTGTGTATTGTGCTACATAGTGGGACGGTGGGTGCTATGTTGGGAATACTTATGCCGCTTTCACACATGGGCCAAATGGTGTCGGCACGGACCCGTTCCTGCTTTGTTCATACTTGGCCGGCCCCGTCAGAGTCCGCCCCAACAGGCACCTTTTTTGGAACCACTGGCTCTGTGGTCCGATCAGGGCCAAGTCGACCCCATACCTACTTACCACGCCTACCTATGAACTGATTGGTCAAGTAAACTGATGCCAGTCACGAGCCTACCTACGTAGTATTAACCACCGATTGGCCTGGTAGTGTGCACGTGTGTGACGACACTGAACCGCGCCGATGGGATTTAACAGGTCTTCTGTAACGCATGTTATTATTAATTTTTTCACATGATTTTTAACATGACAACTACAAAAGCAGTGCTGTGACAAGTTGAAAAAACTCAAATGTGAGTACAGAGTGACCAAGAACCTGCAACGGTCGGAGTGGAGCCGACCACAAGTGATGGAAGTGGTTCCAGGACATGGATGCTTTTTATGGGGAAAGGAGAGTGTTTGGAGAGGACATGGCAGCTGTAAGGGTGAGTTGTGATTCATTTTAAGTGCTTTAAACACTTTGAAGCAGCTCACGAAAAACTCCTGTAGTGAACTCGCAGTGTGCAGATGAGCTAGCTCTGTCGGCTAGCTCTTAGCCATCTGTGTTATGGCTCCCGCGACATGCGGGAGACTGACGACCGCTTTTTTATCTCTGTATCCGAGGTCGACGTTGGTGGTTTGATGGAGAAGATGTGGAATCGAAGACCGTGCTCCACAGAGAAGTGAGCTTCTCTGCAGAGGAAGGGAGACGTGACCGGGTGCTGCTGAGACGCTGTCTGCTTCCTTTTGTGAATAAATAAAATAAAAAGTGTGCAATAAACTTTGAAGAACTACAACAATTGTATCTTCTTTTTCTTCTCTTTAATAACTGGTTATATCACTCAACTTGTAAATGATGCCTTGTTTAAGAATCTTTCGTTATTTGGTCACTTTTATTTAAAGCAAATATGAATGCTTTTATTATGAATCCAGTCAAGCTTCCTGTTCAACGTAATTAAAGGAAGCGCAGATAACAGCTCCATTCAACCTTATTAAAAGAAATATGTGGAGGCTACATGGGATTTGTGTTAATAAAATCCCAGCAGCAGGTTTTTATTTGGAGACGAATTTACGAGCGTGTTTTCAGAATGAACATGCTCTGGTAGTAACTAGTTTAAATGTTTTAGTAATGAAGAGGACAAGACAGAAACATCAAAACTTTATTTTTAGACTAAATGGTCAGACAGGTGCAGCATCAGATTTAAGATTAGCTTTCCCACCCTCGTCTTCTGCATAATGTGCCGGTGTGGTGTGTTTATTAGTCTTGTGTCGCTTAAGAATTGCATCACAGACCTCCGTCATTGATAAGGTAAACGAAACAGCCCATGCCCCCACCCACATGCGCTATGCTCACGCCCACGGCCGCATTCCAGAGGTGAGTGTGTGAACAAAACTAGACTGACCCGACCCTACCCGACCCGACCCTAACCCGACACCATTCGACCCATGTGTGAAAGCGGCATTAGAGCCTACGTGTCAACACCCCTCCTTCCTCTCACCAATCAACGTACCCCAGGTTTGCATTATTAGAATGACCAAATTTAAATTAAAAATGCTCATTGTTTTCACTTAAATTAAATTAAATCAAATCCTAATAATCTCAAAACAAGCCTTTAATGTCTTCAGAAATGTTATTGACATAAAACTGTTATGTTCTAAATTTATTATAATGAGAAACGGTTTATGTTTTTTCAAGTGTGTGACACCATTGTGCTGCACATTGAAAAGTGTTTTGCCTTCACTCAGCATCTCATCAGTGCGACCCTGCTTCATGGAGAACTGTTGGTAACGCTTCCTTTTACAGTCCCCTAATTACCAGGACATTACCTGGTACTTAGATGGTAACAGGNTCCATGCTTTCATGTTGTTGACCCCAAATTCTGACCCTACCATCCGAATGTCGCAGCAGAAATCGAGACTCATCAGACCAGGCAACGTTTTTCCAATCTTCTATTGTCCAATTTCGATGAGCTTGTGCAAATTGTAGCCTCAGTTTCCTGTTCTTAGCTGAAAGGAGTGGCACCCTGCGTGGTCTTCTGCTGCTGTAGCCCATCTGCCTCAAAGTTCGACGTACTGTGCGTTCAGAGATGCTCTTCTGCCTACCTTGGTTGTAACGAGTGGTTATTTGAGTCACTATTGCCTTTCTATCAGCTCGAACCAGTCTGGCCATTCTCCTCTGACCTCTGGCATCAACAAGGCATTTCCGCCCACAGAAGTGCCGCTCACTGGATATTTTTTCTTTTTCGGACCATTCTCTGTAAACCCTAGAGATGGTTGTGCGTGAAAATCCCAGTAGATCAGCAGTTTCTGAAATACTCAGACCAGCCATTCTGGCACCAACAACCATGCCATGTTCAAAGTCACTCAAAGTGAGTGCAGTTCTGTGGGCGGAAATGTCTTGTTGATGCCAGAGGTCAGAGGAGAATGGCCAGACTGGTTCGAGCTGATAGAAAGGCAACAGTGACTCAAATAAAAATATCTCACCAGCCGCCACTGCGTAATACATAGCTGTCAAGGAATTAAAATCCCAGACAGATGTTTATATGAGCGATAAAAGAGGGTATACAGTAAGTTGAGTATTATGGATTAAAAGGAAACTTTAACGTGTTAGTTAAGACTAAATGTGGCTGATTATTCATTTAACATGACAAATTCCCTATTTTATATATTTATTTTGGTTTAATGCCCCTAACTTGTAATACAGCAGTGCCCACAAGTGGATTAATTTCAACATAAAAGAAACACTGTCTAATATGTGTATATACAGTATGTGGTGTATACTGTATG
Organism: Pachypanchax playfairii; assembly: GCA_006937955.1. Lineage (NCBI taxonomy): Eukaryota > Metazoa > Chordata > Actinopteri > Cyprinodontiformes > Aplocheilidae > Pachypanchax > Pachypanchax playfairii. The sequence goes on from SSNP01000340.1 coordinate 228,869, forward strand.
TATACACTACACATTTATTTCATGTGGCTGCAGATTCACAGTGTGTGTTGAATCATAGTCTTCTTTGAGTCTGCTCTAAAACAAAGTTTCAGGAGACCATTCCAGCTAGTAGCCATCACCCTCTGAAACATGCTATTAATTGTGTATAAATTATAATTAGTTTATTTACATGACATTTAAAAAAACAGCCTCTTACAACAAAAATAACTTTGTATATTAACTAAGTTACATACAACATTAAAGGGACTCTAGGGAGGTTTAACAACAAATGTATAGAACTGTACAATTTCTTCCTCATACATGCTCCAACAATGTCCTGGTCACTAGAAAGAGCCCAGTCATTTTCACTACAGTTGCCTCTATATGCATGTAAAATCATTTAATTAGTTATTAATAGAGCTTGTTCGGGTCGAACACACGCCGTACTTTCCAAAGGCAATCGAATGCATCATGAAGTCATGAGCATTCACGCTCAGTTGAATCGTTTGCTATCACTAGCTTAAAGCTGCAGAGAGAGGTAGCTTTTGAAGCATGGATTCTACTGAGAACAAGAGAGCACACTCCAAACCAGACACCAACCAAAAAAAAAAGGAACCAAAAGTTTTTCCAGCGTGACAAAAAGGGTGAAACTTGATTCGGATCAACAGAGGCAAAGATCGGATCAGCATTTGAGAAGTGGAAAAGGCTGATAGAATCTTGGTATGAGAAAAGACCCGCACTTTATTACTAAATACATGGGGAAAAGAGTTGTGTCAGGTTCTGTGAGCGACTGTACTGAGTGACTCATCTTCTCAGGAAGAAGATCTTTGGTTGGAGCGCTGGAACACCTGCTCGTTAAGCTGCGTGGGCAGAGAAGAACCAGTCGCTCATTCGGAGTTTGGCTGTGCTCCTGGCTGGAATACACTCGATGCTTCTGTGTCTCGGACTCTCCTGAGCTCTGTGAAACCCAGAGTCCTCCAAACCTGTCTCTAAGCCTGCATCGCCTGCATCTGCCTGCCCATTGCAACATTTTGCTCGCACAATCAGCAGCACATCCCTTCCTACCGGGAGCGCTTCCCACGCGTAAATCACTCTCGTAGCGTGGGACGAGTCTCATGCACGCTGCTGCGCGCACAGTTGAAAGGGTCTGATTGACTTTATTGGCAGCTATCAGCAACGTATTAAGCGTCACTAATGTTGTGCGCTGCTCACGTCCAGTGGAAAGCAGGGGTAAGGCTGCTGTTACACGTTTGACCTGACGGAGCAATCGCAAGCCCAAAAATTTCAAAATCGCTTCTTGTCCCTTTAATAACAATTTGACAAAAGCTCAACTTTTGCAATAAACTTTAATGTTTTAGTAACCAAATGTCCTAAAAATAGAAAAAAAGTATAACACTTGCAGAACAAATGAAACTGAACATTAAAGAGCAACTCACCCTCAAAACAGCTTTTTTCTGCTAATAAACTGTATTAGTGGGTCTTTACCAATGCAACCTTTCAGTTTCTGGGCATTTTTTGACATTTATATGTAAACCTGTTAAATTCTACACTTTTTGGTCTAAAAACGTCTCATTGCTGCCCTATTAGTATGTAAGTCGCTTTGGATAAAAGCGTCTGCTAAATGACAGTAGTAGTAGTAGTAGTAGTAGTAGTAGTATTAGGGTTGAAAGGTGGCTACTGCATTTGAATTTTGTGATTGGCTGAAAGTGGTTCATGCCTACGTCAGCATCGTCTCGAAGACACGCCTCCTGGAGTATAAAACCATCTCTCAGACAGACACACTTGCACTAGCTCGCCCGTTGTCTCGAGCTTCTCACCGAAGCTGCACAGAGGGATTTAGAGCAACTGGCTGAAAACTACGACAAACAGAATAACTAATATGATTAAAATCTGGACAAAGACTTTATTTTACTGCAGTGATTGTGTGGATGTGATTTGTGCATGTTATATTGCTATTCAGACATTTACTCAGACCCCTCTTAGCAACACAGCAGTAGCTTTAGCATTGTGGCTAACAACAATCAATCGGTAAACTACTCTGAAAACTACGACATAGAGAATACAGAACAGTGTACAGAAGATTCTTCGTTTTTTTGTATTTTTACTTGTACGGATGTAAACGCTTTAATTATCTGTCACTTTGTTGCTGTTACAGATAAATTTCCCTGCTGACTTGTATAATGAATAAAGAATTAAGCAAAGAAAAAATACCCTTTCCAAAAATTACACTTTCCAAGCAACTGTTAGCATGGACTTTTGAGTCATTCAAATAGAAGATCTCAGCGGACAAACAACAACTCATGTTTTATTAGAATTAATAGATTGTCTAATCCTTCTATATGGTGCCTTCATAGAATGCATTTTCAGTGCGGTAGCGCTTGTTAGATAAAGAATAATAAAAATAGTCTTTCTAATGCACGTTCTTTATCTCTTGAACATCTCCCATCATGTCCTGCTACAGGTATACACGAAGAACGCCTTTTGTTTTTTCGGGCAAAGAGCAACTTCCACTATGGAGGTTACATGACTTCCGGGATGGCATTGAGGTATGGCCACTTCCAGCAAGTGTATCTGTCTGCAGCCTGCAAGACAGTGGGCGTGTCGTGTACTGACGTCACTTCACGACACGCCCACTACACGACACGCCGTGGTTTCTTAAAGGTATATGAGCCCAAGGAGTTAGTAACGCAGTTTGCGCTTTCTTTACCTACAATGAATATATTCAAAAGCGTACAAACGTTGATATTCTTTGATGCTGCTACGAGAAAATATCTACAATGAATATATTCAAAAGCGTACAAACGTTGATATTCTTTGATGCTGCTACGAGAAAATACATGAGAATTAATGAGCAAAATAATAATGAATCATGTCGGCCGTTGTGTATAAAATCTTAATGTCCATTTATTTGACGGGCGGGGGAGGAGGGGGCGGCTGTTATGTGTGATGGCAGTAATTTTATTCAGCCTTAATATAATGGGGAATTCATTTGTGAAATCATTCTGTAGGCTAGAGCAGTGTGATGAGCCTCCGTACTTTCTCTCTGATCACCAGCAGGGTCATCCGCAGCAACCTGAGCTTAGAATGGAAAGTACTTAGATGTGGCGTGCCTCTCCTCAATCTCAGTAGCTGTCCCTCTTACCTGTAACACCTTCTGGCATTTGTTTGGAAGTCTGATTTCTTTATTCCACACACCACCACACATGCACTCACATCACTGATCACACACAACATAACTTTGTGTGCATCTCCCTCCTTTTGTGACAAACAACCATTAAATACTTTTCTTTTTGGTCTGTCAAATGTGTTCATAGTGAAGCGGAAGATCTTAAACCATTAATTTTTAATCTGGTATTTGATGTACATGTTTTTTTTATGAATTTATGTCATGTGAATGGCTCTGTGAAATGTATAAACTGAATATGTTAACTTGCAGAAATTAAATCATGGTTCACCTCTAACTTTCTCAAACTCAATGGCAATAAAACTGAACTTCTTCTTGTCGGCACTAAAGCTTCAATCTCCAAAACAGCTTCTCTGTAACCACTGACAATGCCACAGTTTCCCCCTCCCCTCAGGTAAAGAGTCTGGGTGTCATCCTCGACAGCTCACTTTCTTTTCAAGCTCACATCGATAACATAACCCGTTCTGCTTACTTCCATCTACGCTCCATAAATCATCTCTGCCCCTTCCTTACCCCCCACTCTGCCGCTATCCTGGTCCACAGTCTCGTCACTTCCCGTCTTGACTACTGTAACTCACTTTTCTTCGGTGTCCCCCACAAACTCCTCCATAAACTTCAACTGGTCCAGAACTCAGCAGCCCGCATTATCACCAGAACCCCCTCGTTCCACCACGTCACCCCTGTTCTCCAGCAGCTCCACTGGCTTCCAGTCAATTTCAGATTCACCTTCAAAATCCTTCTGCACACCTATAAGGCCATCCACAACCTGTCTCCCCCCTATCTGTCTGACCTCATCCACATCGCCACTCCCTCCCGCTCTCTCAGGTCATCCTCCTCCCTCCATCTCACCGTTCCCTCTGCCCGTCTCAGCACCATGGGGAGCAGAGCTTTCAGTCGCTCTGCTCCCCGTCTCTGGAACTCCCTCCCCCCAGACATCAGAAACACAGACAGCTTCACCCTTTTCAAATCCAGACTCAAACCCCATCTGTTCAAAACTGCATATAATTTATAACTTTTCTGCTCATGTCCCCACTGCTCTTCACCTGTTGCTCTTATATATTTTAGCCTTTTTAGTGTATCTTTTTTATTATTATCTATTTTAGCCTTTCATTGTACTTCCTTGTTCTTTTGTTATTTCTGTAAAGTGTCCTTGAGTGTCCTGAAAGGCGCTATCAAATAAAATGCATTATTATTATTATTAACTTCCTGTTTTATTTCGGCAGTCTTGCGTGGTTTGCCATGATTTCCGCTTCTGTAGCGGGTGTGTCGTGTAGTGACGTCACTACACGACACGCCCACTACAAGACACGCCTCCGTCTTGCAGGCCGCAGGCAGACCCTCCTCACTTCCAGTGGCTCCAGCTGGGTGCCTCTCAGGCCGAAGCCCTTGCGACTTATGCACATACACAACTGAACAAATTGCAGTTTGCAACTGCACAATTTCATTTTAGACTGCACAACTAGGGGTATATTGCATGTTAAAAAAGACTGTTTGGATTTAAATGCAGTTTTTAATAAATTGTGAACTCTTTTTTTTTTTTGTCTTTTTTTCTTCTTTTGACATTAAGTTCTTCTTAGAATCCTGGTTGAGATCCATAAACACATTATTCAAATACTTTTATCTTTAGATTTGATCAGAAGTTTGTATATAATTTGGATGATCCCCAAGTAGAGAGCTGAAGTAATATGGATTTTTGAGAACTAGAACATGGCACCCCCTCCAACAGATGGGTGCATGCGCACTGCGTTACTGGATGCTAATATTTTCCCTACTGTCAATCATCATCATCGTTTCTATTCAGTGTGGTCTGGAAAAAATAATACTTCCATCATCACTACAAGTGACTTGGATATCACACACTGACTTTCACACTCACAATCACACAAAAATCCATAAACGTCACATCATCGATCACCTGGATGAGTGGGACAATCTTTGGTTATCAAACCGCATTGCAGGCTGTTTGACAAGCAGTATTTGGAATAACACCATTTAAAGTAACAGCATTACGCAATGTGTTTGAATAATCTTATATACAATTATATACAATTTCCAATGTTACAACACTGTTATTGTTACTGAACGTAAAATGCAGTGCGTTACTATAAATCAATAAAACAAGCTGCGTAATGTGACTAGACATGCACAAACACATGGTTATATTGAGGCTGGGTGGCACAGCTGATAAGCTGGTCACCATAGTCTGGTGGGAAAGCGCTCGCCTCTTGTGCAGAGGACTGTGGTTTGATTCCCAGTGCTGACAGACCATGTGTTGAAGAAACATCAGTTTTGGTGCCAAGTTTTATTTGCATAACACAAGGAATTTGTTTTTTTCAGTAACAGTCAGTTACTTTCTCTGAGTTAACTGAATTACTCTACAAAAAAGTAACTCGTTACCAATTACTTTTTGGAACAAGTAGTGAATAACTATAGCTAATTACTTTTTTAAAGTAACATTCCCAACACTGTTGACAGGCGACTAATGATTCTTGTTAGGTTTGTTCACTGGTGCCTCATGCCACACTTACCACCATAATTCTGCACCCATGGCCTACTGTCATAAAAATTGTATTGTCTGTTTTCTCTGAAGCTAAAATATCTCACCAAAATGCTACACATTATGGTAATGCCTCTTTAGGTCCAAGTTCTGGACCAAGCTCCTGGTTTTCTGGTGCATCTGATGTTCAGGGGATGTATGTGGTTTATAATCTCACCCATTGGAGTTTCAACATTTTGTCTGTCTCTGACTTAACTAGCACCACAGAAACACCACAGCACTGTATTTTTAAATGATTTTATTGTTTAATTTACTTTTTCTTCCACGAATGCATAAATTAAATGAGTCCAGCATCTGTTGACTTTAGGTTTTAGCATACAGGACTGGTCTTTTGCTCTGTGAAACTGACACTGGCTGCATGTTCAGCTAAGCCCACATATGATGTCATATGTTTGGCTAGCTGCAGTCATCTAGCTGAACTGGGATCTTTCACTTTATTTTGTATGAACTCTCTCTTACAGTTATGCCACCTCACTTAAAGCTTGGCAGAAAACCTCATACCACCTTCAAAAAGTACCTTTGCGCTGCCAGACATCTGACTGTGTTCAACTATTTTGTGTGTAAACCATTGTGCTTGACATGTTTGTTTTTTGCTGCAAAGACTTGACTTCTTTGTTACTGCTAAAAAAAAACAACATTTTGGCTTGGGGAGAACACACCCACTTTTCAGCTTCCTCTGTCTGTTGGGGTTGTTTGAGCAGCTGTGAAGCATTAGGGATCTGTCCCAATTCTGCCTTTATCGTGTTGTAGTTCATGTGCTGGGTTTTCCCCCATAAAAGACATACTCCAACAAACAGGACGGTGGGAGTTTTTTTCTTGTCCTGTTGAAAACTGTTTCATTCTTGTCACTCTTTGTCATGATCTTTTTTCACTTTGTTGTAAATTGTTTTTGGTTTTTTTGTGGCGCAACACATCTCAGTGTATTTAGTGTGCCAGAGTTTTCCAATGCTTCTAAGTATCTGGGTGATTGGAGAAGAGTCTGTTTACCAAAGCATGAATCAGCGAGAGGTCAAGAAGCTTTATTTGCTCCTATTTGAAGCAATTTATTCATTTTTTGATTAATAATTACTATTAGTTACATTTGAGTCTGTAAAAACCCTCTTTTCATCAAGCAGCTAACGAAGACATTTTTGTTTTTACCTCTGAAGCAATATGCTCCATGCTTGTCAGTTGGGTCAGGGTAGTCAGTTTGGTTTTCATATTTGTAGAGTGTGCGAACCCCTACCAGACCTCCTCCACATTGAGGCCTGGGGATGTTGATGGGATACCGTACACTACCATCAGATAACCAGCCGTAGTCACAGCGATTTAGTCCTGCCTTCCATGCTGCAAACAGCTGACCAGGGGATGCAAGTACAGCATTCTGTCTCTCACACTCCTCCCTCGCCTGCTGCCAGGTGAGCTTATTATTAATAGGAGGATAGAAGACATCACCTACAGACAGAGAATGAAAAAAACAAGTAAAGAAAAGACTAAACAACACTTAAAACATATCTACTATAGAATGTATTTAGAAATTCAAGAGCCATGCAAATAAATTCAGGTGGTTTGGGCAACCATGTCCCCTTAAATATGTTTACCAGTACTTGTGGTCACAATATAATTACAGTAAAAGTGAAAATACTTCTAAAAATGTAAAAACATTTTAAAATATGTACATTTAAAAAAAAATTATTTATGCCATCAGAATAAAGAAGGATTATGGAACTGGAATGGCTGAGGAACAGATTGTTTATTGTTGCAGATATTGAGTAGACTGTGAAGATTCAAGGGAATACAAAGAAAAAAAAACAGGGAGGGATGAGGCAGAGAAGTAGATGAGCACAGGTGAGTCCAGGAAGGCAGGTAAACATTAGTGAGGAGAGTAAGAAATGCAGGTAAATAAAGTATACATTTCCACAAATTCCATGTGGCTTTAAATCAGTACTAAATAACTTTTCCACAGCCATGTCTCAGACAGCCATTGCTGGAACCGGTGTTTTGTAGAAATATGCTACCTGTTGAGATGTGCTTCCGATTCCTTCTGCACATGTGCCGTTCCACAGTCTTGACTTCAATAAACAGATTTATCATTTATTTTTTTGTTTCTGTATTTTTCCATAAATACATTTTGCATATCAAAGAAATTCTCCCAGCACAGGAATGCTAAGTATGATGTTATTTTTACTTTCTTTGCATTGTCAGAGCAGCAGGCAAATGTTTGGACACACCCAGAGGAGAGAGTTACAATGGCCGACAAAGGACCCAGAGGGTTTTTATATAGAAAATATGAGGGAAGGATCATAAAAATATGCTTAAATAACTAACAGGGCACACTCGCCATAAACAATATACTGTATAAAGTTCGAATGACATCTCATTATGAAATAAGTTGTCCATTCTTACTAAAGCAATATTTTTTGACAGGGCAGCATAAATTGTCAGAACACCACTTCCGGCTGTGACCCAAATTACTGAAGTTATTAAGTTTAATATAGGGGGAACAGAGGCGTCCAGAGTGATGTCTAAAATGAAGCTGGACATGTTTTTCGGTGAGTATCCACTTAGAGAAGTTTCAAAATAGTAGCTTAAAGTTTTAAAAGTTATTTTGCTTTAAGAACAGGGAGAACCTCTGATGAGACTCTGAGGTGAATGCTTCTTTCAGTTTACTGGATGATTTTAATCTAGATGACCAAACCCCAGACCATAAACCTTAAACAACGGAACCCTAGCAAGCACATTAAAATCTATCACTAATGTAGCAAAATAAAAAAAATACAAATACACAAAATAGTTTATATGTAGAAAATATCTAAAATTGAAAGTGTCAGAAATGTATATATAAACATTTAGACATTTAAATAAACGTATTTTAAAAATTTCTGAATCATACATTTAAGTAATTTTTTTTCAAATATAACCTTTTTGATAAATCTGAAAGAGACCATTTCATACAAATTTCAGGACTTTGTGGTTATTTCTTAAGTATTTATCTGTAATATGAAACATGTTATATCTAAAAAACGTTAGGAAACACTGATTAACAGTTAAAATTTGGCTGGTTTCGGCTCGTTCCTTCAGGCTTTGGGCAGCAGCTCATTCATATTCATTATTTGAATTTGCTGGACTCAGATTGGCTAACAAACTAGCCTATGAGAGCACAGCATATTGTTTCCTGCCCCGGAGCGAATGGCAACAGCAGACGTTGGCTCTGTCCCAATACCCGCACTTGCGCCCTTCAAATGCGCGTTCCAGATGAGGGGCGCATGTGCGTAGGGTTTCCCGATTCTCCAAGAGTGGAGAGTCGTGCCCTTGGCTTCGCCCCTTTCGAATGCTTGATCCGCACTTCGCCAAAGCCCACATCAGAGCCGACTTCAGTGAAGCATATTACCCACAATGCATTGCTGCATGTGAATTTTGACGGAAGAAGAAAAAGGAGGTGGAACCATCCAGACCAAAAAAACGTTTTCTCAAGTGTAGACTGCAAATAATCAATATTTCATTTTATTATCTAGATGTGTTATTGCAATCGATTGATTCTCTGTTGGAAAGATGTATCACATATCTGATAAATAATATAATTAATTAATAACGGTACGGACGTGTGTTTTCGGACTTGATACACTAACAGTTTAATCACTTATTCTGTCTTATACACCTCCTTTGGTTCCTTCGTTTCATTCCCCCTTAAAATAAATGCTTGTTGGTGTTTTAAAATCATTTCTAGTATGAAAATAACGCCCGATACTGCCATTTTGGTTGTCATGGAGAAAGAATACTATGGCACATAGTGCTCGCTGTCCCAATACTGCTAATATGTTCGCACTTGTTCACTACGCACTTTGAACCCTTATATGCCCTTCTGCTAAGTGCACTTTGTGACAGAGCCGTTTTCTCTTCCTGTTTGCGAGGTCTTATGCTAACAGCTTTTAGCCAACAGCATGCTAGGCGTGGTTTCAACTGTGGGAGCTGATGAATACTAACTAACAAAGGAGTTGTGACGAAACAAGATCGAACTCGGGTTTTATCGCCACCTGTGTAGTTTGAGAGATAAAAACTGAAAAAGAAGTTGTTGACCTGTTTTCACACCCACTATGAAGGTAAGAACACCTGTGGAGCTAAAATATTCAACAGAAACCTCAGAAAAACCGTTTTTAATGGAAGGGCCTCTTTAAAAATATTTTAAACTGATGTAATGTGTCAAAAAATTACACAATAACTGTAAAAAATGTAGGAAATCTGGAAACTGTTTAAATGTCAACAATGTAGGTACTTCTCTAGAAAACAAAAATATATTTTGCATCTGAAATGAATAGCCTATAAAAATTGGCAAAGCATCTTTGGCTGGAGGGCGACTGTCTCAAGCCCCATCAGTCCCACTAAGGCCCCACCAGTCTGTGGCCCATTCATGGTTTCTCCATGTCATGCATGTTTAAATGATAATGGAATGAAGATGCAGTTTACAAATGAAAACAAGACATAATTTTTTATTTGTGGTTCAACAGAATAATTTAATAAACAAACCTTTTGTTTGAAAAAAATTTTCAAACACATGAAACAGAAATAATTGTTAAAATAGGTTGGAATTGAAAGCTCCTAGTGATATTAAGTGATATTTCAGGGTTATGGTTCTATTGACATCACGCCATTTCAGTGTGTGCACTGAGGCAGCTTGTAGCCAAGTATGAGTCAGCTCCTCCAAATCTGAGGTCATGATTCTTAGCTGTGAAAAGGTTGAATGCTCCTGCCACGTCCAAAATCAGCTTTTGCTTCAAGTGGGGAGTTTAAATATCTGGCTCTGTTTTTCCAGATTAACCGATCAATGGATTGTGGCTTTGTCTGCAGTAATCAGAAGGCCAATCCAGTCAGTCGTGCTCACTGTTGTGACTCTCTAGATTTGACATCCAAATGCTTCAAAGTCAACTGTTAAAGACCTTTTATGACTCTGTGGTGGCTTCTGTCATTTCTCATAGTTGTATGTTGGAGTAGCTGTTTATCAACAGCTGAGAGGAAAAGGTTGGATAAACTCATCAGGAAGGCCAGCCCGGTTCTAGGATGCACCCTTGATCCAGTGCAGGTGGTGGGACAGAGTCTCCCACCTCATGTATGTAAATGTTGTTGAAATGCAAAGCTCCTTCAGTGACAGACTGCTGCATCCTAGGTGCATGAAGAAGCGTTACATTTATTTTCAACAGACTTTATTTACTTATTGGAAGCTACACGTTTATTTTTTCATGCACAGTTCAATGCACAATTTGTACTTTTCAATTTTATGCATATTCTAATTACTTTAAGAACTGTACAGTACTCTGTTTTATAACTATGGTACATGATGTAAATATTTTTTCTTCGTTTGTAACATAGTGTGTGGTTCTGTTATGTTCTGTTTCCTGTTCAGTTTGTATATCTGCTGCTGCTGTTACGACCAAATGTCCCTTGTGGGACAATTAAAGGACTATTCTATTCTATTCTATTCTATTCTATTCTATTCTATTCTATTCTATTCTATTCTATTCTATTCTATTCTATTCTATTCTATTCTAAATCACATTTTTAATCAGTAAATCAATTATAATACACAAGACTGAACCCACTATTGCCATGTCTGCAGGTTGAATGTATGTGTTTTTCATTGAAGACATTAGTTGCACCTGCACGCTGCCCCTTTATAAAGGCGTTTCTTCCTGTAACAAACTGCCAGTTAGGTAAATACCATTGTGCTTCTCTAGTCAGCGTTATCATTACCTGACCTTACCTCAGCCTGCTCCCTCAGATTATCGGAAAATGGATTCTTGCATGTACCTGAACATCGCCTCTTGCCCCAGCTCATCCTGTCTGTCAGTCTGCCTACAATCAGTGAGTAACTAGACCTTTTTCTTTAGTCACTGGCTTTCAAGATTGGATTACTGGTGTTATTAGTGCTAGCCGCTAATTCCCCCATCCTGTCTGCACTATTATCTACTCACCCCTAAAAGCTCTTCTATCTGTGGAGCGCTCCTCTTAGGCCATCAGGTCAACCCCAAAAATGTCTTTAGAAAATTAATCTCGTTCCGACCTCAGGCATCTACAAATAGTTTGCTTCAAAAAACAAGTATGTTTATACTGAGTTCAAAAGTAAAAGTTCTCCTTCTGTAATAGAGCAATTTATTATTATCATTGTTTTAATTCGGGACTAGTTCATCTGGAGTGTAATGAGAAAGTAGCAAAACATCTGTTACATGTTCAAATTTGGACCAATCCGGTGGCTGCATTTGGTCTGCAGTGCTTTGTGAGCGTTAGCAGTGTCAACTTTCAAAGCTTTACAAGCGTTTCCAGCGTTGAAGCTTAACCCCTTCTTTCCACCGGATGCATCAGCAGCGCGTTACTGCAGCAGCACGTCATACGCAGCTGATAGATACCGCCGTAGTCAATAGAACCCTTTCCACCGCATCCGTCAGCAGCACGAGTAGAACGCGTCTCAGGAGCGATATGCGCTATGCATCTGAAACAAGTATATCACATCACATTGCATCACAAGTTTGACATTTTGGAAAGGGGAAGACATCTACCTTGAAGATCGAGGTTGAAAAACAGTTGAAAAGCAGTTCTCACAACCTTGTTTAATTGCGGTGTGGTGAAGCAGAGACAATTGCTGAATAATGGCACTCGACGACAGGTTTTTGTAGACCGAAATACGCTCAAAGGGAGCAGCCCTCTGGATCTTTAAATGTCCTTCATTTTTACATAAAATGGACAGAACATAAACACAAACCTTTTGGAGCCATGTTGTAGTTTTTTTTTCTGCTTGTTGTCGTGTATACTGACGAAGTCACGCGAGATTAGCAAAATCACTTTGTGCTCTTTCAATGACGGTTTCTTCCCTGCTGCTACGCGCCTCATACGCACCCGGTGGAAAGTATGGAATTAAATTTCAGTCAAAAATCCTGAGCAAGATTTTCTGCAGCGCAATCCACAACACGTGCGTGAATTCGCCCTACACGCCCGCGTATGATTCATTACACGAGTATTCATGAACCGCACGTGTGGATCTCCATACAGGCACCTGTACATGAAGCTCTCATATGAGCGTGAAGGCAAACCAGGAGAGGCTGTGCGCTCGAAAGGAAAGTTTGCCCCCGCAAGTAAAAGTAATTATGACTGTTTGGAGGAGGAGACTAAGGCCCGGTGTGATCCTCATGTGATTGGTCATTTTATATCAGTCACTGCCCACCGAAAGAACCAGCGGCAGCTTCCTGCTGGTGGTGGAAGAAGAACCAGCCATAGAACCAGCTGCCGTCATCATTTTTTTTATCGAAATATCTGTACAAAACAAAGCAACAACAAAACATTATTGTAAAATCGGAGTTGCATTTACAGAAGTTAAAAGAACATAAACAGATCTGTATCATTATTACGTGATAGATTTATTGTTCGAACAATATACTTTTCACGTTTGTACAATATAATATCACGTTATTACGAGAAAACGTTATTGTTCCAGAGGCCACCCTGGCGGCGTTTTTGCCCTGTTTGAGCTGCTTGTTCCTGGGCATGGAGGCTGGATGTTCTCCTGCTCTGGAGCTCCAGGGACCGCCCTGGTGGGATTTTCCACCTGTTTGAGCTGCTTTCTCCTGGGCATGGAGGCTGGATGTTCTCCCCTCCTGCTCTGGAGCTCCAGGGACCGCCCTAGCGGGATTTTTACTCCGTTTGGGCTGCTTTCTCCTGGGTATGGAGGCTGGATGTTCTCCCCGTGTGCGTGCTGCAGAAAATCTCACTCAGGATTTTTGACTGAAATTTAATTACATACAAAGGGCCAAGCAGCAGAATACGCGAGCGAGACGTGCTGCTTCAGTAACGTGCTGCTGACGCATCCGGTGGAAAGGAGGGGTGAAATGCGAGCAACACAGAAGTTCAGCTAGCTGAACTTTTGACGCTCTTGAAGCGGCATGTCAACCAATCAAAGCGTCTCATCGTAGAGGCGTAGTGACGTCACTGCAGGTAACCTGAATGAAGCAGGAAGTCATCAAACTGGGCGCAGCCCAGATGGAAGTAGCATCCATACATAGCTCCTGGAGCAAATGGTTAAACTCCCCAAACTCAGAACGCATCTGATAAATGGGGTTTATCCACAAATGGCACCGATGCACCCGGCGTTGACGTTGTCTAGATTTATGGAGTAAATAAAGCCAAGCCACTCTCTCAATATGATCCGCCATAGCTCAGAACATCCGATAATAAAGGAACCCCGCCTACACGCTTTTTTTAACTGACAGGCGTTACAAGCTTCAATGCCTATGCACTCTAACTGGCAGGGGTTAAAAGCTTCAACTTTCAAGCTTCAAACTTGAAGCGTTGTGAACGTTGCTTGACGTTTACAAAGCGACACGTGTGAGTGCACTGTAAGATTTATCTTCTTTCTCCAAAATTTGTAACTTTGTTAAATTTAATGCTGTTTCAAGAAGTATAGATGTTCATCCAGTTTTAAGAACAGTTTGTGTTTTGTCTATAGTCACCATCTCTCAACCTTATAAATATAACACTGTTTCTCAGAATGAAAGAATCATGCACTGAGCCTGAATGATTTGCCACGTTTGTTATAATGCCCTGCCAGTCGCACACAACCTTGCGCTGCAAGATGGGTTCTCACAAGATTTGGAGTTCTCCAAACCCACGAAAATCCATCGTGTACCATTCCAGCTAAAACCGTCTATCTCGGTCAAAAAAAATTCTGACCAATTATTCTGCTTTGGGGCGAGTGTTCAGGTGTGATGATAGCAGTAAGTGCCCAAGCAAATCAAAGCAAACATGGCTGCGCCGGTGGACGCACGTGTAGAAGCAGCTATTGAATCTTTTTTAGGAGAACTAAAGACGATTTCTTGGTTGAAAAATGAGCAAAGGTAAGAACTTTTTTCTTTTCTTGGTGGTAACGATGTCTGTGCTTTACTCTCAACTGGATTTACAAGAGCTTGATATACTGTGATTGGCTAAATCATGACAAATCATGGTAGGTGGGCACTTTCTGGCACATTCTCCAATCAGCACAAAACATTACACTAGATGGCCCTCCCTCTTGTAGATGGTTTCAAATGGAGAGGTTCCAGATGTATGTGTTTCCCCGACTCCACAAGAGGTGGGGCTACACATAGATCTGGTAGAGCCAGGTTACGAGTTTGCGGTTCCTGTACACAATATCTCTGTCCGACAGGGGAACAAGTTGCACATGGATGCAGCTTATTGCTCCAATAATCAATATTCATAAAAGCCTTGCTTAGTTTAAAGTAACACAAGTGTTTGGAAAATTTATGTACGTAGTTGCCCGCGCAACATTGCATTCAAAATCTATGACAACACACTAGAAAAACTGCCCGAGATACCAACACTAACTGCCACAGTGCACTGGACTGATCCAGATGTCTTTCTGTGCCTTCTCCTTGCAACAATGACTTCAACCATTTTTGTGCGAATTTAAGACATACTTTTCAAAGACGGGAAATATAGGCTCAAAATTAGAAACCGCAAACAGGTCCATGTTTGATAAATCACACTGTGCCTGGAACACCCAGTTATTTACATGTATGTTCTCCTTCCAATATTTTGTGTCTTATGACAGAAAAGTCCACATCGTATATTCATCAAGGGCAAAAGTGCTAAAAGGATTTTGTGAATCTAGCGACAGGTTTAACAGGCCCAATTTTACCTGCACGCCATTAGTAAATCACCGGCTGCTGAGAGGTTTGCACCTGTTTTAACAATTGCAAACCTTTGATACTGTAAATCAGACCCATTGTCTGTACTTGTTCCTTGTAGAGGTAGTGATGGCACTATATAAGCCTGACCCCTGATTGGAAACCTTTGCCTGTGAGTTTTGGATTCTAGATTTCTGACTCACGTTCACTGCTGACCATGACCTGTGTCCTCATCAGAACTGTAGGTCTCATTCATGTTTCAATTTCAAGAAATAAGAAGAGAAGCAAGAAAAGGATTGTTTATTGTGGAGAGAATTGTTATTGGAGGATAAGGAGGATCTGCTTGTGCACTTGGAAAAGGTTTGTTTTTCTGAAGAGAGTCTGAAGAGGTCAAAAGAAGAGAATTCAAGGGAGTTTAACTCGGAAGAGGATCCTGAAAGTTCTGGCTATCCTTCACTTACCTGTGTGTTGTCACGACTAACCCATCTGTCTTTTTGAGATCAGTGCAAACCACTTACCTGTGTTTCTCCCTCACTGCTCGCTGTTTCTGCACAAAGATTTATCTTTCACAGAAGTTGCTGCTCCACTGAACCATATTCCTGACTTTGCCTCACCTGCTCACTTGGTGCATTTCTGTTTTCACTCCACTGTTTTTTGAAAAATACAATAACCACTCCTATCATTTGAGTAATTTTAGCTGTTTGTCTGGACTGTTGCTACCATCTTCCCTCTCCTACTGTGTTGCCCATGTTCCCGCTACATCGAAGATACTACATCCTTGCCACTGAAATCTCACTCTGAGCAGTTTTAATAAACTTTCCTGCCTTGTGCATTTTCACCTTATAATGCAACACTGGATGAAAATAAATCCAACGAAATATTAGAGTGTCTAACCTTTTTCATTTTATTTTTGGGTGGCAGCTTGTTTTTTTGGCCAGGCAGTGTATAACATGCGGCTAACACCACAAAACCTCAAGATCTTCCTACACCAGTCACACCTGCATTGTTGCTGTTTGTGGTGCTAAAGCAGCTCTACGCAGGACTGTGTTATGCATGAACTGCTGTAACAGGTGACAGGAGCATCCTTCTGGATTTATACTGTACCATCACACACTCTACTTGACAGAAAAATAAATCTTTCCAATCAACTGAGTATGATTTACAAAATTTTCCCTTTCGAATTACTAAAATTGTGATATTTTAGTAAGATAATCGATTCCAGAACATAAAAACACATTTTTCAGTATTAATCTGCACATCCCTATTACAAACTATTTTCTTGCCCCTCATACATCAAGTTTGTGGTGGACAAGATGATCTGAGTAAATATGTTATTTTTTTAGAATACTGCAGCAACTGGTACTCAAACCTTCAAGGTTGTGGCACTGTATGTTGTTAGGAGTTAGCAATAGCATTTAGATGAAGTCTTTCTAACAGTGTTTCTGACATTTATGTGTTTGCTAACTGCACTTCAGGTCTACTGTTGACTGTATAAATGGGGCCATTCAGGAGTAACACGCATTAGAACATCATGTTTGAGGGACCTTGGACCCCTATTATTACTATCGGCAGTTGTAGTTGTAGGGCTTTTTTGTTTGTTTATTTGTTTTGTCAGTAAAAAATAAAATTTAAAAAGAAAAAAAAGTTGATTTACTAAAATCCAGAACTGTTTTTTTTTCAAAGAAGGCATAAAAATAACAAACATTTTGTGTTTACCCTGAAGTTTATCTATGAAGCAGTACACATCATATTTCTCTGAGGGGTCACGGAGGCCGTATGTTCTCACGCCCGGTTGATTCCTCAGATCACCTGCACAGCCTGGGCGAGGATGAGTGATTGGATATCTGGGGAAAACAACAATGATATATTTAGTGCTGTGTAAAGTTTTTGCAGCATTAGAGATTTCTTCTAGTTTTGTTTTTTTTGTCATTGACAGACATATAAACAGGGTCTTGTTTAATCCCTCTAGGAGTTTTCCTTGGGAAATATAAATTTCCATAATAGCTGCATTGCCAAAACAGTCAGAGACATGAACCAAGTCAAAATAAAAAGCAAGTCGGGGGGGCACTGCTGAGGAGTAACAATGTAGGACGTGTTTTGCGGTAGTGCCAATGGAATGTGATCTTTAATTATATTTTGCGCCATCTTATCCTTTTTTCAGAACACTGAACTATTTGATACTGAGTCCTGTTATCCAACCACTGTCTACTGTTGGTGGTAAATATGGGAAAACACAACTCGAACAAGGCTGACCACGAAGTTCCAGCCAAACAAGATGCTAACACTGCTTTGCTGGCCCAAATGAAACAAATGCTAGATGAGTCCTGCACCAGTTTCATCAACAGGTTTGAGAATATTGTTTCAAATGGGGTTAATTCGGCAGCTGTGATACCTTTGGGGACAAAGATTAAATCATTTGAGAGAACTATACATTGTCATGACTGGGGTTGCTTGTTTTGATTTTTCCTGTTTTCATCTGTGGGTTTATTTTTCCTTTCAGTTCTTTGTTTTATGGGATTAGTTTTAGGGTTAGATTTCTCTGTTCTCCTTGTCTTTGTCTAGTACCATTATGTTCTGTATACTTGTCATGTTTTCTACTTTGGTTCCGGTTCGTGTTTTATTTTAATAACTATTGTACTTCCTATTTTCTCTCCCATGTGCATGTGTCTTGATTATGTTCCTCTGTTTCCGGTTCCTCCTGTTTACCTTTCGTGTTCCCTTAGTTTGGTATTTTTCTGTTCAGGTGTTGTTCAGGTGTTTCTTGTTTAGTTATGTGTTCAGCTTCTGTTTCGTGTCCAGGTGTTTTGAGTTTGTTCATCAGTTCATTTTTGTATTTAAGTCTCGTGTGTTTGTTAGTCCAGTGTCAGTATGTATTTGATAGGGAGGGCGGTGCCTTAGCGCCCTCTATTGGCCAGCCGCCACTGTTCAGCTCCAAATATTACTCAACATGTTTACCGTTCTCCTTAGCACTGAAATCAAAGAGCAAACATCGACTTTAATGGCAAATATAGTCCTTCAGGTATCCAGGCTGTTGCACTACCCGACCTGGTGATAGTACCCTGCAGGCCCCTTGTGCTCGATGCTGGCACTGTGCTGTTCAATCTCTCAGGCTGGGGATGTGTTGGCATATCCCTGTTTCCCTCCACTGCCCCTCTCAGGAGGCGACGATTCCTCCTGAGGACTCTGCCGTTGTCCAGCTCCACCTCATTGGATCGGTACACACTTGGGAACCAATCTTGCTCCATAAGGTGAAACTCAGTCGAACTGAACTGGGGCCCATTGTCAAAAAAAAACAAAATTTGGTATTCCTTGTTGTGCAAAATGAGCCTTCAGTTTTCTGATCACAGTACTCGACTTAGTATCTGGTTGGTAGTCTATCTCCCAAAAGTTGGAATAGTAATCAACAGTTATTAGGTAGTCTTTAGCCTCAAAGCTGAATAAATCTGTCCTAACTTTGACCCACGGCCTGATGGTCTGCTCATGTGGTTGTAGTGTCTCTTTCTTTTGATTTACATCTACAGATCGGCATATGTCACATTTGGCAATGTACTTCTTGATGTGATCGTTCATACCGTGCCAGAAGACACAGTCTCTTACTCTCCTGAGGCATCCTTCTGTTCCAATGTGTGATGAGTGTATTCTTTGTATGACATCTGCTTGGAGTGCCTCTGGAATCACCACTCTCTCACCCTGGAAGACCAGTCCATCCTGTGTGCTCAGTTCATCCTGCACAGAATGGAATTGGGTTATTTCATCAGGTGCTGCTTTTTTACATGCAGGCCACCCCTTCTGTATTGTCTTTATCAGTGTCTGTAGTTTCTGGTCGGTTCTCGTCCCCGAACGTATTTTCTCCATGCTTTCTGTTGAAACAGGCACTTAATCCACCATATTCACACAATCTGTCTCCAGTTCTGTCTGGCTTTTGCTGGTGTCTTGTAGGTATGCTCTACTCAGTGTGTCAGCGAGGAGCATATCCCGGCCTGGAACATATGTTATGCTGATGTCATAATTCTGTAGCCTTAACAGCATACTTTTATGTGCATGTAGTAATGGCTTCTTTATAATGCTCTCCAGTTACTTGTGAGCGGATTGCACTTTAACATAACGTCCGTACGTGTACTGGTGGAATTTCTCTATGCCAAACACAATGGCCAAACATTCCTTTTCAATTTGTGCATATCCTGTCTCTGTGATTGTGAATGCATGACTTGCAAATGCCACTGGTTTTCCTTTTTGAGTGAGAGCTGCTCCTAGCCCTGTCTTGCTGGCATCACACTGCAGCGTTAGTTCCTCTTTTGAGCTATTGTATTTCAGAACTGGGACTTGAGTTATTTTTTTCTTCTAATTTTTTGATTGTACTCTCCTGCACGTCTGTCCACTCCCACAGGCTGTCTTTCTGTGTCAGCTGCCTAAGAGGCTCACGGTCATCTGACAGGTGTTCGTAAAATTTAGCCAGATAGTTGACCATTCCGACTAGTCTCTGCACTCCTTTTATGTCCGTTGGTGCTGGCATTTCCATGATGGCTCTCACCTTCTCTGGGTTAGCGCTCAGTCCCTCTGCGGTAAGTAGATGTCCGATGTACAGCACTTCCTGCCTTCTTAGTCTGAATTTGTCCGCATTTAATTTGATGTTCTTTTTCCTGCATCTTTCCAGAAAGAGTCTCAGGTTTCTGTCATGATCTTTCACTGCTTCCTCTGTCGTTTCTCCTTTTCTGATGATCAGTATGTTGTCAGCAATAATGTATGTGCCCGACAAGTTCTCCAATGCCTGCATCAGTTTGCGCTGAAAGACTTCTGGCGCTGGGCTGATTCCCATCGGCATTCTTAGCCACCAGAAACGACCAAAGGGCATTGCGAATGTTGTTAAATGACTTGACTCCTCCGTAAGTTTAACGTGCCAAAAGCCATGTTTCACGTCACACACTCTGAAGATCTTTGCTTCTGAAACCTCTGGCAGGATGTCCTCCATTGTTGGCAATGGAAAATGACTGCACTTTAAAGCTTTGGTAAGCGGTCTTGGGTCAATACATATTCTCTGTTTGCCATTTGGTTTCTGCACTGTCATCATGCCGCTGGTCCACTCAGTACTGCATTGCACTGGAGCAATAATTTCTCTGTCTACTGGTTGCATCTGTCTAGTGGTTGCATCATCAACACTGGGACTCTGCGTTTTGGCAGTTTATTTCCACTCCTTATTTTCCTTCTAAACATCCATCTCCGCTGAACACATCTCAAAACTTAGTCTTTATTTCCTCCAACATCCATGTATGTTCTTCAGGTATGTTTTTTGTCACTGAGCTGTCTAAAGCCTAAAGTCTAAAGTTGTCATATTTGACATCTATTTGCTTCATTGCTTGACTTGCCGTTCTGCCGAGTAGAGGCATTTTGCAATCCTCCCCAACCACTAGGAACTCGACTTTGTATTTTTTATTGTTTCTTGGATTTGTCATCTTGACCTTGCATCTGCCTAATGGAGACAGTCTCGACTTGTTATATATCACTAAAACCTTGTCAGTGTGCTCCATTTTCACATCCAGGTTTAACAGGTTGATGGGAATAACGTTGCATGCGCTCCACAGTCAATCTGAAACTTCACTAGCCTGTTGTTTATCATCATGCTTGCAAACAGCTGTTCTTGATTTTTTTTCCTGTCTCTTCAATCTGATTCACATCTGCTGTAGACAGTGTCATAGCCGTGACTGTCATTACGTCTTCAAATAAGTCCTGCTCTGTCACTGTGTGGACTTTCTTTCTTTGTTCACAAAGTTTGTTGTTACTCCTGCATGTTACTGCAAAATGATTTTCTTTGCCACATTTCTTGCATTGTTTTCCATACACTGGACATTTGGATTTCTGTTTTACATGTGTTCTTCCACAAAATCTGTAGGATATCTCTTTGTCCAATTCTTTTTTCTCTTTCTGTTTTATTGCATGCAACTCTTCAATGCTTTGACCCATTATTGTCTTGTTGTATTCTCTTGAAATCTCAATTGCTCTGCTGATATCTAGACATCTGTCTCATGTGAGGTTCTCCTCTCTGAGTAACCCTTCTCTCAAAGTGGGACTATTTGTACCACAGACAATTCTGGCTCTGATTAATGAGTCCTTTAACTGTTCAAAGTTGCAGCTGCTTGCCAGCATTCTCAGGTCTGTTACATATTTATCAATACTTTCTCCTGGAGCCTGATTGCCTGCAAAAAATCATTCTCCCAACAGTTTCATTAACTTTGGGATAACAGTGTTCATCTATTTTCTTTATTAGGTTACTTACTATCGTCCGTGTCTCTGATCCAATTAGGGTCCCATAGACCTCTCTGCTGCGTTCCCCAATGAGGTAATAAAAAAGCTTCACTCTTGCCTTTTCCTCTGCGTCCGGCAGCACTAGCTCCATGTAGAGTGTAAAATCTTCTTTCCATATTTTCTACACCTTTGCTAGGTTTGGCGAGTCCATGCTCCACTCTGCAGGTGGCTTTGATCCTTCCATCCCTGACGATGCGGTCTTTCCTTCACCAGCATCTCACCTGCTGTGCCGAGCCATTAGCACCTCCAAGGCTAACTAGCCTATCTGCTAACGTCGGCAGCCTCCACTTCGCCTTCCATCACAGAAGTGCTGGGTAGCTTTTTTTAGACACCGCTGCCACCATGTTTCATCTTGGTCTCTTCACAAACTTCACGAGATGCTTGGTTAAACTTACCCTTACTACAGGGAATCTTTATTCAACTTTCCAGTCACAACTTATTGGTAGCATGTAAGTTTTTCCTGGTTCCTCCTGTGGTGTCACACTCTAAAACCCTCCGGGCGGAACACAAAACATATCAATGCAATTCCCATTGCTACAGGTAAGACTAAACTAAACTTAACTATGGAAACATTTAAATACAAACAGATGATTGACAGACCTACACGAGTTACTAGAAAGGGTGAAACCCCTATAGATCTGATTTTCACAAATGGGCCAGAGAGACTAACAAAAACATACAATCTTATTACTGGCCTTTCAGATCATAATGTGACACTGGTCATTAGAAAGTTAACAGTAAAGCGTCTAGCTTATCATAAAAAAACAGAAAATCATACTTTAACTACTGGAATTCCCAAATCTGAAATGGTTGACTTTGTACATGATCTAAAGCAAGCCAATTGGGAAAGGGTAATCAGAGAGCCTGATATAGACCACAGTGCAAGCAGTTTTGTCTCGACCCTTCATGGTATAATTAGCAAGCACACAAAAACCTGGAAAAGTAAACCTAAGAAAAAATCCCTTCCATGGTTTAACAGTGATATCTGTCAGCTCATCAAAGAGCGAGATTTTGCTCTCAAAAGACCTTTAATGACTAAAACCGATACTGATCATCTTACTTACACTAGACTAAGGAATAAAGCAGTGTCTGAGCTGCGGAAAGCTAAGACAAATTATTTTAATAATCTTATTGAAGAGGCAAATTGCAACAGTTCTAAACTGTGGCAACAAATAAATAGAATAACCAATTCTAACAAGCAAAAGCACTCAAGGACAGCCTTAAAATACGTGATGAACTCATTAATAGTAATGAGTCAATTGCAAATGGTTTTATTTTTTTTTATTGAGTCTGGGAAAGAACTCATTGACTCAGAAGAGTCATTTTTAATCAACTGACCCATCCCGTGATTAATTTGATAATGATCACATAAATTCCTTCTATATAAAAGAAGTATCCCAGGATAAAGTTAAAAAAACATGAGTAACTCCATGGCAAAGGATATCCATAACTTAAATACTACATTTATTAAGAAACATCAGTGTTATCTGTTGGAGCCAATCACATATTTAGTTAAATTTATTAATTCTAACAAACAGATTTCCAGAAAGCTGGAAAACTGAAATGATTGCTCCATTTTACAAATCAGGAGAAAATGATTTAGGAAGGCCTATTGCCATCCGACTGATAGTCTCAAAAATTCTAGAAAAGATTGTAGCTGAGCAATTAATGGAGCACTTAGAGTCCAATCAACTGCTCTACTCACAGCAGTTTGGATTTAGACAGAAATACTCCACAGAATCAGCAAATTGTTATCTCCTTGAAAAGATCAAAACTTCTCTGGATAAAGGATATGTTTGTCAGGTTCTGGGGTTTTTGGTTTGTTTATTTATTATGAGTGAGATTTTGTGAAGTTGTGTTTTCACCTTGTTCCTTATGTTTCTATGTGTATCTAGTGTTTTGATTTATCCCCAGCCTCTAGGTTCAGCTTTTATTTTCTCATGAACTAGTTTCCTGTTTTGCTTTTATTTTGGTTATGTCTGTACTTCCTGTTCTCCTCATGTGTCATTCAGTATCTTGTCAGTTCAGCTTGTCTCTTCAGTCTAGTGTTTTTCCGTTCAGGTGTTTCTTGTTTCTGTAATTAGTTGTTGGTTATTTAAGCAGCCAGTTTTTGTCACTCTGTTGTTGGTTTATTCTTGGTCTTAGTCGTTCTCGCAGTCTTAGTCTTTCTCTCAGTTCTTAGTTCCAGTTCCAGTCCTAGTCGTAGCCCTAGTTCTTAGTCTTCCTGTCTCTGTCTCAGTCTCAGTCTTAGTCTTAGTCTCTCACCACCCTGTTTGGATTATGTTTTTGCCTCTCTTCAGTTCCTTATCTCCATGTAAGTTTGTTTTGCTACCCCGTCAGTATTTTTGTTCTTATTAAACTTTTGGTTGTACTTTAGTTTTTGTTGTCCCCATCACTGCATTTGGGTCCAATATTAAAACCTCTGCCAAAACGTGACAATGTTGTAGGGGCAGTGGATCTAAAAAAAGCCTTTGACACAGTTTAACCATACTGTCTTACTCAATAAACTAAAGCATTTTAAAATGTCACCTGAAGCTTTGAAATGGCACATTTCATACCTGGAGGGTAGACAGCAGTGTGTCAGGGTTAATGAGGTTAAGTAAAGTCTGCTTGCAAACAATATGGGTGTACCACAAGGATCTGTGCTTGGCCCATTGCTATTTACAATGTACATTTATGACCTTCCGAGCACCTGTTCAGGAGTCAACTGCCAGATGTACAGTGGGGCAAAAAAGTATTTAGTCAGCCACCAATTGTATAAGTTCTCCCACTTAAAAAGATCAGAGAGGCCTGTAATTTTCATCATAGGTATACCTCAACTATGAGAGACAAAATGAGGAAAAAAAATCCAGAAAATCACATTGTCTGATTTTTAAAGAATTTATTTGCAAATTATGGTGGAAAATAAGTATTTGGTCACCTACAAACAAGTAAGATTTCTGGCTTTCACAGACCTGTAACTTCTTTAAGAGGCTCCTCGGTCCTCCACTCGTTACCTGTATTAATGGCACCTGTGTGAACTCGTTATCAGTATAAAAGACACCTGTCCACAACCTCAAACAGTCACGCTCCAAACTCCACTATGGCCAAGACCAAAGAGCTGTCAAAGGACACCAGAAACAAAATTGTAGACCTTCACCAGGTTGGAAGACTGAATCTGCAATAGGTAAGCAGCTTGGTGTGAAGAAATCAACTGTGGGAGCAATTATTAGAAAATGGAAGACATACAAGACCACTGATAATCTCCCTCGATCTGGGGCTCCACGCAAGATCTCACCCCGTGGGGTCAAAATGATCACAAGAACGGTGAGCAAAAATCCCAGAACCACACGGAGGGACCTAGTGAATGACCTGCAGAGAGCTGGGACCAAAGTAACAAAGGCTACCATCAGTAACACACTACGCCGCCAGGGACTCAAATCCTGCAGTGCCAGACGTGTCCCCCTGCTGAAGCCAGGATACGTCCAGGCCCGTCTGCGGTTTGCTAGAGAGCATTTGGATGATCCAGAAGAGGACTGGGAGAACATCATATGGTCAGATGAAACCAAAATAGAACTTTTTGGTAGAAACTCAACTTGTCGTGTTTGGAGGGGAAAGAATGCTGAGTTGGATCCAAAGAACACCATACCTACTGTAAAGCATGGGGGTGGAAACATCATGCTTTGGGGCTGTTTTTCTGCAAGGGGACCAGGACGACTGATCCGTGTAAAGGAAAGAATGAATGGGGCCATGTATCGTAAGATTTTGAGTGAAAACCTCCTTCCATCAGCAAGGGCATTGAAAATGAGACGTGGCTGGGTCTTTCAGCATGACAATGATCCCAAACACACCGCCCGGGCAACGAAGGAGTGGCTTCGTAAGAAGCATTTCAAGGTCCTGGAGTGGCCTAGCCAGTCTCCAGATCTCAACCCCATAGAAAATCTCTGGAGGGAGTTGAAAGTCCGTGTTGCCCAGCGTCAGCCCCAAAACATCACTGCTCTAGAGGAGATCTGCATGGAGGAATGGGCCAAAATACCAGCAACAGTGTGTGAAAACCTTGTGAAGACTTACAGAAAACATTTGACCTCTGTCATTGCCAACAAAGGCTATATAACAAAGTATTGAGATTAACTTTTGTTATTGACCAAATACTTATTTTCCACCATAATTTGCAAATAAATTCTTTAAAAATCAGACAATGTGATTTTCTGGATTTTTTTTCCTCATTTTGTCTCTCATAGTTGAGGTATACCTATGATGAAAATTACAGGCCTCTCTGATCTTTTTAAGTGGGAGAACTTATACAATTGGTGGCTGACTAAATACTTTTTTGCCCCACTGTACATCTGGCAGTTGACTCCTGAACAGGTGCTCGGAAGGTCATAAATGTACATTGTAAATAGCAATGGGCCAAGCACAGATCCTTGTGGTACACCCATATTGTTTGCAAGCAGACTTTACTTAACCTCATTAACCCTGACACACTGCTGTCTACCCTCCAGGTATGAAATGTGCCATTTCAAAGCTTCAGGTGACATTTTAAAATGCTTTAGTTTATTGAGTAAGACAGTATGGTTAAACTGTGTCAAAGGCTTTTTTTAGATCCACTGCCCCTACAACATTGTCACGTTTTGGCAGAGGTTTTAATATTGGACCCAAATGCAGTGATGGGGACAACAAAAACTAAAGTACAACCAAAAGTTTAATAAGAACAAAAATACTGACGGGGTAGCAAAACAAACTTACATGGAGATAAGGAACTGAAGAGAGGCAAAAACATAATCCAAACAGGGTGGTGAGAGACTAAGACTAAGACTGAGACTGAGACAGAGACAGGAAGACTAAGAACTAGGGCTACGACTAGGACTGGAACTGGAACTAAGAACTGAGAGAAAGACTAAGACTGCGAGAACGACTAAGACCAAGAATAAACCAACAACAGAGTGACAAAAACTGGCTGCTTAAATAACCAACAACTAATTACAGAAACAAGAAACACCTGAACGGAAAAACACTAGACTGAAGAGACAAGCTGAACTGACAAGATACTGAATGACACATGAGGAGAACAGGAAGTACAGACATAACCAAAATAAAAGCAAAACAGGAAACTAGTTCATGAGAAAATAAAAGCTGAACCTAGAGGCTGGGGATAAATCAAAACACTAGATACACATAGAAACATAAGGAACAAGGTGAAAACACAACTTCACAAAATCTCACTCATAATAAATAAACAAACCAAAAACCCCAGAACCTGACAAACATATCCTTTATCCAGAGAAGTTTTGATCTTTTCAAGGAGATAACAATTTGCTGATTCTGTGGAGTATTTCTGTCTAAATCCAAACTGCTGTGAGTAGAGCAGTTGATTGGACTCTAAGTGCTCCATTAATTGCTCAGCTACAATCTTTTCTAGAATTTTTGAGACTATCAGTCGGATGGCAATAGGCCTTCCTAAATCATTTTCTCCTGATTTGTAAAATGGAGCAATCATTTCAGTTTTCCAGCTTTCTGGAAATCTGTTTGTTAGAATTAATAAATTTA
>SSNP01000340.1:256068-279785 GCA_006937955.1 Pachypanchax playfairii
TAAAACCTATAGCCTTAATATCCAAGCAAGCTATAAAAATTATGGACCAGAAACTACTGAAGCGGGATCATTGTTGAATTTTAAGAAATCACAATCATCTCACTTTTGAAAACTTTGTTAATTTTAGCACTTTAAGATTTGTTTTCAAATGTCTACATAACGTGTCAGGACTGTTCCTCCACTTGTGCTGATTGTGTTGTCCCTAGGTGCCAGACTTCTTTTGGCCAGTCTGCTCTTTCAGTAAAGGGGGTCAAACTTTGGAACTCTCTACATACAGAGCTAAAATTAGAAAGTGACAGTAAAGTTTTTAACAAAGGACTCAAAAAATGGCTAAAGTCCAAACAACAATGTTTACAATGCTTACATCGGGTTATTGCTTGTTTCAACTGCCTTTTTTCTGTTTCTTAAATTGAAATATTGTTTCTAATTTTTTTAATTTGTTTCTTCTTCGATTAACTGTTGACTTGTTTGTATTTTATCTAAATTTGTTGTATTTTTTTGAAAAGATGCTTATAGACAAGTGTTGCAAATTAGCTCTGGTGCTAACACACTGAAACAATGCATCTGGTTCCAATGTAATTGCTATGTCCATATCACATAAACGTCATCAATCAATACTTGGCCCCAGTAGATCCAACTGTCGCAATGAAGGGATTTTAGTCATGTTTCTTATCCTTATTTTATTTTATTTCCTCATTCTGAGGATGAATGTATGTTGATCTTGATGTCTGTATATACCTTGTTTACTTACCTTTTGTATATGGTTTAAGTCATTGTTTGTTGATCTAACCTGCCTTAGGACAGCGGATGAAAATTAGCTCTCGTGCTAACTGTGGCATATTTACATTGTTGCTTTCTGCTGATATGTTGATTATTATGTATTGTCCTAACTCAAATAAATAAAAAACAAACAAAAAAAAACATGTAATCAACTCCACCACCTTCTCAATTCCATAAATTCTATTCTAGTTTGTAATAACTCTGAACATTGAGAACGCTTCCCAGCCGCTTCACAGACTCTAATCCTCCCTTCCGCATTCACCGTCTGTCTCGTCCTGAGTGCCTGGCCCCTCCCCCGCTCCACATGGCTTTATTACAGAGTAAAAAAGGAGGATCTCACCCAGAGAAGTGGATCATAGGACTAAGTACAGCATGTAACGAGTTCATATTCGGCGAGCGGCTGCCCAGAATGCTTTGCCGGATTTAAGCCAATAAAAGCTGTAGAGGTGTCAAGACGTCAATGGCAATGAGCGTTCGGATTCAGTTTGACGTCTGTAGACATCAATGGCACTGAATGGGTTAACTGAACATGGTTTTCAACAGGTTCAGTTTGGTGACATGCTCAATAGCTTCCTCTTCTGCTGCAAGCCAAATAGACCTCCCACCATCCCTTTATCCACAGCTTCCCTGTCAACTATCTCACCCTCTACTGTCTTGTCATGAATGCTGTTTCTGGTGCTTTTCCATCATATCCAACATCAGAAGAAGCTGGTGTCCCCATTGCCTCCACCTCCTGCTATTCTGTATGTAGCAGTCAGGTGAAGAAGCAGCTGGAGAGACTGAACAGGAACAAGGCAACTGGTCCAGATGGTGTAAGCCCCAGAGTCCTAAAGCTTGTGCAGATCAGCTACTATGTGGGATTCTGCAGTGTATCTTCAACCTCAGCCTCACCCAGGAGAAGGTACCAGTTCTATGGAAAACATCCTGCCTACAAGTATTTCTCTGATCTATATGAAAATCTACATGGATGATCCCAGTAGGACCCTGAACAAAACTATTCATTGAAATTTTTGGATTACTTTAGCTCCGCCCACTGACAACCAGAAGTGTCTTGTTTACTCTTTGGGGTCATACTCTGGCCTACATCAAAAAATCTGTTGAGTCTTAAGGCATGTGGGATTATGTAATTAAAAATGATTTTTTTCTATTTTAAGAATTGTGGGCGTGGCTTCACTTAAAACTTTGCCTTTAAACCAAGCAAAAAAGGCTGTTATAACTCCCTGAAATTTTCAAAGATTGTTACCAAAATGCATATGGAGGATCATAGTGACTTCCTAAACAAAACTACATGCTCATATTTTGTCATAACTTTAGCCCACAAGTTTCCATTTGTACTGTTTTAGGCCATACTCAGGCCTTCTAATATATGCTTGAAACTGGTTCAAACTACAGTCATTCACATGCTCTAACACTGTAGAAAAAATGAAGTCTCTAAGATGTGGCCACAGCAAGGAAGATAAATTTCTGTTTCATCACAATATGTTTGGAAAAGTCACCAGTAGCAGTGGATCAGAAGAAGCCTCTGACACTTTGTTCTTGAGTTACTGTGTTGTCGAGAGGATTCCCATGAATTTCAATTATGATTTTTATCAGTTGTTTCAAACATTTTCGGACAAGTATCTCTAAAGACTGGACATCACTCCAGAGAACATAATCAGTATCCTTTATAAGTTTCTTTAACCTGTTTATAGGATTTTCTCAGTTGCTGCACTGGTGATCACCTTCACTTTCACACAATCCTTCAGCTTCACAGACTGTTGTTTGTTTGTGAAGTTGTTCTACAAGTAGTAAAACAGGCTGAATTGTATCAAAACATTTTGAATTGCATTACCTCATATATGACACTAAAAAGTAGCCATTTAGGAACAAAGTCATCTTTTGGTCCACTGGAGCAGAGTTTGGCTGACTTTTCAGAGAGTGACTGTGCATGAGGGGAAATGCTCTGGAGAGGCGGTGGCTGTGGCTGGAGCGACGCCAAGGTGCGAGGGCCGTCATCACCGTTTGCGGCTTTAATTATTATTATTATTATTATTATTATTATTATTATTATGCATCTTCTTTACTGAAATTACTTACATTAAAATTGAAAAAATAAATAAATAAAAAGCAAGTCATAAGACTAAGTAAACAATAATTTTTAAAAATGTATTTGTACAACGTGCTTTTGGCAAGGCAGATCGTAGTCTAGTCTTTCTCTGCTCTGTGTACAAACCCATTTGTTTAGCAGAAACCTGTGATCAAAAGAACTATGAAGAGGTGGTCACAGAAAGGTCACTTCCATCACCTGCATCATGCCGTTGTCCAACTGGCCTTCTTTGGTTTCCTAATATGTTCAGAGTAGACAACAACTTCCTTTACTTTCAACACAGGCAAGAGAAGGAAGAAAAAACCTCTTTGAAAAGGCCACACCTGTTTGAACTTGAAAGTGACAAAGACATGACAACTTTTTTCGATAACAGAATACAGATGTACATACCTGACTGTCTGGTCTGCAAGCCAACCTGCATCACATTGGTCATATCCATCGTCAAAAGTAGCAATTAGTTGTTCCGGTGTAGCGATGGAGGAGTCCACAGAATCACATGCATTCATGGCTTCAATAAAGTTCAGATTGTAGCGACTGCTGGGTCTATAGTGGAACACCACACCTGAGGAGATCAGTGGGCATGAGATCAGACATAGCCTGCTAAAGTGTTTTTAATACTCATTCTCAATATTCAGTTTCCAACCTGTTTTGGATGTTTTCAGGTTTGAACATACCTGATTCAGATTAATGCAGTTAAAAAGCAGCCTGTTAATCAACCAACAATTAAATGGCAGTGTTTGGCGGTTGCACTTTGTCACACAAAATATACTGGGCCATTGCACGTGTGGCTTTACATGAGCACGTTCGACAAACTAGCCCTATGACAATTGAGAGCCTCTGGCAATTTGACTATTGTGTGTACATACTGTATTTGCGTTCCAGCCAACCATAGAAAGTGAAACACCTGTGATAAAGGTAGGTGTCACAAAGCCCTGCTGTTATGGACTTTGTAACAGTGGCAGCAAGTATGCTGAAGGAGATTATATGTGTAGTAAAGTGCATTGAAATTGTTATACATGCAGGGAACCTCTAGGCAAAGTAGTGTTTTTACTTTCATTGTATGTCATAACCAGCAGTCTTCTGAGTTTCTAATAAACTCACAGGATAACAGATTAAATACGTGTATGCTTGGTACCTCTTCGAGATATTACACATTTTGACGACAAGGATGAAAGTAGGAGCAGGACAGGCACAACTAAGTTATTGAGTGCACACGTGGGGGTGGGGGGGTGCCAGGCTGTGATTGACATGTTGCACTACTTGACACAGATGGCCAGCTGCCAGAAAGGCACAGATGAAAATGGAGGAAGCTGATTCTTTACATATGTAAAAAACAGAACAATAATACAAAACTGGGATACAGCAAGATAGTTATTAAAGATAATAACCAATAGTGTTCACAATCGTGGTATGCCTCTTTTTTATATACCTGTTATATTAACATGTCTTATACATTAAAGGGGGGGTTTTATGCAAAATGGACTTTTTCAAGCGTTACATCATGTTATCATGTCATTCCCTCATTAAAATCATGCCTGAATTGTTTCTTTAGCTCATTTATGTATGTTTGAGTAATCTTTAGACACTCTCATGGCAGCCATTTTGAAAGCCGTTTGCCTGATTCCTCCCAGAAACGCCCATTTCTCCTTGAAACGCCCCCTATATTTTGTTACCTGCCAAGCTCATGCCCAATGCTCCCCTCACAGGAGAGCACCCCTCCCCTGTGTGTAACGCAGGCAGAGCAGCGGTAGCAGCAATTAGCAAACACCTGGTGGAACTGCGAGAGTGCACCTTTCCTGAGCTTATCTACTGACAACTTTTCTGGGCGCTTTTCATAACTCCAAAATGCCATCATGGAAGAAATGTATCTTTGGATGTCAAGACGGCTGCCCTCTTTTTAGTCTTCCAAAGAATGAGACTGTTCGTCAGAAATGGTTGGACTTCATTTATGGAAGCGACCCTCCTCCGAAAAAGATCTGTTTCATTTGTACCAGGCACTTTAACGAGGACTGTTTTCTCAACAAAAGTTTATTTGACAGTGGATTAGTAACTAAGCTGTAACTTAAAGACGATGCAGTTCTCACTCTCAGGAGAACGTCTTTGCAGCCAGAACCGGTAAGTTCAACTGCAGTCACATATATTTTGTTGTTAGCATTTCTTAGCTTAACCTGTCCTGCAATCGGTGCACTGTAGCTGGCTTTTGTGTTGTTATGTTCGGCGTGAAAGCGATGTTCCGCGCTGTCACGTTGTTTTGTTGTTAGCATTTCTTAACTTAACCTGTCTTGCAATCAGTGCACTGTAGCCGGCTTTTGTGTTGTTATGTTCGGCCTGAAGGTGATGTTCCGTGCTGTTAGGTTGTTTTGTTGTAAGCATTTCTTAGCTTAACCTGTCTTGCAATCGGTGCACTATAGCTGGCTTTTGTGTTATGTTCAGCTGAAGGCGATGTTCCGCGCTGTCACGTTGATTTGTTGTTGGCATTTCTTAGCTTAACCTGTCCTACAATCGGTGTACTGTAGCTGGCTTTTGTGTTGTTATGTTCGGCGTGAAGGTGATGTTTTGATGTTGGCATTTCTTCAGCGTGCTGAAGGGTGGAGTGTCGGAAGGTCTTAAAGAGACAGAGGCCAATATCGAGGTGTTTGGAGCGGCCATGATGTGAGGGCAAGTTTCTTAAAGGTTGTTTTTTTTATTTACAGCTTTTACAGATCAACTTAAAGGAGAATGCCCGTTTTTTGCAATTGGTGCCTTATTTATTCTGGGAGATGTGTTTTACTCGTCATCAGTGGTACTTTTTTGCGATTCGGATTCGTCTCGGAGATTTTTGATTCACACGGCAAACACCTAAACGCCAATAAACGAGAGTCGGTTGGGCCTGCGTTCACCGACCCTAAATCGGTTTAAAATCAGTTCAAATCCGTTATTTTTTTAATCTGGCCATTTAGATACTCTATTGTTTATTCCGTTCCAGTGCCATCTTGAATCCTGCGCTCATAGAAATGATATTTTTTACAGGAACGGGAGAGTGACGTCATCTCTCCGCGCGCCCATTCTATTGGTGCAGTGGCTTCGCTTCCTAAAAAATATAATTTCTATGAGCGCAGGATTCAAAATTGCACTGGAACGGAAAAAACAATAGAGTATCCTAATGGCCAGATTAAAAAAATAACGGATTTGAACTGATTTTAAACCGATTTAGGGTTGGCGAACGCAGGCCCAACTGACTCTCGTTTATTGGCGTTTAGGTGTTTGCCGTGTGAATCAAAAATCTCAGAGACGAATCCGAATCGCAAAAAAGTACCACTGATGACGAGTAAAACACATCTCACAGAATAAATAAGGCCCCAATTGCAAAAAATGGGCGTTCTCCTTTAAGGTATTATAGTCATTGGAGTATGCTATAAAGTGGCACTGTGTGTCTGAAAAAAGAATAATAGCCCCACTTTAAACATTTCTGTATATTGTGTGTGTTTAGCATAAATAAATGAAATCCCTTTTGACCACAACTTTGAAAATTTTTTCATTTGTAACTGCAACGAGAATGTCAACCTTTCCATCTGGTAGATATAATTTACAATATTTATCCACTGATCAAGTGTGGGTGGTTCAGGGAGGAGCCAGTGTCTGGTCAAAGTTTTTTTGCCAGCTGTAATTAAGACTAAATATAAGTATTTGTTGTCCTGATGAATTGCCGTCTTGCCAATAATAAAGGCAGTAAAGTCAAAAGCTAATGTAGTATTAAATATAGATTCCATATTTTTATGTACTGTATATCTTGCCAGAGTTGTTTTATTACCAAACAGTCCCAGAATATGTGCCAGTGATTGGCATCCTGGCTACCGCACTGTCTCCAGCAATTAGGCTCCTCCCCTCTCCAATGCACCTTTTGTTTTGGAGTAATAAAAAATCTGATCAAGCATTTCCAGCTGAATTCTTTCCATAAATGTGAATTTGTGCATTTCCACACAGATGTACAGAAAACCCACTATTCTTCACCAGTCAATGTAACAGTACCCTCCTTTTCCCATTTAGTTTTTACATGATGTGTAGAATATGACTTTTTATTCAAAAACCCTTTATATAGTCTTGATATTACACATTCTTTAAATGGTAAATAAATGGTAAATGGCGTGTACCTGTATAGCGCTTTACTCAGGTCCAACGACCCCCAAAGCGCTTCACACTACAGTTTTTTTGTCATTCACCCATTCACACACACACTCACACGTTTGGTGATGATGAACTACACACGTTTGTAGCCACAGCTGTCCTGGGACACACACTGACAGAGGCGAGGCTGCCAGACACTGGGGCAGCCGGACCCTCCGGCCACCACCAAACACATAGACATTGAATGAATTTAGAATTTCATTTAGCACTGGTTCCTGTACATCCAGAGAAAAATGTATTTTCTGAGTAATGTAGTGGCGTAATTGCATATATCTAGAAATCTTGTTTTTCCAGATTATGACTGTTCATGAGAGTCTGAAAATCTTTTATAATGCCTTTGTCTGTTAATGAATAATATGTTGTTATTCCCCTAGGTATCCAGCTGTGAAATCTGTTGTCCATTTTATTAGGCTTAAAGTCAGGGTCATATGCACACCCTCTCACAATCTTCAAATTATTATGTAAATTATATTCGTTTTTCGCATTTGACCAGGACTTCAAGGTTAGTTCTAACCATGGATTCTCAACCTGTTTCAAAATTTCTCCGTAATCTTCATTTCCAAGTATTGCCTGTAACGGAGGGTCTGACATAATATGCAATTCGATGTCCTTCCATCGGGCTTGATATTTAGGGTTGCATGGATTCATTAAGGGCTTGATTTGCACTGAGTAAAAATAGTCCTTTAGACTTGGTACTGCCATTCCCCCATTTTCTTTACAAAGTTGTAATGTTTTGAATCTCACTCGTGGGCTTTTCCCCAGCCATATGAAGCTAGAAATCATTTTTTCCCATTCCAGAAACTGCTTTGTTGTAATTTCAGCAGGAAAAGCCTGAAAAAAGAAATCTTGGCAGTATATTCATTTTTATAGATTCAATTCTTTGGGTTAGACTCATGAAGGGAATGGCAGTCCATCTTTGAATATCCTGTTTGATTTTTGCAACAAGGTCATCATAATTGCGTTTTGCTATGGTATTTATTTCAGTAGGAATTACCACTCCTAAGTATTTTAGAGTGGTTAAATTCCATTTTAGATTCAGTGCTTGGCGTACATTTATTTGGGGATCATAACTGAAAGTAATAATCTGTGTTTTATTCACATTCAAGTTATATCCTGCGTGGCTACCAAAGTTATTTAGGCAATTGAACAAATTGGGTAATGATTTTGTTGGTTCACTTAAATATATCAATACATCATCAGCGTATAATGCCACCTTATGGAGCTACATCTCCCAAAACAGTTATTCCTGTTATGTCTTCTGTTTCTCTTATCATCTGAGCAAGAGGCTCAATGTAAAGAGAGAACAGTAGAGGCGAAAGTCCACAACCCTGCCTTGTCCCACGGGCTAATTCAATTGTATCTGATAAATGTCCATTTATCTTTATTCGTGCTGTTGGTTTTGTATATAGTGACTTAATTGTGTTTATAAAATTATGATGGAAACCAAATCTCTCCAATACCTATATAAAAAGTTCCAACTCAGGGTCAAAAGCCTTCTCGGCGTCAAGACTAACCAAGGCAGCCTCTATCTTCTGTTTTTTAATATTGTCAATTATATGCAGTGTGCGCCTTATGTTATCATGCGTTTGTCTCTGTGAGATGAAGCCAGTTTGGTCAGTGTTAATAAGTTCAGGTAAAAGAACCTCCAATCTCTTTGCCATTATTGATGTAAATAATTTATACAGATATAGGTCTGAAGGAGCTACAATTGAGTGGGTCCTTTCCTCCTTCTGGAATTACAGAGATGGTAGCTTGTTTCCAAGACGATGGCATTTTTCCATCCTTTAAAGCCAAATTTAATATCTTTAATAGAAATGGTAGTAACTCATTTTTTAATTTTTTATACCATTCAGCGGGGAAACCGTCTGGGCCAGGCGATTTATTTGCTTTTAGTTTTGATATTGCACCGGACAATTCTCTTTCAGTTATTTCAGCCATAAGTACTTTATTTTGGTTTTCAGACAGAGTAGGCGAATTAAGTTGTTCTAAATAAGTTTTTATATTCTGTTCATTTTCTAAATTTGGTTGTGTACAACTGCTTATAGCAATTTTGAAAAATATGTTGGATTTCAGACTGCTTATACACACATGTTTTAGAAATTGGATTCTTAATCTTGCTTGTTGCTTTTTTAATTTACTTGCTAACAATTTGATAAATTTGGAGCCTGACTCATAATACGTTTGCTTTGTATAAATCATTTTCTTTTGTATTTCCAATTGATACATTGCATTTATTCTGTTTCTTAAAACTTTTCACTTTTTCTCAAGCTCTGAATTCTGATTTCTCTTATGTTTTGTCTCAAGCTCTTTTAATTCCTTGTTTAATTCCTGTAATTTAGATTGCCTCTCTTTCTTTTTATGTGAGCAAAAGGATATAATTTTACCTCTCATGCATGCTTTCAATGCATCCCAAACTACTTCTAGACTCACTTCTCCGTTGAGGTAGGTTCTCCTCCAAAAAGGTTGTAATGTCTGATTTAATTAATGTTGTAAATTGCAGATCATTTAACACATTTGTGTTTAATTTCCACAGCGTATTCCTGGGCTTATTATTAATGTCTAAAGTTACATTTATAGGAGCATGATCTGACAGATCAATGTTTCCTATATCAGCAGTTTGTATCCAATGGCAATCTCTTTTAAAGATAAAAAAATAGTCAATCCTTGAGTACACTGTATGTGAGTGAGAGTAATGGGTAAAATCACGACTTGTCGGGTAGAGATCTCTCCAGGTGTCTATAATACCATGATCTGACATTAGTACTTTAAAGCTGGAGTGCGTAACTTCTGTAACTTCTGTCGCCCCCTAGCGGAATTTTTGCGTCATTACAACAATAAAGCTGGCGCTTCCATATGACGTAAGCCCAGCTGCCACCGCATTATCTCTGCCGTTGTTATTCCAACCGGTATCTGTCTTAATCAAGCTTCAAATTCAGTCTGTTTACTTTACCTGGCTCTATATTTGTTTCAATAAATATCATTTCATTGTTGAAAAAATCAAGAGAAACCAGTAAAATATAAAAATACTGGTAAAAAAAACCTTCAGAGTTCAGGTTGGATTGTTTACAGGTTTGATTGTTCACTTTAATCTACATTTAACAGTTTGGTGTTGAAATTTATTAGTCAGCTGTTGGGGCCACAATGATCTATTTGTCTTATTCAGTGAATTTTTTCAGTTTTGACACGATGCAGAATCCTGCAGTCAGCTACACTGATCTGACTGACTGAAAAACCGTTACACTGGCAAACTGACAGACACAAACTGACAGACACAAACTGACACAGATAGAGACAGAATCAGCTGATCAGCTGGAACTTCGGCGCTCTGGGTTTCATCTGGTGCGCATTTTATATTTTGACAGTGTGTGCGGACCTGCGGACCACTTATGCACCCCTGAACATCAGCCAGATCTCTTCTCTCCACCGAGGAAAAGCGACGCCGATACAAATTCGCGTTTGCCTTCTCCTTCGGTCACTTTCCTTCTTAGCCAATAGTCCCTCTGCCGAACGTCCAGGAATTTTTTTTTTTTTTCGTGGTAGGATCCACTTCCCGATAAGTGTCTCTCGGCTGTTTATTTGGATTCTCCGCCATGTCGACCTTCACGTTCTGCCGGCTGCTACGAGACACTGCGTTCTATTTCTTATTATTTTTCTTGTTGTGACATAAAAGACGTAATTTCATGTGCGACAGTGCGGGAATGTCGCAGTCGACACGCAAAGTAAAAATTATATATATTGAAAAATACCGTGAGATGTTTGAGGAGCCGATCGGCTTAATCTGCATTGTGTCATCTCCTCTGATAGTGGCTTGGCTGAAACGGACATCCACGGACATGTAAAAGTTACGCACTCCAGCTTTAATTTTCTTTTGGAGAGAACTTTGAGGGACAGGTTTTGATATGTCAAGCTCTGAGTTTAGTCTTAAGTTCATGTTTCCCCCACAGATACAGACACCAGTTTCTTGTATCATGAAGTCAAAAACCTTTCCATAAAATGTAAAGTCACTACCAGGAGGAGCGTATACATTGAGCAGAGTTATACTGACACCATTTATTTTCCCTGATACTAATGAGTATCTCCCTTCTTTATCCTTACTTTCAGAGATTAGTTCAAAGGGGATATTTTGAGATATTAAAGTGGCGACTCCCCTTCTACGACTGGTTTTATAAGATGAAAAATATACTTTAGAAAAAGCCATTCTTCTCAATTTCTTATGTTCAGAAAGATCAAGGTGTGTTTCTTGAAGCATGGCAATTTTGACCTCCTTTTTCAATTTCGAAAATATCTTATTTTGTTTCACTGGGTTAAGGATGCCATAAACATTATATGAGGAGAACTGTATTCCACTGGCCATGGTGTTTTTATAAAGAGTTGACCCTCAGTGTTAACACAATGTCTATCAATATGCTCTGTCCCTTTAACTATGAACAATAAAACATGAACAAAACAAAAAAAATGATAAGTCTTCAATGCAAAATTTTGAACCAAAATAACTCCATATGGAGGGTGTGCTTCCAGAGTAGATGTTCCAAGTAGCTGAACCTTTGTTGGACTCAAGATGTTAGGGTTCCTATCTGGGGAAAACCTGCTCGTTACCAGAAGCAGGGCCCACTGAGATGGCCATATGCCATTAATCATGAACAAAAAGTGTCTGTGTCCAACTTTAACATTCTAATGTAAAACAAAAGCAAAACAGGAGCACATATATAACCAATAGGATAGTGTCTTATCTTAAACTAAAGAGCATTTTTACGTTTTGGTAGTATTTACTCATCTATAGAAGTCTGCCACCTGAATTCCTGCAGTTTTTCCATGATGCGCTGCTGCCGGGTCTCGTTGTTTACCAGAGGTGCACACTGCGGCGTCGCTGTGGCTTGGTCCCCGGTCCTCTGCCACGATGAGAGCAGCTGTAACTCACACTGATAGGGATCGACAGGGGACGGGATGACGGTGACCGGGAATCCGCACAATGACAAGTCCGCTGTTGCCTCAGATGCAAGTCTCCTCTGCATAGAATACTCGCATTTTGGCAG
Organism: Pachypanchax playfairii; assembly: GCA_006937955.1. Lineage (NCBI taxonomy): Eukaryota > Metazoa > Chordata > Actinopteri > Cyprinodontiformes > Aplocheilidae > Pachypanchax > Pachypanchax playfairii. The sequence goes on from SSNP01000340.1 coordinate 268,132, forward strand.
GATATGGAGTTTGGAACTTGATTTTCCTGTCCTTGAGCACTTTCTTTGCCTGGCAATTTCGGCACGTTTCTTAAGAATGGTCGGCGGGTAGTCATGATCCACGTAAAATCGTTTGCTGTTGTGGAAAACTTGCTTCTTCTGCCAAGCTCTAACCTCCTCCTTGACTCTGAAGCTGACAAACTTGGTGATGATAGAACGAGGTCTTGATGGGTCAGCAGCTTTTGGTCCTGATGCTCAGTGAGCTCTTTCAATTTTCATTTCAGCCTCATGTGAAAAGTCCAATGAATCTCGTAGCATTCTCTTCAAAAAGGCGATCATGTTATTGCCCTCTGCTAGCTCTGGAACTCTGTAAATTCTTATGTTCTCTCTGCGTGCATGCGCCTCTTGTTCCGTGAGCTTAGTCTCCATGTTGTCTTGTCGTTGTAGCTTCCTCAAGCCGGTCATTTGTTTGATACAGCTGTTGTTGGATTTCCACTGATTTAATGTCATTTTTGCCTTAGTAGTTCATAAGCACTACTCTCTTAGCTGTTCTGCACTCCTGTCTTAAGGTAATATTCAGTTCTAGAAAAGTAAATAATAAAAATCTGATTAAAATAAACACAGTTACTAATATAAAACTTGTAAACAAAACCATTAGATGTGGTTTACTGAATGTTAGATCTCTTTCATTTAAATCTTTGTTACTTAATAATTTGATAACTGATCATCATATTGATTTATTTTGTCTTACGGCTTATGGCTGCAGCAGGAGGATCATGTTAGTATTAATGAATCAACTCCTTCTAACTACCTTAATCTTCATGTTCCTCGAGCAACAGGTCGAGGAGGAGGAGTAGCAGCTATTTTCCAGTCAGGTCTATTGATCTAGACCAACTATTAGTTATAATTCTTTTGAATTTATGACCCTCAGTATTTCTCACCCAAATTGGAAATCAGAGGAATCTACAGTATATTACCTGTTGTTGTATATCATCTACCAGGTGCTTATTCTGAGTTCTTGTCTTAATTTTCAGTCTTTTTATCAGAACTATTATTGAAATCTGACAAAGTCACTATAGTGGGAGATTTCAATATTCATATTGATGTTGAAAGTGATAGTTTGAATATAGCTTTTAATGATCTTTTGGATTCAGTTGGTTTCTCTCAAAGTGTAAACAAACCAACTCACTATTGTCATCATACTCTTATGGCATAGAGATTGAACAGCTGATAGTGTTTCCTCACAACCCTGTCTTGTCTAATAATTTTTTAATAACCCTTGAGTTTAAAATGATGGACCTCACCGCTCCAGATAGAAACTTTAACTACCGTAGATGTTTATCAGAAAATACTGTAACTAAATTCAAAGAATCTATTCCTTTAGCTTTATCTTCATTCCAAAAGAATAATATAACAGAGAGCAGCTGCAAAGATTTTGCAGACTGGCGAATTGATAATTTTACTGATGATTTTGCAGCGTCCATGCGCACGTCATTGGATAAAGTTGCTCCTCTGAAAATGAAGTTAATCAGCCAGAGGAGGCGGGCTTCTTGGTTTAATCTAGAGCTGCGTATGCTTAAAGGAATTTCAAGAAAGTTAGAAAGGAAATGGCATTCCACTAAGCTATAGAAGAAGTTTATCTATCTTGGAGAGATAGTCTGCTCATAAACAGTACAAACGAGCCCTTCGCAGGGTTAGAACTGAATATTACTCTTCCCTCATAGAGGAGAACAGGAACAATCCTAGATTTCTGTTTAGTACTGTAGCCAGATTAATAAAATCCCAACTTCTGTTGAACCATGTATCCCTGTAACCCTCAGTAGCGATGACTTCATGGAATTCTTTACTAATAAAATAGATTCAATTAGAGAAAAAATCTATAATGTCCTTCCCACTGTTGTCTCTGGTTTGTCGTCCAGTGAAGCAGCTTTAGAATCTGAATCATGTTTAGACAGTTTCTGTCCAGCTAATCTTAATGACTTAACACAAATTTTAGCTTCTTCTAAACCATCTACATGTACGTTGAATCCTGTTCCAACCAGACTTTTTAAGGAGGTCTTTCCATTGATTAACACATGGATATTGGACATGTTCAATATGTCTTTAATGAATGGATATGTGCCTAAGGCCTTTAGGGTTGCTGTTATTAAACCTTTATTTAAGAAACCTGATCTTGATCCAGGATCTCCAGGTAATTATCAACCTATATCCAATTTACCCTTCATCTAAAAAATTCTAGAAAAGATAGTTGCAAACGAGTTATATGATCATCTACACAGTAATAATCTTTCGAAGAGTTCCAGTCAGGATTTAGAGCTCATCATAGCACTGAAACAGCACTGGTGAAAGTTTCTAATGATATTCTCATGGCCTCAGACAGTGGACTTGTGTCTGTACTTGCCCTGTTAGATCTCAATGCTGTGTTTGATACTATAGACCATAAGATCCTATTGAAGAGGCTTGAATATGATATTCGGATTCAGGGAACTGCATTAAACTGGTTTGAATCATATTTAACTGAAAGATTCCAGTTTGTTCATGTAAATAATGAATCTTCTTCATATACCAGAGTCAGTCATGGAGTTCCTCAGGGTTCAGTGCTTGGACCAATCCTGTTTACTATATATATGTTACCGCTTGGTAAAATTATTAGACAACGTGGTATAAAATTCCATTTTCATGCTGATGATACTCAGTTATATCTGTCAATGAAGCCTGATAAGACCAACCAGCTGCAGAGATTACAACTCTGTCTTAATTATGTAAAATGTTGGATGACACTTAATTTTTTGCTTTTGAATTCAGACAAGGCAGAGGTTGGGGTGAGGGGGGGGGTCTGCGGCGGCGGCGGGGGAACGTTACGACAGTGAGCTTTCACAGGGGACCAGTAGGGGGAGAGCGAGAGCAAAACTTACTTAGTTCTGCTTTAAGAATAGACTTAAAACTTTCCTTTTTACACAATCCTATAGTCAGGGTTAGCTTGGGTTGTCCTGAGCTTTCCCTTTAGTTATGCTGCTATAGGTTTAGACTGCCGGAGGACATACTGACCACATTTCTTCACTCTGCTGTCTTTCTTTACTCTGGCTGCCTCTGAGGAGGGTGTATCTCACATAAACAAGGGATGAAATATTCCCACTTGAGCCATCAAATTGTTATTGCTTTTGATTGTTACTGCTGCCATTAACTGTTTCTCTGTTTATCTTTCTATAGACATGATGACTGGCCCAAATCTATCGGTGTTTGTCTGTGTCTCTTTCCTGTCAGCTCAGACCCCAGACAGCTAAGGCAGAAGGCCGCCCATCCTGAGCCGGGTTCTTCTAGAGGTTTCTTCCTGTTAAAAGGGAGTCGTTCCTTTCAACTGTTGCTAATCGTGCTTGCTCAGGATGGGGGATTGTGCTGAACTAACAATTCAGCCCAATCGGCTGGTTCCTTAGATAGAAAATGTTTTATTATTAATTGGTTGATTTTTCTGTGAAGTGCCTTGAAATGACTTTGTCATGAACTGGTGCTTTATAAATAAATAAACTTGAAACTTGAATTTGAAACAGTGAAGAACCATGGCTGAGGAGGTCTCAGAGAAGTAGGAAGGTTTCTGCTCACTTAAAGAGGCCATTTCATTCAACTTTCAGGACTTTGTGGTTATTTCTTAAGTATTAGCCAGTAATATAAAACATTTTACGTCTAAAAAATTTTAGGAAACACTGATTAACAGACCTTTCAATCTGTCTACATCAAGATTCGGCTGGTTCGGTCAGGCTTCGGCAGCAGCTTGTTCATATTCATTATTCAAATTTGCTGGACTGAGATTGGCTAACAAACTAGCCTATGAGAGTAAGGTATACTGTTTCCTGCCCCACTGCGCATGGCAACATCAGACGTTCTCTCTTCCTGTTTGCTACATCTTATGCTACAGCTTTTAGCCAGCCGCATGCTAGGTGTGGTTTCAACTGCGGTAGCTGCCGAATATTAACGAACAAAGGAGTTGTGACAAGTACCGGCCGTTCAAACTCGAGAGAACTCGGGTGTTATCGCCACCTGCATAGTTTGAGAGATAAAAACTGAAAGAGAAGTTGTTGACCTGTTTTCACACCCACTATGAAGGTAAGAACACCTATGGAGCTAAAATATTCAACAGAATCCTGAGAAAACCTGTTTGTAATGGACGGGCCTCTTTAAACAACTACACACATCCATGATGCAAATCTGCCATTCCACCACATCCTAAAGGTGCTCTATTGGATTGAGATCTGGTGACTGTGGAGGCCATTTGAGTACAGTGAACTTATTGTCATGTTCAGGAAACCCGTCTGAGATGATTCGAGATTTATGACATGGCACATTTTCCTGCTGGAAGTAGCCATCAGAAGATGGGCACACCAGGGTCATAAAGGGACAGACATGGTCAGCAGCAATACTCAGGTAGGCTGTGGTGTTGCAATGATTAGTACAAAGGGGCCCAAAGTGTGCCAAGAAAATGTCCCCCACACCATTACACCAAACTGAACTGAACTGCAGTAGATCGTCTTGAACATGTCTACATGCCTAAAGGAATTGAGTTGCCGCCATGATTAGAAATTTGCGTTAACAAGTAGTTGAACAGGTGTGCCTAATAAAGTGGCCAGTGAGTGTATATAAATCACTCATTCTCTTTACAGATGTCAGAGCCAACAGCAGGGCATTTTTAAAGGACAGAAACTTTAGTGGAGCCTGATCCAGAGGCTCAGATGGAGCTTTAACCAGCACACGTAGAACCAGCAATAAATACCACTGAAGAGATGGTGGGTGGGACACTGGTCTGTGTTTACATATGCCTCTCAAAAAGCATTTTATCAGTGAATGGTTAAAGACTATTCTGTCACCAAAACCCTTGTGACAGAAACAGATAGCTGCAGCTTAAGTATTAACTGTGCTGGAAGTGATCAGCTGCTGGAGGAACACCAGCACACAGCCTAACGGGCACAAAATGGGATTTGCACCTTTCTCCATGCACCAGCCACTGAAAGGTTGTCCATTTTGATGAGTATGACGCTGTGGTAGATGCGGCTCGTGCACCCTGAATCGTGTGCCTCATGCCCTGTGGGAGACTGAGACTAAGTGCTCCCGTTCAGCGGCCAGACCCAGAGAAGCTGACCAATCTCTCAGTAGCTCCTGATCGCTCTTCCCACCTGAAGGAGTGCGTCCATTCTCCACGGCAGCTGCCACGGAAAGCCTGATAGCAGATGCTAGAGATTCAGGAACCACGTTGTGCTTTTGCGCTCAGTGGGATCAGCGGAACTGGGGGAAAAGCATAAAGGAGCATTTTTAGCCACGGGTTGGGAGCGAAGGTTTCCACACCTAACTGGATCATCTTGTGGGCTCAGTGAGAACCACAGCTGGCACTGTGCGTTCTCCTGCACAGCAAACAGATCCATTTCCGCTCCAGATCTGTGTGATCAGCTTAGAGACTCCAGTCTCTGAGATGAGGAAGTCCCCTGGACATAATATCTGCTCCTCTGTTCAGGGCCCTGGGGATGATAGTGAGCAGGTTTGTGTGCGCCCAGCATAGTAGCTGTCTGGTGATGCTCAGCAGCTGAGCTGAGCGCACGCCTCCTTGGCAGTTTATGTGAACGGCTGCCACTTGTTGTCAACATGGACAGAATGGGTAAAGTGCTGAGTCACTTTCCACACCCTGAGGAGCTCCAGCACATTTATGTGGAGAGACATGATCTGGCCATGGCTCTCCCACTACCTGAGACAAACACGTCCCTTCCCAACCTGAAAAGGAGATGTCTGTGAACACTGAGATGTGTTCTGCTGAGGGGAACCCACTGAGGGTTTACGCACTGAGTCAGGTCAGCTCTCACTGAAGGAAGGACAGAGGTCATGGGCCCTACTGATGCAAAGGATCTGCTCTCAGCTGAGTGAACCATCCTTGAAGGCGTCTCATGTTAAATAAAGCCAGCGGAGCACTCGCTAACGTCAAACTGTAAGGCTTAATGCAGTGGAGAAGTGCAGACAGGGCCTGGGATCATGGCTGTGAGAACCAAGCTCTCATTATGGCTGAGTTTAGCTCCAACCAAGCGATAAACTATTATCTGGGATGGGAGAACAGAGCTCCTTTCCCAGTTTATGGAAAAACCCAGGTTTAGCAGGTGTGCTGCTAGTGTTCTGGTCTGTACAGCTGCTACCTCTCTGGACTGAGCCAGCAACAGCAGGTCATCCAGATAAAATAAGATTCCCACCATATGGAATGGCTGCAGGACCATTTCCATGCATTTAGAGAACATGCACAGAGCAAGAGAATAATCGGACAGCAGGTGGTTGTACTGATAAGGAATACCTTGGAAGAAGAAACACAGATATTTGCTGTGTTTCAGGATGATGGGGATGTGGAAATATGAGTCCTTCAGATCTATGGAGGTGAACCAGTCGTTCTGATGAACATTTTCCAGCAGCTGTCTGATTGTCACCATGTGGAACTGTCTCTCCATGATCAATTTGCTGAACAGGGACAGATCAAGAATGGGCCTCATTCCTCCTGTTCTTTTTGGAACCAGGAAATGATGGTAATAAAAACCAGTGTTTTCATCTCTGTGGGGATCTCTGGAAATTACATTTTTCATCAGGAGTTCCTGTAGTTAGGACTGGAGATCGGAGGTCTGCTCTGGGGAGGACAGATCTGTTCCACAGTCCGTCTGAACTGCGGAGGGTGAGATACAAACTGCAACATGTGACCCCTGCTGATCAGTCTGCTCATCCACCTGTCCAAGTAACAGGTACTCCTTGTCCCACTCAGAGTAGCACTCTGGAAGCAGGCGTGAGTGCTGCTGTGTTGCGGTCCTCCTGGACATCAGCCAGCTTAGAATCCCTGTCGCTGTTACCCGCCACAGAAAACCTCTGGGGGCAACCCATAGGGGGCTGGAGCCAAAAAGGCTGCTGGGTAACCTCTGCAGTAGGCTTGAGGTGGGCTGCCGTGCATTGAGTGGAGGCATCAGTGTGGATGAGACGCCATTTCAAAGCACGCTGTTACCGTGGTAACAGCAGGTTTTCTCCACTCAAACTGGGTGTTGAGCGAGGAGAAGGAGCATCACAGGCTCTGATAAAACCTGTGGAGCTGCAGCACCTCCTAAACACCTGTTTAGAGCAGTTAATCATCTCTCCTGCTAACATTGGCCTCAACAGTCCCTCCAGTGGCACGAATAATGAGGTGTGCGGGAGTCCAAAGGAGGCCGCACCAGATTACGGAGAGAGTCTGAATTCAGCTGTCCTCTGTGTTCTGTCAAGGATGGTCTGGAAATGGGGACCAAACAGAGCATCTGGGCTGATGGGACCATCCAGCAGGTCCTTCTGCAGAGCCTCCAGTATTGAAGTAGAGAAGTGGAGCCAGGTGGTCCTCTAAATCCTTGTCTGCCAGGCAGTGATCCGGGAGAAGCACACTGTTGAGGTGGCACACATGTTCAGGATTGCATCAGCAACCGTACAAAGGAAGCCTTGCAGCTCTCCTGGCAGCTCTGCTTCCTCTGCCTTCTTGGATAAGGTGGAGATCAGCAAGATGGTGTTGTTAATCGCCGCAGCTGACTTAAAAGCTCATTGGTATTGATATCAGCTGATCGTTTGGAGGAGAGAACAGGTCATTGTCCAAGAAGCCTGGTCGTTTTAGCACCAAACGTTGAAGTGAGGCTGGCCTCCAGAGGGGGGACAGATGGAAAACTCCACTCTGTAACCCCTCCACTCTAGTGATGGTTAGGTGGAAATTGGTGCTGTAATTTTTGCAGGCTCTGCTGCTGCCTCAGCCAGGTGAAACATAACAGCTGGGAACTGAGGCCAAGATGGGGCCTGGACAATGAGTGTGAGCCAAGCTATACCTTCCTGCCAAATCATCCATTTGTGGTGGGGAAGGCTGAGAGACAGTAAGTCCCTTGTTGCTATCTGCCTTCTGGATGATGCTAGGCAACTCCAGGAGCAGTGTGCCAGCAGCTGGTAGCGGCGTAGTAGCTGACATATGAAAGCCAGAGGCGGCTGAGCATTTGCTCAGCCTCCTGCTACCCCACTCCCTAGCTGGGAATCAGCAGCAGGGCTGTTTGGAGGATTGAGGCGTCAGGGTGAGGTCCACATGGCTGGAACTGAGGCTGCCCTCGCAGATGGAGGGCAGGTCAAAGCTCATGATGTAGCTGGTCTGGCAGCATGGGCACAAACCAGATCATGTTGGTGTACATTTTCTTCATAGTGCTTTTAGCTGGCTGATGAAAAAAGGGGAGCCGATTGCCAGGTCTCACCGTTATTTATAATAGACCGGGGTGGGGCCCACACAGTGTCGCACTGCGTGTGAGGGGTAAACCTACTAGCGATAGCCTTAAAGGGACTCTAAGCAAGTTTAACAACAAATAAATGTATAGAACTGTACAATTTCTTCCTCATACATGCTCCAACAATGTCCTGGTCACTAGAAAGAGCCCAAGCATTTTCACCGTAGTTGTCTCTATATGCATGTAAAATTATATTAGTTATTAATAGAGCTTGTTTGGGTCAAACACACACCGTACTTTCCAGAGGAACTCTCATGGAGTTTCATGCGCATCCACGCTTAGGCGTAGCATTTGCTATCGCTAGCTAAAAGCTGCAGAGAGAGGTGTGTTTGAAGCATGGATCCCAGACCACAACCAAGAGTTTTTTCCAGCATGACAGAAAGGGATAAACTTGAGGCAGATCAACAGAGGTAAAGATTGGTTCGGCAGTTGAGAGGTGGAAAATGCAGAGAGAATCTCGGCATGAGAGAAGACCCGCAGTCGGCGTCATTTTTGCTTGAAAGGTAAGAAATTATTACTACGTGGGGAAAGAGTTGTGTCAAATTCTTTGAGCGACTGAGTAAGTCATCTTCTCGGGAAGAAAATCTTTGGGTTAGAATGCTTGAACACCTGCTCGTTAAGCTGCGTGGGTGGAGAAGAAGCTTCGGAGCGCCTGTTGAATTAAACTCGATGCTTCTGTGTGTCTCCTCGGACTCTCCCAAGCTCTGTGAAACCCGGAGTCATCTGAACCTGTCTCTGTGCCAGCCCATTGCCCTGAGATTGATCATTGTTGAAAAAAAAGTCAGTTTTAACAACTTTGAAATCTGAGTCCAGCCTGAGTTCTGCATGTGGGTCAAACTCTTATCTGAGTCCATGAAAAGTTGATGCTTCCAGGAGTTTCCACATATTTCCCGTAGTAGGAACATTTTTAACCTGTCTGACGTGCTCACAGCTGATTTGGTTTAAATATTATACATCACATTTATTATCTCAGTCGAAGTAATGTCTGCAAATCTGTAAACTGTCGAATACAGGTCTGACTCTGCTGCAAGTGCACGTAGAGCATGCGCGCCTCATGCACAAGCTTACAGTTAAGGCTGCTGTTATGTGTTTGGCCTGACGGGGCAATCGCAAGCCCAAAAATTTCAAACTCTTTACAGTGGCTTTAAAGAGCAGATTTCAGGTTAAATATGTTCTAAAATGCACATGACATGTTGTCCAAAATGATTATTTGAAACTTTTATTGAAGGTATTTTTGTTTTTACATACATAACGCCACCCACAATTTTTTAACTTCATAAAATTTCATAATGCCCTGCAATGGACTGGCCACCTGTCCAGGGTGTCCCCTGACTCTTACCTAGTGAGTGCTGCTGGAGATAGGCCCCAGCTCCCTGCAACCCTGAACAGGAAGAAGCAGGTTTAGAAAATGGATGGATGGAAAATGTCCTAATCCGGATCTGTGACATAAGCAAAGGGAGTCATACTGTATACTGCATGCAGTCCCAGCCCCCCAAGCAGGCATGTTATTGAGAGTCAGTGTGTTCACTAGTTTAAGATTGTGTTCATTTGTCTTAAAATAGAAAACTATTGTGTTTGTGGAGGTTGTATAAATAGCTGACTATCAGGACGAGTCCACAAATTTCCAAATAAAAAGAAAAACGGCATCATCTTCTGGTGCGTTTTGTCCAGCTGAAAAGAAGAGATTTCACTTCTGCCTCAGCTACAAAAAACGTAGTCGTTTGTGGCGCTCACTTCAGACCGGAGGATTACCATCCCAGTGATGTCCTGGAGTTCAACACGGGATGCAGAAGCAAAAATGGTAAATGTCCTGTATTTGTATAACAGTTTTCTAGTCATTCAGACCACTCAAAGCGCTTTCACACTACAAGTTTTACATTTACCCATTCACACAACCCGAGATGTACACCAGGGGGAGAGGGTGGGGGCTAACACTTACACAGCCTGATGTGCAAATCGGGGGGCAACATGGGGTTCAGTGTCTTGCCCAAGGACAATTCGACATGTGGTGGTGGAAGCCGGGATCGATCCACCAACCTTCCGATTGGGAAACGACTGCTCAACCCACTGAGCCACAGCTGCCCCACAAAAATCAGGTGCGACTCAAGGCACAGCTCCTTTAGTGCACCTAACTTTATTTGCACCGCTGTCACTTTGGAGTGCCTACTGGTCACCAAACGCCGAGGCCGCAGAAGGAAGAGGGGTTCCCGGGCTGGTGTACAGTCCAGGCAGAGGAAGCTGAGGGGGTGTACGCCCTGGGACACTGGGCCCGGATCATCTGGTGGTCCGCGTTGTTTGCTGCGGGTTCCTGTGCACGACCCTGGTGTGGATGCAGCCCTCACGCCGCTAGACCGGGCTCCCCGCCCCTGCTGTTGCAGTTGGATCATTGCTTTCCGGCTCGACCGGCCTGGCGTCCCCGCCCGCGTGAGCGCGTCCTGTGGGCCGTCGTGTTGGAGGATACCCCCCTGGTTGCTTCGAGATGCCGTGCGAGTCAGCGTTCATCTCCAGCTGAGTGCGCACAACTGATACGTTTTGCTCTTCTCAACACGCGTTCCATCGCGAACAAGGCGCATTTTCTGAGTGACTTATTCTCAAGCGAGTGCCTGGATTTTATGGCCCTGACTGAGACTTGGCAAAAAGAACAGGAGTTTATTCATCTGAATGAGGTCTGTCCTGCAAACTGCTCTGCGGTCGGGACACCGCGGATTGCTCGGCGTGGAGGTGGTCTGGCCCTCATTTACAAGGACAATTTTCCATGCAGACAAATGAAGCCGGAGCCCTATAAGTCTTTCGAGCTTTAGTTGACTAAGGTGGGAAATACTCAATCTTTTTATTGTGTTCTTATCTACAGACCCCCTGGTCCTGCACGTGAGTTTCTTAGTGAGTTTTTGACTTTTTATCCTCGGTAATTAAATTGGACAGAGTGCTGATTCTTGGGGACTTTAATCTTCACATAAATGACTCCTCTTGTCTTGCTGCATCTGAGTTTGTAGCACTCACTGACTCATTTCTTTTTAAGCAGCATGTGACTGGTCCAACACATAAAAAAGGCCACACTTTAGATTTAGTTTTCTCCTTTGGCCTGGACATTGATTGTCTAAATGTGGTGGATGTTCATGTGTCTGACCATTGTTCTGTGTATTTTAATGTGTCTTTTAAAGTGGACATTTACACTGAAGATAGGGTCTGTCAGAAGCGTTTTATAAACCAATCTGTTGTTACTCAATTTTCTGAAAAATTTCAGCCTTGTCTTGATGATGTTCATGATGCAGAAACATATATGAATCGCTTTAATGACCAGTGTGAGTTCGTGCTGGACATGGTGGCACCAGTAAAGCGAAAAAATGTTTTGTCTAAAAAGTCCCAGCCGTGGCTAAATGAAGAGATTGC
>SSNP01000341.1:9392-39392 GCA_006937955.1 Pachypanchax playfairii
ATGTTGTGCTCCTGGGTGTGGCCCAGAGCCATGATGTTCTGGCCCCAGGCATGTCTACACCGCTGGACATGTGCCTGTACCAAGGATGAGGATGAAGGGACATTCTCGGAAGGAAACAATGGGGGTTGGTAACCAAGGGAAATCTCGAAAGGGGATTTGTTAGTTGCAGTAGATATTTGCACATTGTGCGCGTATTTGACCCATGATAAGTGCTCACTCCAGATGGTCGGGGTGAAGAAGCACAGGCAACAGAGGGTGATCTCAAGCTCCTGGTTCATATGCTCTGTCTGCCCGTTGGTTTGGGGATTGAGCCCGGAGCTAAGGACCACCTTGGTACCCAATGCCGAGAAGAACTCCTTTCACACCTGGGAGTTGAACTGTGGTCCACGGTCCGACAGCACCTCCTTGGGAAGGCCGTGCAGCCGAAAGACATGTTGCGAGAGGTGGGAGTCAGCCAGTTGATTACGGCTTGGATCTTGCCCGGGTCTGGCTTCACCTGCTCGCTCTTGAATATAAACCCAAGAAATGACATGAATTTCATGTGGAACTCACAGTTCTCGGCTTTTACAAACAGACGATTTTCAAGGAGTCTCTGGAGGACTTGACAGACATGGACCTTGTGCTCCGCAACTGAGGAGGAGAAGATTAATATATCATCCAGATATACAAACACGAAGGAGTTCAAAAAATCTCGGAGAACATCATTAATAAGTGCTTGAAAAATGGCGGGGGAGTTAGTCAAGCCGAAGGGCATCACCAAGTACTCGAAATGGCCTAAGGGTGTCTTGAATGCCGTCTTCCACTCGTCTCCCTCCTTTATACGGACTAGATGGTACACACTGCATAGGTCCAGCATGGTGAATTTTGTCGCTCTCTGCACAGATTCAAACGCAGAAGACAACAAAGGTAAAGGGTATTTATTCTTTACCATAATCTGGTTGAGGCCGAGGAAGGGGTGCAGGGGTGTAGAGATCCATCCTTTTTAGACACGAAGAAGAATCAAGCGCCAGGGGGTGAGGAGGAGCGACGGATGAGGTGAGTGTGTCCAAGCTGCCGGCTCTTCCCCGGCAGCAGCAGGGGGTGATTTAGCGGGGCGAGGTGAGTCAGGCCGGTGGGAAGCCGCTCTGGGTGGAGAAACTATTCTTTCCTCTTCACGCTGTTGACCAGACAACTTTTTATCCACACGGATGGCGAGGGTGATGAGATCCTCCAGTGATGCGGGTTCATCTCGGTAGGCCAGATGATCACGCAGGTGTTCCACCAACCAGATTCGGCTGCCAGGGCTCTAAAATCAATAGCAAAGTCTGCCACTGACTGTTGCCCCTGCTTCAGGTGGCGGAGGTGTTGCATGATCTCCGTCTTGAGTACCCCTGATCCTGGGGGCTATGTTGTCTGGGGTATCAGCCCCCCTGTAGGGTCATAGCAAATTGGCCTCAGGTGTACTAGATTATTCCACATATTCAAACCAGAAAAATTAATTTTAAACAAAGAAAATAAAATTAGATGACAATAATTAACCTTCTCTTTCTTTAATGAAAGATGTCTTTAATTGCATAAGTTGGTACTTTTGTGGCTGAATCTATATGATTAGTTCTATATGAACAACAGGCAGTTTATAGTACTCATGTACAGTCATGGTCAAAAAGTTTTGGCTGTGGTTTAAGCCTATAGCTTAAATAGTTTAGTTCATATAAAAAAAAACATTTTAACTGTATTTTACTATAACTAAAAAAAACAAAAAAAAACGCTAATTTAAATTTACAGTATGTAAGAATTAGACTTTGTCCTCAAATCAGAGTCCACAGTTCATATAGAAAACCAACCCGTACCCTCTCAGCGACATCCCCTCCCTGATGTTACTGCTGGGTTGCCAGTTCCAATGTTGATCCTGGTTTAGTTTCTCTTGTATTAGTTCAGTTTTTGGGAAGGATGTGGTGGTTTCTTAGGTTTACTACAAGTTACCCCAAGGCTGCTTCTTTTACTCTTTACTGCTGGTTGTTGTGGAATTCCAGCTGTTGTGTTGAAGACTTGGTAACCTGCAGGTTGACATGTGATTCACTATGGAACCAGGAAGTCTGGACATGGAATAGTTGTAGTAAACAATGATTCTGTCCTGGAACAGAAACTAGAGACCACCCAGCTGACTGAGATCCAGATCTGTTACAATGGAGGAACATTAAACTGTTGGGTTAGTATTTACCTGTAATATTTGGATATACTGTACATTTAAAACAGTTCGGAAATTTCATTCATCATTCATTTTGTTTCCTAAAGGACAGTCCAACATCAAGAGTTTGAGAACCAGAATAAGATGGAAAAGTTGATCACTTTATCAGACCCCACCTTCTCTGCTCAGGATTTTTTTTCTTTGTCTCTGTTTTTCTTTTGTTTATGAGTTTTAACAGAAATTCTGAAATACCTCTGATGTACCACTAGGGGTCCACAAAATCAAAATACAGTTTAAAAAACTATTTTCTCTTAGCCAGTGGATGTTTAAAAGCTCTTTGATACATTGACAGTTTCTACTCACTTATTCAACAGTTCCAGATACAATCAAAGTTTAATGCTGACAAGATCAGAATAAAACAAGAGAGATAAAGAAAATTTGATAAGATTTTATTGTTATTTTTATGGGTTGCATGGTAGAACTGTTGCCCTGCAGCAAGAAGGTTCTGGGTTCAAAACCAGACCAGGACCTCTCTGCGTGGAGTTTGCATGTTCTCCCTGTGCATGTGTGGGTTTTCTCTGAAGACTCCAGCTTCTTCACACAAACCAGACCTAGGTGTGTTTGTCTGTCTATATAATAATAATTTACATTTAAAAGGAAAATGCTGAGAGGAATGACTGAGACTCAAAACAACCAATAAAACCCTGTGTAGAAAACCCTGATAGCTGGCAGATGGTAGAACTGTAGAATTTATTTTGTATAGAATGAGAATGAGTCACAGAGAGATGTGGTGGTTTGATTTTAATCAGGAAGGCCTCCATCTTAACTAGAACATTTTTCTGTTGAGTCTACATCTTCAACTTACACATACCAGAGTTTACTTCAACTACTCTCCTAGCTTAGAACAAAAACATAGTGACAGATTAAAATTATTTATTGTAGATGAAGTAGTGTTTGTACATATCTGTGACTTGTTCAGGATACATCCATCTTCTTGCTTATTGTCTGTTAGGAACAGCTCTAGATCTCCTCCTGCAGTTACATACAGGACAATGTGAGTACAGAAAAGAGATGAATGGAGGATATTTTTATGACAAAGTTTCCAAATATTCACCAGAACTCTTCCAAGAAAGTCTGATTAATCTCATGGTAAGATGGCAAAGACTCTGTTTTCTGTATCAAAACAAAAACATTTCTGTTTCATTTGTGTGATTCATCAACTTAATCCGTCTCTGTTTTTAATAATCATGTGTTCTTCTTCCTTGAATTAGTTTTCATCAAACTGATTTTTTCATAATGTGTGTAACTGATTTTTTGGGAATTTCATGGTCCTCTTTCAGACATGTAAGAAGTTATGAAGTATTTGTTAACACTGCGTACCCAAAGCTGACACACATCATGTGCAAGCATGAGCAGTGACTGTGGTGTGACGAGCAGTACTTCCTGTTTGAAAGAGATCACATGTTCCATGAGATGACAAATTTTAAATAAGTTCTAAAATGTATCTGAGTGATATTCAGTTACTCTTTGCTCTATTGTAGGTTTCCATGGGTGTAGGTCATCTGTCTCCCCTCACTTTATATACACCAGCTGTCATATTGTACCCACAATGAGACTTTTATACCAGTCAGATACAAAATGGTTCAAACATTTAAATAATGCTTTTGTACACAGGTAGGCTGACAGACAGACAGACAGACAAACAGGCAGGCAGACGGGCAGACAGACAGGCAGGATGGCAGACAGACAGACAGACAGACAGACAGACAGACAGACAGACAGACAGACAGGCAGGCAGGCAGGCAGGCAGGCAGGCAGGCAGGCAGGCAGGCAGGCAGGCAGACGGGCAGGATGGCAGACAGGCAGGCAGACGGGCAGGATGGCAGGCAGGCAGGCGTGCGGGCGGGCGGGCGTGCGGGCAGGATGGCAGACAGGCAGACAGACAGGCGGGCAGGCAGGCAGACAGACGGGCAGGATGGCAGGCAGGATGGCAGACAGACAGACAGACAGACAGACAGACAGACAGACAGACAGACAGACAGACAGACAGACAGACAGACAGACAGACAGACAGACGGGCAGGCGGGCAGGCAGACAGGCAGGATGGCAGACAGACAGACAGACAGACAGACAGACAGACAGACAGACAGACAGACAGACAGACAGACAGACAGACAGACAGACAGACGGGCAGGCGGGCAGGCAGACAGGCAGGATGGCAGACAGACAGACAGACAGACAGACAGGCAGGATGGCAGGCAGGCAGACGGGCAGGATGGCAGACAGGCAGGCGGGCAGGCAGGCAGACAGACGGGCAGGCAGGCAGCAGGCAGGCAGGCAGGCAGGTAGACAAACAGACGGACGGACGGACAGACAGGCAGGATGGCAGGCAGACAGGCAGACAGACAGACAGACAGACAGACAGACAGACAGACAGACAGACAGACAGACAGACAGGAGAAACATAACCGTGTTGGAAATAAAAATAAATGAGAAATAAAAAATCTGTCTATCATTTTAACTTCATCTTGAAACTAAAACTTTTAGCTCAGAGTGACGGGTCTTTGGACCAGATGATCAAGAATCCGCGGAGACGATGTTCTGACAGACGTTCTCTAAAACGTGACTGTGGTACGTCTTCACTTAATGAACACATTGAGGAAACAACTTGATTAGCAAACTAATCTGGTTTGAGCTGTGCAGATTTTATTAGTGCAAATAACGTGTTTATAGAATAATAGTTTAATCATCACACCCTCGTCCCAGTCACATGACTTTTATATACGATTATTCAACGTTCTACATGAAACTGCTGGTAACATGTTGGGCTAAATATAACAGTTGTTACATGGATGTTGTAAAATCTTTGCACTGAGATAAGCCAAAGATAATTTCAGCATTAATAATCTTCTTCAAATATTTTTGGTTTTGTTTGTTTGAGTTATCTTTATCTAAAATGATGCCAGATGTGTCGTAACCATGTTGATCTATGATCTCATGTTTCTCATGTTTCCCATAATAGAGTCTCTTTTGAATCAGATAAAATACACATTTCACCATCTTTGTGCATCAGCTTTATTTATTGTACTGACAGATCACAGCAAGCTGCTACATATTTTCATTCAGTGGGAAACAAATGGTGGCTGGACTCGGTGACTGTGGTCCAGATTTATCATCTATGGGGACAGCTGTTTTTCCTGAGGCTGAATTTAGAATTTAAACTGCCATAAACTCTAAACATCCATTATGTTCTCCTTTGAACTGAACATCCGTTTGCCCGTACTAGATTAATGCAGCCACTGTGACATCATCGCTTTTTGATGTATTACTTTGGAACTTTGCCCTTTTTATTCCTGCTGAAATGTTTGTCATGATCAACAAAAATGGAAACTGAACTTAGTAAAGATACACAACAAAGACTTGTTTGTGAGACACTCTGTCTGCTTCTAAGGCCAGTTTAAAGTTCCTGTATCATGTAAAATCAGCTGTTTGTATCTTTTAACCATGTTATGATGTTATTTCCTTATTAAACCTCCAGAGTGGTTTTTGGTTTAATACACACATTTCTCAGTAATCCTCCTGCATCCTGCGCTCTGAGCAGCTGCTCCACTCTCTCTAGAAAACCACTGACTGTAACATAGTGATGTAACAATGTTACACCAGGACCCGCCCGGCGTGTCCGTGCTGCCCCTGCTGATTAAACACACACACCCCGAGCTGCCAGAGTCTGAAGCAAGACACTAAACACCACCGTTTGTAGTATTTTACTTTCTAAAAATGTCTCAGTGAAAATGTTCATTTAGTTGTGAGAGTTACAGGAATTTATTCACCATTTTATTCAGGCAGCTTGAGGGGCAGCACTCATGAGGGGGGCCTGGAGGAGAGATGGGATAAAGGAGTCAATCAAGTCCAGGGGACCATCAACCTGGACAAGGGGCCTATCAGGTCTCACACACCTGGAATTCCCTCCTCTAGAGACCATGTGGGCGGGGCCAGAATAGCAGAACTGA
Source organism: Pachypanchax playfairii (assembly GCA_006937955.1). NCBI lineage: Eukaryota > Metazoa > Chordata > Actinopteri > Cyprinodontiformes > Aplocheilidae > Pachypanchax > Pachypanchax playfairii. Next base: position 15,570 of record SSNP01000341.1, read on the forward strand.
CAGATCTCTTAGGTTGGTCACGCCCCCAGGGAAAGACAGCTGATAAAGACATTAACATCTGGTAACACTTCTGATGAAGACTAATGATGACAGTGGAAACTTGTTAAGGTAAAGAAGATTCTTTATTTTTGACTAAAGAAAAGAAACGTGAGATAAAACCGAATGAACTCATTGATGTTTTAACTTCATGGAGAAAACATCGAGATGACTTCCTGAAGTTTGCATCAACTGTGATTATTTTGAGAGAACATTTATCATGATTTTTTTCAACACATTCAAAATTCAAGTGATGTGTCAGTGAAGCTCTGATTCATAGGAGGAAAGTGTGAAGCCTCGTGTTTCCTGGCAGTCAACAAACTCCTTCACAAATGATGTTTGCAAACTGTTGCAGCTCAGTGAGAAACAACCTTAAAGCATTTCCTGCTTTTTCATCCTGGCAACTTTAAAGGGACTGTATCATGCTATTTTACAGTTTTCAACGTCTGGGATCGGCACATATATGATAAAACCTTACTGTTTGAGTTATATTCACTTCATTTGTCCTGAAATATAACTTATATTCTCGAGTTATTCTGTGACCAGGAAGTAAAAACGCTCAGTTTACCTAAAACCCCGCCTCCCAACTGTGACTGCGATTGGTCTGTTTAGAAACACTAAATAAACTTCTGTAACTCTCGCAGTCAAATGCACATTTTCGACGAGAAATGTTTAGAATGAAATAAAACGAAATGGAGGTGCTAATTTGTCAGAGGACGCTCGGTGGTGAGGAGCGTCTGGAGGGAAGGACGGTCCACTCGCGACTGGATGCGATCCGACCCGGGAGATGACACCCGACTGGGATCAGACGGGTGAGGTGAGACAGGTCGTAGGCGAGGAGCGGGTTTCTGGAGGCAGCGACCGTAGTCGCTGACTGCGAGACCAGCAGCCAAAAAAGGTGGACAGAGAGAGAGAGAGACATCGAGCGGGACAGGTCTGATGCTGGATTAATAAAGCAGCGGATAAAGCAGCACGGAGGCTAACAGGAGCTCTGTGTGGTGAGGGTGAGTGACTGTGTCTTTTATCCGGTGGTGGGACGGGCTGCGGTGACGTGGAGCTCAGCTGTAAAGCTGGATTCATACTGATATGTGATTAGCAGGGTCGAGTTGATAAGTCTTTATTAGCAGCTCATGCTAATAAAGAGCAGCAGGTGGTTGAAGTGTGGGAACTCTGGGCTGTAGGTTAGACATCTGCCGTGATGAGCTCCTGACAAATCGTTTCGGACTCTTGCAGCTCGCCTCGTACCTACTACAGGGGCAGCAGGGATTGGTCAGGACCTTCCTGATACGACACCGTGACGTAACGGAGTTCAATTCAGCCGTTTTACATGAGCGAGTAAAGCAGCTGCTCAGAGCGCAGGTTTCAGCAGGATTACTCGGGAATGCACGAATTAAGCCAAAAACCACTCTGGAGGTCTTTTAAATAAAGAAATAGCATCACAACATGGTTAAAAGCTCCAAAAAGTAGATTTTTCACAGCCCCCTCCTTACCCGTGTCCACTGGGCGCCAAAGACTGTGGAAGACATAACATCTGCGTTGTCCCAGAGACGATGTCCTTGATAACTCTCCTCATACAACCACATACACTGATTACATTCACATCCTCAAGAAAGTTCTCAACATGTCTCGTGAACCCCCCCCCTCTGACCTTACGTGGTCTTATTCATATTTTTTCCTAACACACAGGCTGATGCGTGCTTATGTGTATGTATTTGTATGTATTCTCCTGTGTGATCTTGGCTGGCCAGAACGACGTGCGCCGGGCACACTGTGACCCTCGGCAGCCTGGAGAGTGAAGGCCAAGCTGTTCTCTGTATCTCCAGTTGAATTTCCCTTCTGGGATAAATAAAGTATTTTTCATTTCATTTCATTTTTCATGATACAGGACCTTTAAAAGGATTCAAACATTTTGGAGTGTAAATGTAACATCATTTAATAATGTCTATGTTTTTATAGGTCAAAGATCAAAGACATTTTAACAGGAAAATTTTCATATTCATTTAATATAAAGATGCTGTTTTCACCACAGTCAGTCAGTCACTGGTCTTGTTCAGGGTCACGGGGATCTGGTGTCTCCAGTGGTCACTGTGTGAGAGGTGGGGCTACACCTGGACAGATTACTTGTCCATCACAGGACCCAAAATAGTCTTAAAATATTTTTCCAAATTGTTTCCTATTAATTTACTCTAATGAAAAACACCATAAATACTAAAGAGATGTAACGTGGGTTATCTAAGGATTTTTTGACTGTACACAATTTTTCTGTAAATACTGAATCCAGATCAGGGGAATGATGATTGTGATATCCATATTAAATGAAATGCATCATCACTATTCCTCTCACCAACAAGTGAGCAGGAAGTGACTAATATTATTATGAAATGTAAAAGTAAGTCATACGGACTGCCATGATATGATGGTTGTAAAAAAAAGATGCAAGTAATATTGTAAAACCTTCAACGCATATTTGTAATTTATCACTTCAGTCTGGTTGTTTTCCAAAGAAGATGAAGATTGCCAAAATCATACCACTATTCAAACATAACAATCCACATAACTATACAAATTATAGACCAATTTCTCTATTACCTCAATTTTCCAAAATACTTGAGAAACTGTTTAATTCAAGGCTTGAAAATATTTTAGAAAAACATCAAATTATAAATAAAAGCCAGTATGGTTTTAGAGCAAATAGAACTTCATCCATGGCAATAATACAAGCAATACTAACGCATTAGATCAAAGTAAAGTAGCAGTAGGAATTTTCATCGATTTAAAAAAAGCCTTTGACACAATTAATCACCCTTTTCTGTTAAAAAAAATGCATAAATATGGACTACAAGGAGTAGCTGGTGATTGGTTGAAGAGTTATTTGAATGGGAGGACACAATATACAAAAATGGGTTCATATATCTCAGAAACATTCAGTATACTGTGTGGTGTTCCACAAGGTTCTGTATTGGGTCCAACGTTATTTAATGTTTATATTAATGATATTTTTGATGTAATATGGACGTTAAATCTCATTATTTTTGCGGATGATACAAATATATTTTACTGTAGTGAAAATTATGATGAATTGGCGAATACTGTGAATAAAGAATTAACCATAATTAATAATGGATGGACATGAACAAATTATCTTTAAGTATAGAGAAAACCAAATTAATGATTTTCGGAAATTCAATAGAAAACGTGAACGAACATAAATTTTTGTGGATAATAATTGATAACAAACTGCCTTGGAAATCCCATGTCCAGTATATAAAAACAAAAATAACAAAAAATCTCACAATAATAAATAAAGTTAAATCATATCTTGATGTAAATGAGCTTCGCACATTATATTGGACATTGGTACTCCCATACTTTACGTATTGCGTTGAAGTATGGGGAAATACTGTATCTACCACAGCACAATAATCCCACTAATAACGACACAGAAACGAGCAGTGTGGATTATCCATAAGGTTGGTTATTTACATGACACTCATGAATTTTTCATTCAATCCAAGTTATTAAAATTTACTGATCTCGTAAAATATAATACTTATGCAGTTTTATACAAAGCATTTAATTGTCTATTACCAGCTAACTTGCAATGCTATTTTACTATTCGAGAAAAACCTCATAACTTGAGAGGTTATAAAAATTCTCATTTCCTATTTGCCGTACTACAAAAAACACTTCTGCTTATTGGTTCAAGGAGTGAAACTTTGGAACAGTCTGGACATACACTGTAAACAATGTAAAAATATTCATCAATTTAAGTTGATATATAAATAGCAGGTCCTGTCACAGTATATAAGTATTGGGAAATAATTTTCCCTTATTAAATAACTATTAGTATTAATAATATATTTCATAATAATATATTGAAAAGGTGTTACTTGGATATAAACTGTTATCTTATTAACATTGTTTGACATTTTGTAATGACCATTATTTCTTTGAGCTGTTGTTACCATTGTTGCTATTGGCAATATTTGTTCATATTCAAGGTATATACAATGTGACAAAATGTGACAATTACAATGCATTACTGTAATATACATTACATTACGTTATGTTATATTGAATCGTATTATATTGTTTTATAATATATTATATTATGTTACAGCTGTTAACAAACAAACAAACAGACAGACAGACAGACAGACAGACAGACAGACAGACAGACAGACAGACAGACAGACAGACAGACAGACAGACAGACAGATAGATAGATAGATAGATAGATAGATAGATAGATAGATAGATAGATAGATAGATATCAGGTATCAGAAATTGTAAATTTCATGTGTTTGTATTTTGTGTATATATATTTGACACGTCATCGACATTGTTATGGCATATCATTGTGTGGCTATGTATATTGCCTGAAAAAAATAAACTTCAAATCAAATCAAATCCTAGAAAAAGTTAAACAGCTGATCTTGATGGATGTGAATCAGTCTTAATCTAATACAGGAAGAGATTTACAAGATAGTTTCAACGTTTGTTAAAACGAAATTACCAAGAACTGAGACACAGTCAGTTATTGTATAAGTAATTATAAAAATATCCTAAATTCCATTTTAATTATCTATGTCTAGACCTCACCCTAACTACCAGAGCCTAATTTTAGCATTTAAGTTAACCCAATCAACCTTCTCTTCAGCCATAATCCTGAATGTAAGGGATCTAACATTGTTTTAAAAGTCCTCACTTTTTCACATGCAACATGTAACTAATAACACCACTAATCAAAAGTTAATCAACTGTTAAAGTTGAAATAAAAATAATCTGAATCCTGAAGAACGTCAGGTTTTTGTATGATATATAGATCTTCTTTTATCAGACCAGAACAAATCTACAGCAAACTGATGACATCATGACAGACTTTCAGTACTTTTGTTTAAAGAGAAGTGTTACTCCTGGGAAGACTTGATGAATTTTCTTTTTTTTATAACATTTTTAGATGAAATACTAGAAGCTTCTATATTTAGATTAAATCATTGATCTTTTATTCACCTGTTCTAATCCTGTTATGAACCTTGAATCATACAAACCAGATTTTAAGTCTTCAATTTATGAGTTTACGCTTTCTTCAAGATTGTATCAATTTTATGTCAAAACATGTTGAATGACGTCACTTTTTAAAGTAAAAGGTCAAATTACAGATTAAACGACCTGAACTCAGAAACGTTGGGACGTGTTGGGACAGTGTCAATAAAAACAGAATGTCAACATTTACAAAGATCATAAACCACATTCATCTCCAACAAAACATAAACAACATAAAACATGTTAAAACTGAGATCTTTAATCTATTTATCAATAAGAGCACAAAACTGCCTGTTAGCAAACATTTTTTCTCCAAAGGCGTGTTCCTGATTTACAGATCATTTACTAAGATTGATTGTGCAATTAATAACAGGCGCAAACAGCAATATTTAAATGAGGAGTTTGCCGGTGCGATTCTCTTGTGAGTACATGAATGGCAGCAACCTGTTCCAGAAAGGAGGAGGTGGGTGGAGTCATCTAAAAGATACTATGACATCACTAAAGCTGGAGAAGATCAGATACATTTTATAACATGTGGCGTCCGAGCCAGGAATTGCACCAAGGATCTTCTTGCTGCACGGCAGCAGCACTAGACCACTTCTCCACCGTGCAGCAGACCCTCAAACTGAAGCCACTAAAAATAAAAATCTGTCACAAATGAGAAGATATTTCTAAAATATTGATGTTCAATAAGGAACGTCCCACCTGACTTATTATCTGTTGTACAATAACTAACCATTATATAAGTTTTAATTAGTAAATGTTGTACACAGAGGATTAATTAAGGTTAACTAGCAGTTATTTTAGCAGCACTCAGAACTCAAACCAAACGGTAATGTGATGTCATAACTAATGAATGAACTCAGAATATTTTAACAAAAATCATTTATTATCACAGCTTCCGACGAGTTTACAAGAACACAACAACATTTACTACACAGTGTGTATTCTTAAAGCTAAATACTAGATTCTCATGTTTGTGTATCGATGACTGACAACATGAAGTATTGATAAGAAAAATTACATGAATGTGAAACAACAATGTTCATCGCTCCTGATGAGGTAGAAATGATCCAAAGAAAATTCATACAAAATCCAAAATACTCTAACAATTTATGATGCATCAGACTCAATTAATTTTATTTCTGCTCATATTAAAATCAACAGCAGAAAAAATACTAGTTAAGTTTAGCATTTTAACTAAAAACTTGTGAAATAAAGACATATTTTTATCCTGTTTGTCCTCAAACCTTCTTTTCTGTGCCGCAGTTTTAATTTTTAATGTTTATAAGCTGTATAATTTGATTTCTACTCAGTTTAAATTCTCACTTAGTTTTTAAACCCAAACTGATTGTATCATGTATCATTTACCACACAGTCAGTTTTACATCAACAACAACAATGAAGACAAATTCAATATTTTACTACTTAGAGTATGTAGTTAGTGTTTGTCAGTGATAAATAACATGTTTTATGTTTTGTTTAACTTGATGCTTCTTCTTCTGTGGTTTTGTAAGAAGGGAGGAACGGCAGGTACTGGAAAATTTTATACCTTTTAAACAACCTGTTACAGAAAGGGATTTCATAGCATGACGGATCACAGGAGTTCTGCATGTCCCCTTGCACCTTGTCCTTCCAGCTACTGATGCCCCGCTCTTTCTCAGTACCTGAAAAAGAAAAAGTAAGCGGTAGAGACGACGGGGCTTTTATGATCACTGGTGTTTAATATGTTTTTCATACCTGGAATAGTATTATCAAGGACAAACCCAAAAAATCCACCAATGAACATATGTGTGGTGAAGAGCACGACGATCACTTGGTCCAGTTCTTCTATCCCTTCAAACACAAATAAAAGATTCATTAGTTACAATAATGTCTCTTCAATCCAACAGTAGGACAGGTGAACTGTCCAGGTGTAGCCCCGCCTTTCACCTAGAGACACCAGCTCTCTATGACCCTGAACAGACTGACAGCAGCATGTAGACCTGATCTGTGTTTTACAGGTTACGTAATACTGGGGCGGAAATACGGGAAAGGAGTCGTGACGCGGGTCACGTGATTTGAGGGAAAAAAATCCTGTTTAAAAGCGAGTAACTTGCTGTTCACGGCAGAACAAGCAGGGATTTCAGTAGAGCAAGGTAGCAGATAATTCAGGTGAGCTGAGTTTGGTCACTGTTTACTTCCGGGCGAAACTGGTGACGCGGGTTACGTAATACTGGGGCGGTCACGCGGGTGTCAGCCTGTTGCAATTAGCTTAGCCAATCAACTGTGTGATTGTTAGGTATATAGCCAGACACATTAGACTGAGCGTCAGCGTGTTTGGTCCCACATCGGTAAAGACCACAGAGGGTCAAGACCTGCGAGTCTACCTGCGTGAGTCCACCGAGCACAGTAAGTACAAACCACTACACAGACACCATGTGCAAATCACACATCCCAGTCATAGTTGGGCACAGACCTCGACGCACTCTCTATAGACAACGTAATCCGCACTGTCTCATCCAGCCCATGGCGTGTCGGGCTGCCACATCCTCCGTTACCCTCGGCCTCTGGAACTGTCAGTCCGCAGTTAACAAAACAGAGTTCATCAGTTCTCTGCTGCACCTCTCCGATATACAGGTCCTAGCCCTGACCGAGACCTGGATTCGTCCTGACAACACAGCAACACCGGCTGCCCTCTCTTCTGATGCAGAATTCACACACACTCCTCGTCCTGCTGGGCGAGGAGGCGGTACAGGCATCCTGATTTCCAAAATGTGGAAATTTTCCTCCTTGCAAACCACTACTACCTGCTCCTCATTCGAATTTCATGCAGTACGAATCTCTAAGCCCGTCGCTGCCTATGTTTTGGTTTTTTACCGCCCTCCGGGAGGCAACATGGAGCAATTTATGGATGAACTGGACACAATCCTATACTTGTCCGAATACCAGCAAAAGCTCTCTAGCTTCACATCCTGCTTAAAGGCTGCCAAGATAGCTTTTTACCAAAACAAAATCCAAAATGCTCCTAACATGGGAAAACTGTTCAAAACATTCAATACTCTTCTCCGTCCTCCACCTGCTCAGCCACCCACCGGGCTGACTGCAGACATGTTCGCCACCTACTTCACCGACAAAATCGCCTCCATTAAAAATCAGTTTTTCGAGCCTGACCATCCCAGTCTGGTCCATCCTTCCTCCGGTCAATCACTCTGCTCCTTCCGCTTACTTAATGAGGACGAAGTCTCCCGACTCATAGTGGAATCTAATCCAACCACGTGTCCTCTGGATCCGATTCCTACAGATATCCTGCTGAGCATTCTTCCTGCCGTCAAACCTGCAATAACCCACATTATAAACTCTTCTATGAAAACTGGCGTCTTTCCTTCAGTTTTCAAGCAAGCCACTGTCACTCCGCTGCTGAAAAAAACGTCGTTCGACCCGGCCCAGGTAGAAAACTACCGGCCAGTCTCGCTCCTACCGTTCATGTCCAAGATCCTAGAGCGAGCCGTTTTCACTCAAGTCTCACAGTTCCTCTATGACAATGACCTACTTGATCCTTATCAATCAGGCTTTAAGCGAGGCCATTCCCCTGAAACCGCTCTTCTCTCAGTTGCAGAGTCACTACGGGTTGCCAGATCGGCTGGTCTCTCCTCAGTACTCGTACTCCTCGACCTGTCTGCTGCTTTCGACACCGTCAACCACCTCATTCTCCTCTCGACGCTATCTAAGCTTGGCATCTCGGGGCCGGTCCTCTCGTGGTTCACCTCGTACCTTGCGGAAAGATCTTTCAGAGTCTTGTGGCATGGACAGATGTCCAGTCTGCATGAGCTGGCAACGGGTGTCCCGCAGGGCTCGGTCCTTGGTCCTCTCCTCTTCTCTTTATACACCACCTCATTAGGCGAGATCATTCGCTCCCATGGCTTCTCCTACCATTGCTACGCTGACGACACTCAGCTCATCCTCTCCTTCCCTCCAGACGATACCTCCGTCTCAGTGCGGATATCTGCCTGCCTCTCAGATATCTCGGCGTGGATGAGGGATCGCCACCTTCAGCTTAATCTGTCCAAAACTGACCTCATTGTCTGTCCTGCCAGTAACTCCTTACCTCCTCAGATAAGCGTGCAGCTTGACTCCATCACGCTGTTCCCCAAAACCTCCGCCAGAAACCTTGGTGTCATACTGGACAACCAGCTGTCCTTCAAGGAGCAGGTTAACTCCGTAGCTCGCTCATGTCGATTCGCTCTTTACAACATCAGGAAAATCAGAGCCTTCCTGACAGACCATACCACGCAGCTTCTGGTCCAGGCCCTGGTCTTGTCCCACATCGACTACTGCAACTCTTTGCTGGCCGGTCTTCCGGCGTCCTCAGTTAAACCTCTGCAGATGATTCAGAATGCAGCAGCGCGTCTGGTCTTCAACCAGCCCAAGAGGGCTCATGTCACTCCGCTGCTCATTTCTCTGCACTGGCTTCCAGTTGCAGCACGCATCAAATACAAAGCTCTGCTTCTGGCTTACCAGACTCTAACACACACAGCTCCTACTTACCTTCACTCCTTCATCCAAACCTACATTCCCACGCGTCAGCTACGCTCAGCCGCTGAAAGACGCCTAGCGCTTCCACCACAACGTGGCATGAGATCATGTTCCAAACTCTTCTCCTCTGTTGTCCCCCGATGGTGGAATGACCTACCAAACTCGGTCCGATCCTCAGAGTCGGCAGCTACTTTTAAGAGCAGACTTAAAGGAGAACGCCCGTTTTTTGCAATTGGGGCCTTATTTATTCTGTGAGATGTATTTTACTCGTCATCAGTGATACTTTTGTGCGATTCGGATTCGTCTTGGAGATTTTTGATTCACACGGCAAACACCTAAACGCCAATAGACGAGAGTCGGTTGGGCCTGCGTTCGCCGACCCTAAATTGTTTATTCCGTTCCAGTGCCATCTTGAATCCTGCGCTCATAGAAATGATAAACAAAGGAAGCTAAGCCACTGCACCAATAGAATGGGCGAGCGGAGAGATGACGTCACTCTCCCATCACTGTAAAAAATATCATTTCTATGAGCGCAGGATTCAAAATGGCACTGGAACGGAAAAAACAATAGAGTATCCTAATGGCCAGATTAAAAAAATAACGGATTTGAACTGATTTTAAACCGATTTAGGGTTGGCGAACGCAGGCCCAACTGACTCTCATTTATTGGCGTTTAGGTGTTTGCCATGTGAATCAAAAATCTCCGAGACAAATCCGAATCGCAAAAAAGTACCACTGATGACGAGTAAAACACATCTCACAGAATAAATAAGGCCCCAATTGCAAAAAACGGGCGTTCTCCTTTAAGACTCACCTCTTTAAAGAACACTTTCACTCTTAATGTGGAATTGATTTATAATTTATGATAGCGATTTGGGAGTTTACCTCTACAAAAAAAAAAAAAAAAAAAATTGATACACTTGATGTGTCAGCGTCGCAATTAAACTGGACTCCAAACAGTCCGCCTCCTTATTTTGTTTCCTTCTCTTTGATTTCTTGCTTGTATGTTCTCTCAATGTAAGTCGCTTTGGATAAAAGCGTCTGCTAAATGACAGTAGTAGTAGTAGTAGTAGGACAGCAGCTGATCCTGTCCAACCAAATAGGGTCTGGTACTGTTTCACTTTTCTACAAGGGTCAAAATGACTCGTATTGATTTAAGAAAGCTGAATGATGTTGTTGATGTTTTAGAAAAGGTTGTGATGGGACTGAGATGTACCTGGGGGGCTTCAGGTACCTGGGTGTTCACCTCAACAATAAACTGGACTGGTCACTGACACCCTTTATAAGAAGGGACAAAGAGTCCTCCATCTTCAGTCCTTCGGAGTGTGCAGCCTCCTGCTACAGACTTTTTTCTGGTAGCTTCAAGCCATCCTCTACTGTGTGATCTGCTGGGCTCCAGGCAGCTCCAAGAGGGACAGGAAGAGACTTCAGGAGGACCAGCTCTGTCCTGGGCTGCCTTCTGGACTCTGTGGAGGAGGTGGGTGAGAGGAGGATCCTTAATGGACAACAGCTCTCATCTACTACATGAGACTATGGAGGAGCGGAGCAGCTCCTTCAGCGGCTGACTGAGACGTCCTCAGTGCAGAAGGTACCGCAGGTCCTTCATCCCTGCTGCTGTCAGACTGTATAATACTGATTTATAGTTATAATCATCATCAATGTGTAATAACCTGCTAATAAGTCACTTTATTTTTGTTAAAACATCACTACCTGTAAATACACAACTGTTCTAATTCATTATTCTTTGCTGTGACTCCATGAATCATCCACCCATCCATCCTCTGCTGTTCTGTAAATAAGATGCTCTGAGACTTTATATGATTTCATTTTTGTGTTTAAGTTTAAGTTTAAGTTGATTATTATTGTTGCTCATTTAATTATTTTTGCACACTGACTTATTATTGACTCATTTGTTGACATTTCCTTCTTAGTGTGTGTTTCTTTAAACAGCTGATGTACCTGGTGAATTTCTCCACTATGAGATCAATAAAGTTTTATCTTATGAAGTGACGGTGTTTGACTGTAAACCTACTGAGAGATGAACAGCTGATAGTTATTAACATGGAAGGAATTCTAACAGTAGTATTTACTACTCTGTGTTTAATATAAGTTACTTTCTTACACAGTAAAAGTTTAACATTAAAGGAAAATAACAGAAAATCCAGAGTTTTTTCTAACGTGGTGAAACTCTCTGATCTGACTCTGAGGTTTTTATTGAAGGAGGAATTTTCTGAAAGTAAATCTTTAAATCTGGATCAATCACAAACACAATTATATGAGCCTTTATTACACTGGTGCAGGAAATAACCACAGAGATGAACGTAACAATGGTTGCCAAGAAAAACTAGATCCAGGTCCAAGGACACATAAAGTCCACAGAACCTAAGACAGAACAAGTTTTTTGGAACTTGGATGAACTAATAAAACATTTTGGTGACTTTAAAATGAAGTAAGTGGAAAGAGATCGAAGGAAACCACAAACACACTGCTGTAGGTTCTTGTTGAGTGTCCCACAAGGACACGGTGAGACTGTAACATGTCTTAATATTTAAGGGTATTCAAAAGTAGATCTCAGCAGGAATGTTTCATTCAGCTCCAGTACAGGAATGTCTCATGCAGGTCTCATACAGGTCTCCTGCAGGTCCTGTACAGGAATGTCTCATGCAGGTCTCATGCAGGTCCAGTACAGGAATGTCTCATGCAGGTCTCGTGCAGGTCTCATGCAGGTCTCCTGCAGGTCTCACGCAGGTCTCATCCAGGCCTCACGCAGGTCTCGTGCAGGTCTCATGCAGGTCTCATGCAGGCCTCATGCAGGTCTCATGCAGGTCTCATGCAGGTCTCACGCAGGTCTCATGCAGGCCTCATGCAGGTCTCATGCAGGTCTCATACAGGCAGGTATGTGGACTGTTATCATAAGACTACTCAGATGCCCATTAAAGTAGAATGTGTTACCACCAGTACGAGGTGAATCCAGAGGGTTATTGAATGTGATATCCTGCATGTTGTTTGATCTGCTTCTGACAACAAACTAACTGAGTTTAACTGAATGAAGAACTGCAAACAGCGTAGACACAGTTTTACTCTGAATGCTCCATTTTTCAGTGAACCGGTTCTAAGATACGCTCACATTCATTCCAGGCCCAAAAGGCAGAAGTCAAAAGTTCAAAGCACCCTCTAAGTGTCTGACCGTATGTTCTAGTAAATCTAAGAGTGTCTGAAAGAGCTGCAGTTTGTTTACAAAAAGCACCGTCAGGTCTGTTCTCATGTGAATATATCAGCTGAAAGACTCTGGACCAGAGTGCTTTATCTGATCTGTGCAGATTACAGCCACTGACATGGGCCCAAGCCAAGAGGATTGAACTGTAAGCAGCCTAGACCTAAGAAAACCAGACAAGCCCTCATGCCCAGTGATGACTCTGGATTAGCTCTTCCCTTGGAGACACTAGCATCACATGACTTATAGGATCAAAGTCTTATGTCTGAATAGAAGAGCTGTTAAATCTTGAAGATGGAACTTTTTATGAAGTGATCATCAAAAGAACAATCCTGAAGGTTCTTTGATAGTTTCTGTAATAAATCAGTAAACCTGGTCCGTGTAACAGAAATAAAAGGAAACTGTCAGCAGAACCAGTGATTGATCCCTTTTTGGTTCTATGGGAGCACGTGATTAATAATTTAAAGTTTTACACACAACAAAGTACAATTCACAGAACTGTAAAAATTCACCTTTTAATGTGTATTACATCTTTTTCAATCCATAATGTAACTTGTGTTTGTGGTTTCCCAACTCAACCACCCAGCAGCAACAGGTCTGCTACCCACAGCTGCTACAGCTACACAAACTAATACACACAAACAACCAGCGGTCCCAGTAAACCTGGACTGGACTTAACCCTGATTAAACCCTGGACATGGGTTGAAATGTTGACCGGTCATCTCAGTACTTTAATTCTAGTCCTTGACACTTTTCTATTTATGTCACACATGATTCAACCACACTACATGATTGTATGTACATATGCATGTAATCTAGTCTGCAGTGTTTTTTAAATATTTAAATGAACATCTATTTATTTTCTTGGCCTGATTACATTAATAGCGGGAAGTAATAAGATAATAATATATGAAAATTGTCCCTGGTGATTATAAAAGATGAGTTTAAAAAGTTTGCTTGGACCATGAGAGTACTATAATTAGATTATAATTATAATAAGACCCCCCCCCCCACACACACACACACACACACACACACACACTTCCTCCAGTGAGGACAAGAAAACAGCTACAACGTCCCAATAAGAGAGGAATCAAAGTGTCCAGGGCCCAACGCTGCCCCCAACAGGCTGAACAGCTTCTTTAACTACTGAGCAAGTCACATGACTCACTTAGCATTAACAGAGCCAAAACTTTGCTATTTTCAGTCTGAGATTTTATGAACAGAAGTCAGTCAAAATGGCACATTAAGACATGATCATGTAAGATAAAAATTAACCTGTCAGTGCTGTGTTTAGATCTCAGCTGGAGGCTGAAGGTGAGGTGTTTGCCATCTGGGCCTGTGGGATTTGGCAAACACCTTGTCTGTAGGAGCTTAGGCTGGCAAAACTGCTGTAATCTGTAAACTGAGGCCCAGTGGGATCACTCAGCATGACGTTCACTGTCACACTGCGAAATGTTGAATATTTAGCAGGAAAAGTGATAGTAACTCTGACTGATACACCACAGACTGCTTCAAAATTATTTACACAATAGAAACAGGAGACCGAGTCCTTCATGGTAGAGACAGATTGTAAATACTAACCACTTTAAATGTCATCCAGGCATCACTGTCTTGATAAAATCAGACATGGAATAAAATGATTTTTGAGAAATGGTTCTGGATGCAGATAAACAGATGATCCAGATTCCAGAAAGAAAAGAAACTAAATTTGCTGCTTTCAATATATCCTGACAAGCTGATACTTGTTACTGAGGCGTGGTCTTCTAACCTGTACAGAAACAGAGGCTCCAGGTGCGCACCGTGTGCCATGTGTGTGTACGGCCTTCCAGTCAGATCTGTTGACATTACTTACTGTCTATACTGATGAGAAATCAGGGTAAAAAGGTCAAAAATAATGACAGCTGAATCAGTGGTAATACCTCCTCCTGTAGGACTGTCATGACATAAATCGGTTTAAACTGGTGTAAATATTTGTGTAGCATTTTTAATTCCCAAACAGGGTTTGGCAAAGGTATTTTAAATCCACCTGTGTCAATGATGCTGGGATTGGAGTGAAACCAGGTAGGTAACACAAGTCCACTGAAGGTAGAGAACCCGAGGATGAGGAGGTTACGGGAAGAGTTCAGGTCAACATACTGGAGAGAGAAAAGAGGAGAGAGAGATTACATGATACAGTTTGTTTACACTGGATTACAGAGTCTCAGCCCTTATTTCTTCTTCCTGGAAAATTCAATAAGAAATAACAAAAAAATTAAACAATACTAATTCAGTGTGAGATTCAGATTTATACATTTAGTCATATATTATATCAAGACCGGTTAACAAAGACCTGAGGAGTCAGCTCTGGCTATTAGCCTTCTCTAGGAGGTTGATCACACAAAAAACAATAAAATAATAGATTTTACATTATACTTTCATCTATAGCAGATGAACATATAAAGACAGACAACTCTACACGTGCTTTTACAGGTCCAATATTACGAAAAATCCAAGTTTTCTGGGAATTGGTGTTTGACCCTCTTTCGCCTTCAGAACTGCCTTAATTCTATGTGGCATTGATTCAACAAGGTGCTGAAAGTATTCTTTAAAAATGTTGGTCCATATTGATAGGATAGCATCTTGGAGTTGATGGAGATTTGTCGGCTGCACATCCAGGACAGGAAGCTCCCATTACACCACATCCCAAAGATGCTCTATGGGGTTGAGATCTGGTGACTGTGGGGGCCATTGTAGTACAGTGAACTCATTGTCATGTTCAAGGAACCAATTTGAAATGATTCGAGCTTTATGACATGGTGCATTATCCTGCTGGAAGTAGCCATCAGAGGATGGGTACATGGTGGTCATGAAGGGATGGACATGGTCAGAAACAATGCTCAGGTAGCCCGTTGCATTTAAACGATGCCCAATTGGCACTAAGGGGCCTAAAGTGTGTCAAGAAAACATCCCCCACACCAGACACCACCACCACCAGCCTGCACAGTGGTAACAAGGCATGATGGATCCATGTTCTCATTCTGTTTATGCCAAATTCTGACTCTACCATTTGAATGTCTCAACAGAAATTGAGACTCATCAGACCAGGCAAAGTTTTTCCAGTCTTCAACTGTCCAATTTTGGTGAGCTCGTACAAATTGTAGCCTCTTTTTCCTATTTGTAGTGGAGATGAGTGGTACCTGGTGGGGTCTTCTGCTGTTGTAGCCCATCCGCCTCAAGGTTGTGCATGTTGTGGCTTCACAAATGCTTTGCTGCATTCCTCGGTTGTAATGAGTGGTTATTTCAGTCAAAGTTGCTCTTCTATCAGCTTGAATTAGTCAGCCCATTCTCCTCTGACCTCTAGCATCAACAAGACATTTTCACCCACAGAACTGCTGCATACTGGATGTTTTTCCCTTTTCACACCATTCTTTGTAAACCCTAGAAATGGTTGTGTGTTGAAAATCCCAGTAACTGAGCAGACTGTGAAATACTCAGACCGGCCCGTCTGACACCAACAACCATGCCACGCTCAAAATTGCTTAAATCCCCTTTCTTTCTCATTCTGACATTCAGTTTGGAGTTCAGGGGATTGTCTTGACCAGGAACACCCCAAAATGCATTCAAGCAACTGCCATGTGATTGGTTGATTAGATAATTGCATTAAGGAGAAATTGAACAGGTGTTCCTAATAATCCTTTAGGTGAGTGTACACACATACAAAGTTGGAAAAAAAAAAACATCCATGCTGTTTTGAGTGAGATAAGGGTTTCTGAATTCGTCCTGCCTCCAGTCTATTAGTGTACTGTTCAAAATTGTCCCAGGAGGGGGTTGTGCTCTGAGGGGGTTCACAAACCCCCCGATAACTTTCTCCACCCACCAGGTACAGCAGTAACTTCTTGGACACCCGCAATTCTGTTACCGATTTGAAACCACTGGTTCAGATTAGGAAACTCAACACTGAAAATGTTGTTGTTTGCTGCTCAGAAGAACACAAAACATTTCATCAGGTACCAGATGAAGAATACAGAAGAGCAGCATGGGTTGAATTTATATATGATAGTAATGTCCCTGCTACAGTTGGCAAAAAAGGGGCTGGAGCCGAGCTGCTGCTAAAGAAGAGCTAACACTGTTCCATCCCTTTCTGGTCAAACTGGTAAGCTTGAAGAACTGCATCAGATACATGAGTAAATGTCAGACTAACCTTTCAATAACGTGCTGTTGGAGTCTTCAGGCTCAAAGTTCCTCAGTCCAAAGTTTTTAATCACATTTTAAGTTCATTTCTTGGCACTGCAGCGCTTGTTTATCATTAATTGCTAAAATCTTTGATGTGTTGCGAATGCACAGAGGCAATAGAGATGGGCGGGGCTTAGAGGTGCTAGTCTGCTTAACAGCCATGCCCACATGAAACAGAGCATTCCAAGATGAGGTGAGATGAGACAACTTTGGAAACAAGAGCTGAACTTTCAAAAAGAGCCAATTTGAACAATTTATGGTTTTTACGTGTTATTGAAGGGTAAAGGGATGATTCAGAGTGAGTGAAAAGTACATAATACGGGAGCTTTAACGTGCCACCAAGATCATGGAACCACAGGTGCATGAGGTGTAAATGTCAGCAGGATTAAAATGAGCTCAACTCATAAATGACAATTTTGTGTGAGATCAGTGTCCTGATGCTGCTACTGGCTGTCCAGATGCATTCTGTATATTACTGAGTAACACTAGTCCTGCAATCCCAGCTTATAGTTTCATATCACAGTCATTTCAACTCTGTCACTGCCTACAGAGGCCCATTAGAAAAATAACAATAGTGGGTTAAATTGGATGACTCCATGTTGAGGCTTTTGGATGACTGCCAGGTAAAGCAGATCACATGTAGCTTTAAGTGCTCGTTCTCGTTCCAATTTATCTTCCTGAAGAACTGAATATTTCTGTTTGTTTGCACTTAGTCATTGCATCAGTTATTGTGAAGTATAAAATATTAACTACACCAATATTTTGACACCTCTAATACCCAAGAGAACCTCAGGTGTTCAGTGCAAACAAGCATGTTGTTCCAATATGCAACTCAAACAGTATAGTGTTCAACTTCCTTCAAAGACTCATACAAGGTGCTTTTTAATAGAAATATCTGGATGGCGTGGGACGCTTCACACTAATGAGTTTCTGAATTCAATGCTGACTTCTGGGTTTTGGGTGTAAAGTTCTAGTAAACGCTCCCTTGGACTCCCTGCTGCTTGTTTTTCTTACCGCTCATTAAGAGAGCAGCGTGAGGCCTTTTGCAAAGAGCCAAGCAGTTACAGGCTTAGGCAAATAAACCCAGTGCAAAGTTATTATTAGTTATTATTGGCCATTTGAGCTCTGCAATATTTTCCAGTCTCAACAAATGTTCTGCCAGATCTCATCCTACTTTGTCTGTGGTGGAGGAGGAAAGGCTGACATCTGATCCACAGTCAGGAAGCTCACTGTTAAAGGTAAATAAATCATCTAAGTCTTTTATGTACAAGTGGAACATTTTTAACACAGGATGTATTTATATATTCACTCTGTCTTCAACATCCCTGCAGCTAATTGTAGACATTACAGGTTGTGGTAAGAGAAAAACGACATATTTTTTATGTTAATAATTGAAAACATATATTTGCAGGGGGTATTAATGTCGAGCAGTGCCAGAAACCTGTCCTGGTTTTATTATTTTAAAACCCCTTATAACTTTGTGGCTGGACCACCGATGACCAGCACTCGGCTCCATAAGGTTTCTTCATCCTGTTTCCCAAACAACAACATCATGTTTCAATACCTGAAAAAGGATTTGTGGTACCTGACCTGCACCTGACCTGGACCTGACCACACCACACCACACCACACCACACCACACCACACCACACCACACCACACCTGACCGAACCTGACCCGACCCGACCTCACCACACCACACCACACCACACCACACCACACCACACCACACCACACCACACCACACCAGACCAGACCTGACCTGACCTGACCTGACCTGACCTGACCCGGACCACACCACACCAAACCAAACCAAACCAAACCAAACCAAACCAAACCAAACCAAACCCGACCCGACCCGACCCGGACTCATCATCATCATCAATTTATTTATAAAGCACATTTAAAATCTGCAGTGAAGCAGACCAAAGTGCTGTACAGAAATAAAAGCAACAAATACAAAGATAAAAATAAACATACTATAAAAACAAACATAAAAACAATAAAATAAGGTCAGCAAGGGGTTAGACTGCCCCAACAGAGTTAAAAGCCTGAGAATAAAAGTAAGTCTTTAAACGGATGTTAAAAAATACTAAGAGATGGGGCGAGTCTGACCGTCAGGGGGAGTTGGTTCCATAAGCTTGGGGCGCTAACTGAGAACGCCCGCTCACCGCGGGCCTTATAGCGGGCTGGACGAACCTGCAGCAGGTGCTGCTCAGAGGACCTCAGGGAACGCCTCGGGACATAGGGACAGAGAAGCCACGCCAAGTAGGGTGGCCCTAGCGCATGCAAAGATTTAAAGGCAAATAAGAGGATCTTGACTTTAATCCGATAGCGGATTGGCAACAGGTGCAAATTGGCCAGTACAGGGGTGATATGTTGCTTCAAAGCAATCCCAGTTAAAAATCGTGCAGTAGCATTTTTTACAACTGGTGAGTAGAAACCAGGTCCTGGTCCAAACTTCTGAAGCAGATTGAAGCAGCAACCCGATCCAAAAAGTAGAAATTAGAAGAGTTTAGGAGGCTCCACCCACATGCCATGGCTGGTTTGGTTGATGTTATGAATTGTTGACACTCATCAATCTGTTTACAGTCTCCTGTCTGGATGCAGCTGATTATTTTTAGTGTATTTTGACTTGTTGTCTTCTTGCAGTGCACCACATTGCTGCAGCGCTGTCTGTCTGTGAAGGAGTCATTCAAGAAGGATTTAATTGTACACATGATGGTAAACATTTTAAACTTGAATCTTGAAAGGATCAGCGTGAGTAAACATGAACTCTCCAGATTATGGTTTGTTTTTAGAAAGAAGTAAACTGGTTTCTTTTCTCTGCAGGTTTAGAGGATGTGCAGTGGACTGTGAGTTCCAGCAAGAGGACAGAGAAGCTGTGGACAGTCCAGATGTTCACATGAGTGTTTTCAGGTTCCAGAGAGCAGATGGTTGGGTTAGAGTTAGGGTTAGGGTTAGGTGCGTTAGGGTTACACGTAACATAGAAGATAATCAGGAGAAACTGACAAAAAGACTCGTACATTGTAGTAAAATAAACTTGCAGACAGTATTTTCTCTAATAAAAGTCCCAGTGTTGAAGCGTGTGAGTGGAACGTTGAACTGTGTGGGGGATCAGGAGTAGACCATGTCTCCACTATAGTTATAGAATCTTGTCTCTCTCCTTCAGGTCCTGTGTCTCCTCACCTGCTGGTGAGACGGCTGCAACAGCCTTATAGGTCACACCTGAGAGCGATCTGCCAAGTACATCTACTCTTCAGCTAGTACTTCTACCCAGCGCTTCGACACCGGACCATCAAGTCCCTCATGGTGATAGTTCTACTTGTTTTGTGTTTAAACACGATGTCCAGTTAAAATCCTCCTTGTGAAATACTCAACCCTGTTAACCCTTTACTCCTGTTCAACGTTCCATCCTCATGTGTGACTGACCGGGTGTCCACTTCAAGTCTCTTTGTGTTTCTACTGACTGAGTCATCTGGACCATGTATGAAGCTTCATCCACCTCTCAGCTGTAACAGCTGTCTTCCTCTCCTCCTGTCTGCTATTGGCTGATTAATCATCAACACATCACAGAAGAGACTCACTCAGCGTTCAGTCACTAATAAGCCTCGGTGCTACAGTCGACTTCAGTTCAATGCTACCATCGACTGAGTCACCTGCTGTCCTCCTGTCCTGTCCCTGCTCCTCTGCTTTGTTCGTCACTACTCCCCCCCCCCCCATGTCTCCTCTGCCTCTACAACCAGAACTCCCTGGATTCTTCCCCTACGATTATACCAGCCTAAATATTTTACTTACCTTTCAGCAAGAGTACTTTCTTAGACAATATGGCAGACGTTGCATTCATGGACACATATCCAGAAAGCAGGCAGAAGGACAAGCAATCCAACATAACATGAAGGTGGTCCGGATTCGTTTTCTTTCATGTGAAACTATCAAATTCCTCACATTAAGTTCTGATCATCACAAAGGTCATTAAATCAAACTGAAACTCAAGAGAAAAGAGTTCAAACTAGAAATACTCTCAAATCTGGTCAAATATCACTAACTGTTGTTCTAAAAGTCTGGTAGTAGAAACACTAAACAGTTAGATGAATGAGAAGAAATTCAGTTATAACAACCACAAACAGCATCAGCACAGAACCAGACTTATCTGCAGAGAAGGAAAAGAAGGAGAGGAAGGAACTAGGAGAGGAGGTGAGGAAGAAAAGAAGGAGAGGAGTTAAGGAGGAAAAAGGTGAAAAAAGAAACTTTCCTGGGACTGTAGAGTCCCAACAGTCTCCAACAAATTTTGGAAACAACATCCAAGATTTATTTAAAGAGGCCATTTCATACACATTTCAGGACTTTGTGGTTATTTCTTAAGTATTAAACAGTAATATGAAACATTTTATATCTAAAAAAACATCAGGAAACACTGATTAACAGACCTTTCAATCTGTCTGCATTAAAATTCAGCTGGTTCCAGTTCGTTCCATCAGGCTTCGTCAGCAGCTCGTTCATATTCATTATTCGAATTTGCTGGACTCTGATTGGCTAACAAACTAGCCTATGAGAGCAAGGTATACTGTTTCCTGTCCCGCTGCGCATGTCAACGTCAGATGTCATGTCTTCCTGTTTGCTACGTCTCATGCTAACAGCTTTTAGCCAGCAGCATGCTAGGTGTGGTTTCAACTGCGGGAGCTGATGAATACTAATGAACAAAGGAGTTGTAATGAAACAGATACAGGCCGTTCGGACTCGGTAGAACTCTGGTTTTATCATCACCTGCGTAGATTGAGAGATTAAAACTGAAAGAGAAGTTGTTGATCTGTTTTCACACCCACTATGAAGGTAAGAACACCTGTGGAGCTAAAATATTCAACAGAAACCTCAGAAAAACTCTTTTTAATGGAAGGACCTCTTTTAGAGAAATTGAGTCACAGTAGACCTCAACAGCTCCTGAACTAATGATTTACCTTTTACACAGTTATGAACGTGATATTTAATGTTTACAAGATATTTTAAAGCACGTGTACCTGCATTCTAGGATCAAAACTAATTTCTTATTTTACTCAACCAAAAATATGTCAAACTTTATTTATTATGTTTACCTGGAGGTTAGATATTCCCACTGCAGCAATCATGCCAAACATAACAAGAAACATGCCTCCGATGACCGGGTCTGGTATGGTGATAAAAACTGCTCCAAACTTCCCAAAGATCCCGAGAACAATCATCAGAATTCCAGCTGTCTGTAGAACCAGTCTGCTGCCAACCTACAATATGAAACAAGAACATGATTCATAGCAGGTAAATCTCTTCATGTACATCACAGAGTGTGTTTTAATATGAAATGTTTGGACCACTGTTTGATGATATTCACAGATCAGTCATGAGAATAAAGTGAATTATAAAATGCATCATGAAGCCGGGCCAGTGATCACTGAGTGACGCTCAGCAGTCAGATGTGTGAGATCTTGATTCATACCAGCTTCCTGTTTATTGTTCCTCTGGATGGTCACTTTAACCCTCTGAAGAAGGTGTTTTTGGGAGGATAATTTAATGTTTGGGAGTTATTTATGAAGCAGATCATCAACCTGCTGACTAACATCCAACTTTCATCATGTTCTATATGTTCATGTAGAAGGTTGCAGAGAAACGCTGCCACACACACGCAAACACACACAAGTGTGTTTTGGTATCCTTATGGGGACCGTCCATTGACTTCCATTGATTTTAGTAACTAGATTTATACCTAACCCAAACCCTTTTCCTAACCTTAACCATTACTGATCTATAACTAACCCTAAGACTAACTAAAACTCTATTCACACCATACCTATAAACCTAACCCCTAACCCTAAAAAGGGGAGTCCCCCTCATGGGGACCAGGCTTCGGTCCCCACAAAAACCCTCGGACCCCAGAAAGATAGTAGATGACTGGAAACTGGTCTTCAGGAGGTCAGAAATACAAACCCACACACACACACACACACACACCCACGCAAACACACGCAAACACACACGCAAATACACACACACACACACACACACAATACACACACAAACACGCGCACACACACATGCACACTAAGGGCCAATTAAGAGTTGTGAATTATGTCGCTCCTGTTTTTAATCAGTGGGAGGAAACCACAGGCCCAGAGAAACCCCACAAGGAGAACGTGCACACTCTTCAGGTTCCCAAAAGCTTAATCAAGCATTTGTTAGATGAGAAATAGAAATGCATTTGATTCACAGAGGCCCCATATAACATTGAACTGGGGTTAAAGGATCAACAAGCTACATTCCAGGTGCCTGATACCACAAGCACTCTAAGGCTTTGTGTAATCCATGCATTGACATGTCAGATATGTATTTAGTGTGTAACAGGAACTTAAACAAATATTTGGCAGGTGGATTTAATGTTGTATCTGAAAAGTTAATAAATCACCAGGTTACTCAGTCCTGATACAAATACCGACAAAACAAACTGAATCATTTCATGTGCTTTGCTTCTTGATTCAAAATGACTTCATTTTAGTTTATGCAGCCTTTTACGCTAATTCTTACAAATTCATTTAAGATTCAAACATTGATTTTCTTAACAGTTTTTAGGTTTAGAATCAGACATAACAATGAATTAAGCAAGGAGCATTAACCAAACAGATTCATGTAGATTCACATCGGAACTGTTTCGTGTTTTTAACACGTTTACTGTTGAAGAGGGAGTTCGAGAAGAAGCAGCGACTACAAATTTATAGAACTCTAAAAGTCCCAGACAGCTATGGAAATCTGAAAATGTGTATCTGCTCATG
>SSNP01000341.1:44743-56607 GCA_006937955.1 Pachypanchax playfairii
ATGGGTGGGTGGATGTATGTATGGATGGATGGATGGATGGATGGATGGATGGATGGATGGATGGATGGATGGATGGATGGATGGATGGATGGAGTGATGGATGGGTGGGTGGATGGATGGATGGATGGAGTGATGGATGGGTGGGTGGATGGATGTATGGATGGAGTGATGGATGGATGGATGGATGGATGGATGGATGGATGGATGGATGGATGGAGTGATGGATGGATGGAGTGATGGATGGATGGAGTGATGGATGGATGGACGGACGGACGTATGTATGGATGTATGGATGGGTGGGTGGATGGATGGATGGATGGATGGATGGAGTGATGGATGGGTGGATGGACGGATGTATGTATGGATGTATGGGTGGGTGGGTGGATGGATGGATGGATGGATGGATGGATGGATGGATGGATGATGGATGGATGGATGGATGGATGGATGGATGGATGGATGGATGGATGGATGGATGGAGTGATGGATGGATGCACCTACCTTAGTAATTCCAAGTGCAGCAATGTTCTGGCTGTAGGAGGTGGTGCCGTTCCCAGTTCCCCATAATGCAGCCAGGATACATCCAATTCCCTCCACGGCGATTCCTCGATTAATGGAATGAGTGGGTGGTGGAGGAGCACCAGACAAACGAGCACAAGCATAGTAGTCGCCGATGGACTCCATGGTGGACGCCAAGACTCCGGCCATCATCCCCAGTACTGAAGATAAACTCACTGTGGGTACGCCCCATTGACCTGTCAGACAAAGTAAACAACACTAAGATGTTGCATAAGAAATATAAATAAGTTATCATTCATCATTCTTGATAATAGCATAATAATATATATTTCATTATAAATTAGGGCTCAGCAAATTTACATAAAGTAAAATACAATAATAATGAATTTGATTTGATTTAAACATCATGGATGTTTTTGCCAAAATAAAAGTAGGTTTTAAAGCAGAAATTCTGAGTTTTTTCTCAGAGTTACATAACCTTGCGCTGCAAGACGGATTCTCACGAGATCTGGAGTTTTCCAAACTCACGAAAATCCGTCTTGTACTGCTCCATTGACAACCGTCTATTTCAGTCAAAAAAACTTTTGCACCAATCATGTGTTAGCATTGTGCTTTGGGGCGGGTGTTCAGGTATGATTGACAGGTAAAGTAAAACAAACATGGCTGCAGGTGGATGTACACATAAAAGCATCTATTGAATCTGTTTTAGGACTAGAGACGATTTCTTGGTTAAAAAATGATCAAAGGGAAGAACTTTGTGTATTTCTTGATGGTAACGATGTGTGTGTTTTACTACCGAATGGATTTACAAGAGCTTGATTTACAGTGATTGGCTGAAAACAAATCATCAAAGACAGACACTTGCTGGCTCGTCCTCCAATCAGATTAAAGTATTGTATAAGATGTCCCTCCCTTTTATAGACGGTTTCAAATGGAGCAGTTCCAGATGTCTGTGTCCGCGAATCGAGAAGAGGCAGGGCTACACATAGATCTGGCAGAGCTAGGTTAAGAATCACCACTGAGGTAAAAAAATGTGTTGCACTTTTAAGTTCCACCCTCCTGTTTCCATGATTACATAGCAAGCGTTGGCTCTCATACGTGCATGCAATTTTGTGCTCTTTATTTGGATTACTGATAAATCGAGCCCCGTGTCCTGATCATGGACGCAGTTTTAGGGGAGGACACAGGGGACATGTCCCCTGTACTTTTTCAAAAGGCCGTTTTGGTCCCCTGTACTCTGCAACTGTCCAAAAACAATGTTTCGCTACATTAAACAGAGATGGGTTGAGCACTAGGACCAATTAAACTGTAAGTTACTCAAAGAAATGTGTTCCAGCCGTCCTTCAACACCTTTTCTTCCCAAATGTAATGCCAGTTTGACTTGCCCACCAGTAGGTGGTGCTAATTAAATGATAATATTCCATAAATAGGCAAAGTTGTTACTAAGTTGGTGTGATGTTGACTCAGGTAAAACACAGAATTGGGTGATAATGTTTGGCTACATGCTTTACAACCAGTCAAACCAAGGAAAACTGGGCTTAAAAGTAGCAATAGAAAACTAAAAGAAACAATGGAGGACACAGTAAGCTGAAAGATTAGTTTTATGAAAAACACTTCTGTCCCACCCACCTCTGAAATCAAAATTTCGTCCATGGTCCTGATACATGTGTGCATTAGACATTTTATTGTGGAATATGTTTCATTTTATTTTTTTCATGCTAAATGTACATGTTTTAAATGTTTAATATTGCCTTGTCACCAAACATAGTCAGATCTCTCCTCGTGAGTCGGGTCTGACACCTAAACAATGACTCACCTGATTGTTTTCATTTTATATACATGTTTTATCTCATGTCTGTCCCCTGAGTAAAGTTCCTAGAATGTCTTCTCCTGGGAAAACTGGCAACTGTCTCAAATACCTTCCAGTTGTGACTCTTTCTCAGAAGAGAAAATTTGATTACAGGTTTATTTAAAAATTACTTGTATAACTCTTTCCAATTGAGAAGCAACAATTGAAGTTATTGGGTACATTGGGTCTTCTCTTCAGCAGTTGATACACAGGTTATAAACATTTTGCTCTACAGCTGCAGAATAACCGACATTTAAATGAATTAAGGTGTTCACATTGTTTTTATTCATTTATTGTACAACTAACAGTAACTGCAGCTTCCACATAGTCATTTAGTTCTTTAAAGAAATTCAAGAACAAATGTAGTTTTTCACACACTGTTTTATCAGTTTAACTTTTTGTTTGAAAAGATACTCAGTGCATTAAAACTTAAAAGACGAATAATATATATACATGAACATTGCTCTGACATCCAGTGCGCAGATGCTGTAGCAACAAATTCAGTCTTTTTTAGACACATTCTAGCATCTGCTACTGATTCACAGCAATTTGAATGCAGATATACTCAGAAATTCCCTTTCAAGCTTAATTTTTTTAAGATACGAAGGTCTTCATCAGAAACATGCAACAAGAACATGTTAATAACACAGAAAACATGATTTTCATTGGCGTGGGTCTTTAAGGCCTCTCAGGAAGGGCGGGGCTGTCCCTTATCACTTTAAAGAGCAACTCACCCCCCTCTAAATTATCTTCCTGCTTACAGCCGCTGTTTGAAAAAGGCTGGAAAGTAGGCGTTACTTAGGACCCTGGGGGGTGGTGGGCTGGGCTGTGATTGACGTGTAGCACTGCTCCATGTTTAGAATAGCTCCAGTGTGACTCTGCCGTGTTGCAGAGAGGTAACCCGACCATGATGAGAATATAATGTCTATAAATCACATCCACGCAATCACAACCCCTGCAGTGAAGTCTTTACCCTGATTTAATTATTCTTTTACTGATATTAGTTATTCTCTTTGTTGTAGTTGCTCTAAATCTCTGTGTGCAGCTGGAGACAACGGGCAGGCGGGGGCGAGTGTGGCTGAGAGATGGTTTTATACTCCAGGAGGCGTGTCTTAGAAACGATGCTGGTGACGTAGACATGTACCGTTTTCAGTCAATCGCAAAATTCAAATGTGATAACCACCTTTCAACCCTAAGAGGGCAGCACCAAGACGTTTTAGACCAAAAAGTGTAGAATTTAACAAGTTTACATGAAAATGTCAAAAAATGCCCAGAAACTGAAAGATTACATTAAAGACCCACTAATGCAGTTTATAAGCAGCTCTTTAACAAGCCTGGAACTCTACCACATGATCAGAATGAAGAAGCTTCACAGAAGGAAAGTTAAAAATTTTAAATAAACTGAAAAGAAGTTTGTCTTGGGGCAACAGTGCAGACATGGCTGCTGCAGGGAGCAGCAGGTAAACAGGAGAAAAACTGATTTAAATGGAGATTTTAGGGAACAAAACAGATTTGATTTGACTGGGTACATGAACATTACAACACAGCAACAACCTCACGAAGAACTGAAGCTTGAACAGAGAACTTATACTGAGGATGAATCGTGACTGCAGTGATGCAACAGAGAACAAAACAGGAAACAATATGGCTCAATCAGACATGGTTGAATGGAAAAACAAAGATAAAATGATCTCGATCATGGTTTCCTTTTGTAGGACAAGCTTTTTGAATTTCTGTGCTAACATCTGTTGAAAGATAAGAACTGCAACAGCAGGTGAAGAGTCTTTCATCTGTTTTACAGATGTTTGGCTCAATGCAAGAGTTTCCAAACTGAAAGGATCTTTAACCAAACATACATTGAGCTTCATTATTTAAAGCCTGATTTAGCTGTTCATACCTGGGTAGGGCACATGAAACCATGGGGAGTTTGCCACGGCATCCAAGCTGATGTCAGTCCGGGCTGAGAAACCATACTGGTCAGACTTTGAAGGCAGGACATCAAATATGGTCAGTAGGAAGCAGACTAGCCAGCCACCACACATCCCAAACAGAGCCTAGAATTAATTAGTAGATAAAAAAGATTTTGGTATCAATTAAATTCATCTGAAAATTTAAATGATTCACTAAAACCTATAAAACACATTCACTAGAGAAGAAACAAAAATATATAATGTACTAAAATTAATTCCCAATAAATCTGAGAATTTATCCCTCCATCCATCCATCCATCCATCCATCCATCCATCCATCCATCCATCCATCCATCCATCCATCAAAATAATAAAATAATCAACTACTTTTAACAATGCTGCAGCTAATTTATGGATGTTTATGACTGACGTGGTTCAATCCAGTTTTGTCTTGTTACATCAGACCAATGAAATTACTGAACAGGTCACAGTGGACCAATAAAACTGTTCATATTAAATAAAATTCATTCTAAATTATTCAGAACAATCATTATGCACTTCATGCACACACCCTCATCATGGAAAACACATGGAGAAATGCACATGATGCAGCTTTCCTGTTTTAGGTGATCAATTGGGAAGTTGAAAGAAGAAATAGAGCTGCTGCATGTAAGCTAGGTCAGAGAGGATATATACACCCTTCCGTATTTTCTGGTTCTGCCCAGGGGTCTCCTTCCAGTGGGACATGCCTTGAAAGCCTCCACTGGGAGGTGACCAGGGGGCGTCCTAACCAGATGCCTGAACCACCTCTGGTGAATCCCTTCAATGTGAAGGAGTAGTGGCTCTAGTTCAACCTCACCCAGATCTCCTCCCTTTATCTCTGAGCCAGAACACCACAAATCACCAATAAAACTCACAAGTGTGCCAAGATGAAACCAGATACTTTGATGTATGAGTGGCTGCACCTTTCTTTTAGAGCTACATTAACCTCAGTGGAAGAAGAATAAAGATGTCTATAAATAAACAGAAAGACTTCCGTTTATAATAATAAGGCCCTCTATTCATTAAATATAGGCACCAATAATGTTTTACATACATTATATGACAACTAAAGACCAACAGAATGTAAGAATCCTTACAGAGAAGAGCTTGAAGAGTGGATACTGGAAAACTTTCCATTTCTTATCCTTGTATGTGATCAGAGGGACATCAACTTTACTGAGGTACTGGGAGAACAGTAGAATCAGACAGACTGTGCTGTTAGAAAACAAGACAGATAGAATATTAGATCATGTTCATGCTGATCTAAACATACAGGAATGTTTTCATCTGAAAAGTCACTAGCAAAGTCACACGCTGTCATTCAACTGAATAAAGGATGATACATAATTCAGTCCAATAAGAAACTCTATGTTAAAGCTTCACTTACTGCAATCTCTCATTTAATACTGAGGGACAGAATCATCCCATGTGACAACAGTAAATACTGAAATGATCAAGAATTTAAAGAAATAGGAGTAAACAATTGTTTTACAGTAATATTTATTTATTGCAATCCCATTCTAGGGAAAATCAGGCTGTGAGAGACGGACTTGTGTTGACAAGAACGATAAAGGTGAATATGAGAAGGGTATAGGATTATTAAAGTCAAAATAAATACATTTGGAGTCTAGAAGCAACATGACGTAGACTTAAGAAGGAAAGAAAATGAATTAAAATGAAAAATCTGTGTAAATAGATCAAAGTAATTATTTAATAATGAAAAGTAATAATAAATAATCCAAAAAGAAAGTTGTTCATATGAAGGTGATACAACTGATTATTGACCAGACAAACATCAAGAAGGTGAATGTTCTAAAAAGCAGAGGTTAACCTGCATAATGATAGAAACCTGAGTTATCTAGAGATGAAAACTGGAACTGGAGACAGATAGTTTGATAGAATCTGGAGTGAGCTGTAAAAACTGTATTTGATAAAGATGAAATTAAATGAAAACAAACAAATTTCCTTATAAACTGGTGATGTTAGTTTTTATTTATGTACTTTTTTTTGTTTGCCATCATGTTCAGATATGTTCAGCATCACTTTAGTTTCAATGTTGTTAAAACGTGACAAAGACTTTAAAATACTGGAAGTTCAACAACTTCCTTCAACACTCAGACCTCAACAACCAGTCAGCTATAACATGCCCATATGGTTTAATATGTATTAATTGAAATATTATTTTGGAAAACTTTCAGTTTTTGATGCTAAAATGTTTTAGTTTAAATGTTACAGACTATTTGAGTGTGTATCCTCTCTGAGCTTGTTTCCAAGTTAATATTCTACTATAACTAATTCCAGAATATTTAGAAACTTCATTCTTTAAACAAATGTAACATTAAATATTCCCATGAAGGAAAGAAGACATAATTAACTTATCAATAACATTTAGAACCTTGTAGAACATCTTTAGAAGCTGCTGAGAAGATTTATGATTACATAAAGGTGAGATTAAAAGAATTTATTTCAGCATCTGAGGAACAGATGTTATACATTTCTTCTGAAGACCTGGGTTGGTCCTGAGCTTCACATGCTGTTCCTTTAAAATCATGTGGTATAAGTTAAATGATTTGAATCACATTGCCTGTGGATTTGTTCTCTAACCTTGACAACATAAAACCAGACAAGCGACTGGTAATCTGACACTTTAGTGCAGCTCACAGGGTCATCGGATGATTGGAACAGTAAGAAGACACTATTGTGGTGACTTCTCTTTGAACACCTTGATGAAACACTCACAGAGCAGCAATCCCCCAGTGACCTCCACATTTTTTCCCAGCTTCGATGAATAGAGACAAGCCAATAAGGTTGATAGTAGGAGCGATAGCTAGAGGGCCGATGAATTTCAGCACAAGACCGAGCAACCCAGAAAAGCCCAAGACAATCTGGAGCAGGGAGGAAACCAGGATGGCTCCCTGGATCTGTAGAAGGTGAAGCAAGATGTAGTTAACTTAAACTCATAATGCAGGAAGGCAGCATATAGATATTTACAGTTCAGAAAAACAGGCAGCTTTATGAATTCATAGCAACTGGAGGATTTATGATTTTGCTACTGAAGTCAAACCATTCAGTCTCACTTCACACTTCTACTTGTAAATCTTATCAAATTATGTTACATTAAAGCAGTGAATTAAAGCCTTTACACTGAGCAGAACAGTTTTGTCAAAAGGTGTGCAAAGGTGTGTAAAGGAGTGCAAAAGTGTGTAAAGGTGTGCAAAGGTGTGTAAAGGTGTTTAAAGATGTGTAAAGGTGTGCAAAGGTGTGTAAAGGTGTGTAAAGGTGTGTAAAAGTGTGTAAAGGTGTGTAAAAGTGTGCAAAGGTGTGTAAAGGTGTTTAAAGGTGTGTAAGGGTGTGCAAAGGTGTGTAAAGGTGTGATAAAACTGTGTTCTGATTTGGGTGCTGTGCTGATTGAGTTTTTTGCTTCATTTGTCACTTTTCTGCCACTTGTTATGATGCGTAACCATGGCAACAAGAGACTTGTTTACAAGTAAGAGCAGCTAACTGACATTTCTAAGGCTGAAATAATCCTCAAATTGAAACTCTGGATCCCTGATGAGCTCAAAAGAAGAAGACGTGGATGCAGAACAGGAGCAAAGTGAAGAGAGAGAAAGAGGAAGTTTAAACCTTCACTTCCATCAGTCATATTGACAAATGTGAGATCTCTTTGCTAACAAAATGGATGAACTTGAATCTCTGTTGAAGACCCAGTCAGAGTATCAGGAATGCAGCATCATGTGTTTTACTGAGACATGGCTAAAGGAACATATCAGGGACTCCAGTGTGTCTCTGTCTGGCTTTCAAACAATATGAGCAGACAGAGATTTGAAGAGGAGCTGCAAAAGAAGAGGAGTTTGTCAGCTGCTCACATCTGCAGTCACCTGTTAGGGAGCATCAGAGCAAGTGACATGAAGAGGCTGAACAGATTGATGAGGAGGACTGATTCTGTCATGGAGACTGAACTGGAGTGTCTTGAGTTGATTGTCCAAAGGAGGATGAAGAACATGATGGAAAACCCTCATCATCCTCTTCAGAACACAGTAACTCAACAACAGAGTGTCTTCAGTCAGAAGATTCTTCATAATCCGCTGCAGCACAGACCGCTACAGGAGATCCTTCCTGTCCACAGCTAGAACCCTCTATAGGAGATCCTTCCTGTCCACAGCTAGAACTCTCTTTGGCTCCCTGAAGAATAACTGAGCTACAACAACACTTGAATTTCCCTTCGGGGATGAATAAAGTATTTTTGATTTGATTGATTTGATTTGATTTGTAAAGGTGTGCAAATGTGTGTAAAAGTGTTTAAAGGTGTGTAAGGGTGTGATAAAACTGTGTAAAGGTATGCAAAGGTTTGCAAAGGACTGTAAATGTGTGAAAAGGTGTTTAAAGGTGTGTAAAGGTGTGTAAAGGTGTGTAAAGGTGTACTGTAACTGCTTTAAGTTTTCCTAACTTCTGCTGCTCTGCTGAAACTGAATGATATTCCAACAAAAAAACAAAGAACCAAGAAAAGTCAAACTGAAAAACTTATTTTCCAATTTTTTCTGTAGAAAGGAGACGAAATGATGAAGCACTTTTATTTATGACTAGAATCTGTTCAGTTTATTGAAAATGCTCATTGTTTTTTAAAACACTGAGGTTGGTTTGCAAATCCAGATGAAGCCTTTCACTCAAAATGTGAGCAGCATTTTGCACTATTGCTCATATTTTGGGAACAAAAACTGGGTGATGTTTAACTTCTTCAGGTTTACCTTTTCAACATACAGTACATGATTTCTCAACATATTACTCACCTCACGTATTCGTGACATCCAGACCTCATCAGTGTTTTCTCCTGGCAGTGGCTCAGTTCTATTCTGCACCTGTGCAGAAGGCAGTACAAATGCATTCTGGGTAGGGCACTCCCACTTTGGCAGGGCAAGGATGGCCAGCGTTGGAGTGATGAAACTAAAGGTCCCTCCCTGGAGGATTGGTAATCTGCAAGTCAATAAGGTCGTGGAGTTAAAACTCAGCTGTCCACAGACTGCAGTGATCGTTATCAGCCTAAAACAAACTTAAGAAAATTAATTTTTCTTGTTATTTGCTAGAGATTATTCATGACACCATATGTAGAAAAGCTAAAAGCAAAAAATAAAATAAAAAGTCAAATTTAAAGGTAGGATATGGAATATTTTCTATAAAACCAATATTTATAACAACATAATACCTCCGTTGGGTGTTTAGAGGGCTGTAGAATGAAAATACAGTATTTTCTTTAGAAATTATATTTGAAGTAAAATATATATTTTGACGGGCACGACGTTGGCATTTTGTTATATCTACCAGCCAATAGCTGGCAGAGCAGCAGGCACCATTTTGGGTTGCCTAATAACGTAAATAATCCAGCACAGTGAGGCTGGTACTGTGGAGTCTGCAGGTCAAGCAGCTGGAAGCATCGGGGACATGTGGTGATTATATACATTATTTACTTGCCATAGAGGGTTTCCCAACATGTGAGAAGCAGGTTCATGTGAAAAAGTCTTTATTAGCAGCTCACGCTAACACGGAGCTGCAAAATGGTAAATGGTGTGTACTTGTATACCGCTTTACTCAGGTCCTATGACCCCCAAAGGGCTTCACACTACAATCTGTCATTCACCCATTCACACACACACTCCTGGTGATGATGAACTACACACATGTTGTAGCTACAGCTGTCCTGGGACACACACTGACAGAGGCGAGGCTGCCAGACACAACCAAACAACCACCGGACCCTCCCACCACCACCAAACAACCACCGGACCCTCCCACCACCACCAAACAACCACCGGACCCTCCCACCACCACCAAACAACCACCGGACCCTCCAACTACCATCAAACAGCCACCGGACCCTCCAACTACCATCAAACAACCATCGGACCCTCCCACCACCACCAAACAGCCACCGGACCCTCCCACCACCACCAAACAGGCAAGGTGGATTAAGTGTTCTTCCCAAGGACACAACAGCCAGGCAATCTTTTTTTTTCTTTAGGAGCAGCAGGGATTCGAACCGGACCTTCCGGTTTTCAGACGACCCACTCCACCACCCCCAAGCTGCAGGTGGCTGAAGTGTAGGGAAATCTGGGCTACTGGTTCAGCTGGAGGATGCTTCAGAAATATGTGTTGGTGAGTGGAGTAGAGAGGCGTGAGGAGGTGTGTGGAGGACGGAGGATCTCAGGGAAGTTGCAGGAAGTTTCAGTTCAGTCGAGAAGAGCGAAAGCCACTTGTGGATTTTTGGACTGAGTCAGTATCATCATACACAATCCTAGGAAAGCAGGTCTTCAGAGTTTTAATGCCTTTCAGTACAACATACAGTATCTATGTAAGGCTGGTTACTCTGCTCTGACAGCAGTTAAGATTAAACATAGTTAAAGACCAGATGCTGCTGAGAAAGATTTGAGGCTTAAACTGTCTTCAGTTGTGCCAAACATTAGAGAGCTTTGAGCAAAGATGCAGATCCACCTGTCACACTAATATGGGTAAGTATTTTGTCAAATTGATATAATTCCTACAAATATACAGGAAATACTCACCCCCACTCCCCTCCTCTCTCTTTCTTTAAATCTCTGCAGGCTGAGCCACCTGCGCTGCACCTGAAAATCCTCAGGATCTGTTTAATCAGTTCCTGAGCCATGCTATTTGTTATTTATTTGTTATTTGTGTAACTTTATTGCAATTTAATTTGTTCTAATGTTATTTCCATAACCTGTGTTATGATGATGGGGTTGTGGATGGATGGATGGATGGATGGATGGATGGATGGATGGATGGATGGATGGATGGATGGACGGACAGATGGAAGGATCCTGTAGCTGACGAATACTAATGAGCAAAGGAGTTGTGACGAAACAGATACAGGCCGTTAGAACTCGGGAGAACTCTGGTTTTATCACCACCTGCGTAGTTTGAGAGATAAAAACTGAAAGAGAAGTTGTTGACCTGTTTTCACCCACTATGAAGGTAAGAACACCTGTGGAGCTAAAATATTCAACAGAAACCTCAGAAAAAACATTTTTAATGGAAGGGCTTTTTTAAATCTAATATTTGAGCTTTTAAGCGTTTGCCAAAACATGCAGGTAGAAAACTCCAACAAAAGCTTCAGCTGTTAACTCAGCTGATGCAATAGTGCACACAATTATGTAAAACCCTCAACATCACAAAACCATAAAATGTAAAACATAAATTGAGAGATTGTTGTTGCTAAACAGATTCCAGGACATTAGAAATATAAGATAGAAATTGAGTGAGTCAAACCTGTCTTTTATTATGAAGCAGAAATCCTTTCAGCGATGCAACAGACTGGCACAAAGAACTATAGAGAGGTTGTGAATGTAGGCGGACAGAGATTTACTGTCAGATAATCCTCAAGGAATTTAAATTTAAATAACTCTTTTTACCAGCGGTGTTGACCAATCAGGATAAAGGTTAAAGGCTAATATAACGGACTCAGAGGAAATAGACAGCCCATCATTTTACACCTGCTTGT
This sequence comes from Pachypanchax playfairii, assembly GCA_006937955.1. NCBI lineage: Eukaryota > Metazoa > Chordata > Actinopteri > Cyprinodontiformes > Aplocheilidae > Pachypanchax > Pachypanchax playfairii. The sequence goes on from SSNP01000341.1 coordinate 56,571, forward strand.
CATATGCAAAATGATTAACGTCATGGATGTGAACCCC